>CM045767.1:19204065-19372381 GCA_025200525.1 Camellia lanceoleosa | reverse complement strand
GATGGAAAGACCGAGGCATGGTCCAAAATGAGACAAAATTGGATTTAAGGCCTGAAGGCTTAAAGTCAGGAGCAAGCGCATCAAGGCTCAAGGAGGCCAAGGAGAAAAACAGACTCAAGCATCGATGTACCCGCAAGAACATCCAAGTCTTGAAGAGCCATCAAAAATGGAGTGTTAACCATCGCGGAAGTGGATTGAGGTTTTGAAACGAGAAGTAAGAAGAAGAAAAAGAAGAAGAAGAAAAGAAGAGAAAATAATCAAAAATTTGAGAAAGAAAAATAAAGAGACTGAATGTGAATAATACATATAAGTGATTAGGGTGTTTACACAAGATAAAAAATAATATTTTATTTTAAAGTTTAATACGAATAGAAGAAAAATTGGTGATAAATCCAATCTAAGAAGTTAAAGATAAGGTATTAGGGTTTAATCTATATTTTTTATTTGGTGAGAAATCCACACTTTGTTGAAATAGTTTGATAAGATGTACCGGAGGATATTTTGTTTCTAATTTTTACCTTTTTAACTTTTTTTATCTCTGCTTTGACTTTTTAGCTTGACTATCCTATCAAATTTATATTTATCTCTGCTCAAATTTTTTCTTCTATCAGATTTCAAATTATTTTCAATATGTTTATTTTATTTATTTATTTTATTTTTTGTGTATATTTGTTCCAAATATTTTTGTTTATCTGCTCATTCAATTTATATCTATCATCTGCTCAATTTTTTTTTGACTTTCTCGCTCCGAATTTTTCTCCTCCATTTATCCGTCTGCGTCAATTTTTTTTTTTTCTAAATTATATAAATGCTTCATATACTCTGCTGCAATTTTATTTGTTGAAATTATCTGGTCGACATATTTTCTTACCTGCTCAATTTTTTTTTTCCAAATTTGTCTAAATTTTATCAATTTTTTTTTTTTTTTTTCTAGCCATTCCTGTCTCATACATACACACGTATATATGCTATTACACAGATATATATGCATACATGAGAACGAGATCGAAACAATGGCAAGAAATGACTTCAATATATCCAAAAAACAAAGTACATCCAATACAACCGATGTCAACAAGACAAATGACTCGTGTACCAAAAATCCCCAAACAAAAGCCATAATTTGTTATAAATCCACCGGTTGCTCACAACTACGGATGCTTCACAAAGCCCTAACACAAACTATAGAGAGAAAACTCACGATATCAAACAAGAAATGACGATGAGAAATATCTAGAGATCCGAATAGACTTCACATCGCACTTCTTCACCACTTCTTTTTGGCACCGCTACGTTGAGCACTCTGTTCTCCATCACCTTGCCCTGATCCACCTTGGCATCAGGTTTGGCCCTGAGATTTTCGGGGCCCAAAGCCAATAATGAACTAATAAAAATCACTAAATCATTTGGAGCCTTTCACTTTTTTTTTATTTTTATTCAACCTAACTTTTTTTTTTTTTTTAAAAGTAAAGGATAAAAGATTTGTGTCAAAAGAGTTAGGGTTAGGAATTAGATAGTGAGAGAGTGGGCCCTTTTAATTTTGAATGGGCTTTTAAATTTTTCAAAGGGTCAATTTATTTTAAGTTAGTTTGGGCCTTTTTTTAATTTTTTTGGACTTGAAACATATCTAATATATTATACTAAACTATAATAGGAAAGGGCTCCTTTTTTGGGTATATTTTGAGGAGCCCTAAGCCATGGCCTGGTGGGCCTATGCCCAAGGCCGCTCGCTGGTGTTCTCCGCAACCTAAAACGGCGAAAGAACTTAGTTAGGGTTTATGCATAACAAAAACAACAGCCGATGATGGACTCATTGCCGATGCGAGAGATGATCCAATGATGAATCCACTATCGACAGCGGTGGCGGAGCTTTGGTTTGATCACGATTCACCGTTTGGCATTGGCCAATAACGAAACTCTAGGAGAGATCGAGTGAGACCACGGCAGAAAAAGAAGATGATGCGGATGGGGCAGAGGTGGCAGGTAAGAAAGAGAGTGAAGGGTGGACAATGGCAATCTGTAGCGACAGAGTAGAGAGAGAGAGAGAGAGAGAGAGAGTGTGTGTGTGTGTGTGTGTGTTTGGGATTTCAACTGTATATATGGTTTACATAAAGAAGGGTGTATTGGTCATTTTACATAAGCTTGTTCTTATGGACAAAAAAAATGAGCGCATGAATCTTTGGACCAAAAAAAAAAAAGATTCTAAAATTGGACTTTTTTTCTAAGTACTTTAATATGTATTGTCTTTATTAATAAATTTATATTAAGACATAATAAAAAAAAATTAAAATTTTAATTGAACGTTTTAATATATATTTTTGGTGTAAATAGAATCACCCTCTTCATATCTCATTCAAACAAGTTAAATTTTTATGTGACTTGGTATATCAGCAAATTTGACTTTAAAAAAAGGCCTATTTCAGCATTTTGTCCACTTCAAGTGAGCAAATCAACAAAGTTCAATTAACTATAGCCTTTAAAATAAGGGTGAAGCACTAATAAATTCTAAAATATGATTTTGTGAATTGTTTGCTCTTTTTTTTTTTTTTATGAACTTAAAAGTTCTATTAAAGTAGAAATTATACAAAAAGATAGTCACTTACACGTTTGAATTTAATTTTTTGGGATAAAAGTAGATTTTTCGAAATGTAAAATTACATATTTGGACAATCCACATTATTGAGGTTTTGGATTTTTCCTCCGTCTAGAAAAAAATCTCACATTATGAACAAAAACGTAACACTCTAATAACGAAACACCCCAATGTAACACACTAAAAAATTCATTAGTGTATTTTTTTCAAACGTAACAACGTAACACTTTAAAAAAAACTTCTTAATGCATTTTTTTCTAAACGTAACACTCTAATATAACCACAAAAAAAAAAATCTTAATATATTTTTTCCAAACTTAATACTCCATTCAATGTAATCTCAAACATAACACTCTAATATAACACTCTAATGTAACACATACAAAAACATTAAAAAACTACTCATTGTATTTTTCCCAAACATAACACTCATAGTTTGAAATTATACATTTGCTTAAAGTTTAGTAAAGAATTTTTGTACTCCTTTTGGAATGGTTTGAAGAATTCCACGTACTTCGTTTGGAGTGTTACATTAGAGTGTTACATTTGAAAAAAAAAATATACTAAGGAGTTTTTTTTTAGTGTTACATTTGAGTATTATATTGGAGTGTTGCAGTTTAAAATTATACATTTGTCAAAATTTACTAAGGAGTTTGTGTACCCCTTTTAAAATGATTAAAGAATCTCACATCCTTTTAGAATGTTTGAAGAATCACATATAAAAAATCTAAGTGATTCGTGATTCAGATCAAGATTAATTGTAACAATACCCAAACAATTAAAACAGACAATCTAAATCATTTAACACATATGAAAGTGATTTAGATTGTTGTTTCAAAATCAATAAATCAACACAATAGATTTTTACGTGGAAAAACCACAATTAGAGCACATTCAATTGTGATTAAAAAACCGCGAGCTAAACACCACTAATCAATTCACTATGAAAGAAAGAAAGAATACAAACCTACCAAACTCTGTCAATTTGTCTTCAACAATCTGTATCTCTTTCACCACAACCTTTGTCTCGGAATTGATGGAATTGATGTTGAATCCACAACATCCATGTCGAATCAACGACTGGGCATAGCTTCGAACTCCTTCGAATACTCCACGCTTGAATCTCCGGATTCCACCGAATAATAACACTCTTGAAGTAGAACACTCAAACAACCAAACTCTTTGATGTATGCTTGTCAAATCATGTGAGTTTAATACTCAATCAAACATAAAAAATAAAAAATAAAAACTAGCAAAATAGCCTCAGAAAAAAACCCCAAAACTCTCAAAGAAGATCTAGAAGCCGTACACTAGATTTGGAGCAAACTGCAGATTTATAGTAGTTGAAAACGCAATCTCCGCTCAAGCGTAGGACTTGCTGCTTAAGCAACGACACTTGAACGTGTTTGAGCGGCGACACTTAAACGTGTGTTCCAAATCAGGGTTCACGCTCGAGCGCCAAAACTTATGCTCGAGCGTAAAATCACACCTCTCAGCATTTTTGCAGACAAGCCAAAATACTGAGAAGATGAAAACTCTGCTCAAGCGCAGCTTTTCCCGCTCGAGTGGGAAGACCAAAATAGCAAGGAAAAATACAACTCAATGAACACAAGCTTGATCGCGGAATTGGCAACAAGTAGAGACCTAACAACATATTTTAAGTTATTTTTGTATTCCTTTTGAAATGTTTTCCAAATAAAAAAGATTCTCATATAAAAATTCATGGGTAAATTACAAATACACCCCCTAAGATTTGCTTAAAGTATGGATTGTCCATGTGGTTTGAAAAATTACAAATACTCCCTTTTTAGAATTTGTTATTTAACAAAATTAACTAAAAAAATAAAATTCATAATTGATCTCCTATACAATAATAAAATTACCTAAATTATTAATTGAAACATATTTCTAACATTATTAAAAACTGTTAATTGACTTAATGGTTTATTAATAAAAGGAGCGATTTGTTACGAAATTAAAAACCTCAGGGGGTGGAATGTAATTTTCAAAACCACAGGAGATGATTTGTATTTTAATCAAATCTCATGAAATATATTTGTAATTTACCCAAAATTTATCTCAAATTTAATTATCATAAATTGTTTATTTTACCTTTCTAACACACACAAAAAATAAATAAATAAATAAAATTAAAAATTAAAATATAATAGAAATAAGGGTATAACTGTATATCTAATTTTTAAATAATATATTAAATATACATTTTTAAAATTAATGGGATTAATTGATCTAAAAAGAAATCTTTGAAACTCAACAGATCACTATTGAGTAAATTTTCCCTAAAACAATTGGGCTTAGTTCTAGAAATAAACCCAATTTTCTCCCTGACTTGAACCCAATACGTAAAAATTAATAACTTCTACAGAATAATGATCTAAGCAACTCTTGTAAAGAAACGTGATTCATGCCCCAATATTGGAATCATCACAAAGGAGGGGAAAAAAAATTAAAATTAAAAAATTAAATAAAAAATGATGAAGACGTCGTTGTAAAGTGGAAGCATTATTAGCTGCATTGATAGTAAATGGGCCCCTAAATATGGTTGTAACCCATTTTTTTATGTTCGTTTTTGGGTGTCATTAATCAGTTGTTGCTATTCTAAAATGACACTACTATCCTAGCTAATCATTTGTCTTCGCTCTTATTTATGGTAAGGAATGATTTGGCAGTTAAAAGTTAAAAACTTATTAAAAAAATTAAAAAGTTATTATTATTTATTAAAAAAAAATATTAAAAAATTAATATACAAATATTCATTCAAATCAACTTTTCGGCCACTAACGTGATGAACTATTCAGTGAAAGGAAGGAAAAAAAATTTCCACGTGTGTCCCAAACTAAATTGGATGATAAAGTTCAGCCCGTGGGGGGCCCACCATGAGTCCCATTTTAATAATCTGAACCGTTCAATATGTAGAACTCGTCTAGTACTATATGCCTGTAAAAAATCACGTCTATCGGATATCGCTAACTACATTAACAAATCAATGTTGTATAAAAATGGATGGTGTTATAGTTAACAGTTAACAAAAAAAACTAACACGATCAGATAGCAATCGATATCCAATCAACTTGATTTTTTACGAATATATAGTACTCAACGAGTTCTACATATTGAACGGTTCCGATTAAAAAAATGGGACCGATGATGGGCCCCCACGCGCCAAACAACACCATCCAATTAAAGCCTGAGAAGGAGACAATAATTTCTCATCTACTCCACCAGTCCATTCCACTGCCAATCCGTATGGCCTCCTACACAATCTTTTCCTACACACTCTTTTATATAATTTTTTAATACACATTTTTTCATAAAAAGTTAAAAAGTTAACTCAAATATTTAATTTTTTTTTTTAATTTTTTAATCTAAAAAGATAAAAAGTGCACTTATTTAAGACACTCCAAACAACCTCTAAGTTTGTATAATGAACGAATAGAATGAGAGTGAAAATAAAATAAAATAAAATAAAATAACTTATTATTATTATTATTAAAACAGTGAAAGGAGTGGACAAGTGCAACCCGTGATCTTCCAATAAGGAACATGAATTTTGGTCACAAACCTAGCTTTAATAATTTAAATGAAATGCATATTCCATTGTTTGTTTATCGAATCCCATTTTTCTCACGGCTCTGGCCCCGCATTCTTTAACTTGCCTTCAGCAGATTTTTTCCGTCCCGATGAGGAAGCAAGGCAGAGATAGAATGTCAATTTTTTTCCTCTTCTGATTATATTTATTAAATATATTTATATGTATATAATATATATACTTCATTTTTTTTAATATAATAAGACTAACACATTAAAATATTATACTTAATATTTATTTTTCGCTTATTTATTTATCATTTTACACTGTTTAAGTCTCATTAATTATGAATCATTTTTTGTAATTTTCATTAGTTTCTCTATTTTTGAAGTAAGAAAATTAAAAAAAATTGATTTGCCTTTACCCTTGCCTACCCCGACATGATATGGATGGGAGTGGGGAACAACAAACCAATCTCAAAGTCACCTCGTTGCCATCCCTACCCTATAATTCCTCCCACATATTAATCACCCTCTACCACTGAATAACTCTATTTCTTCTTTGGCAAAGTAATAAAATTAAAGCATTCACAAGTATAGCAACACTACAATTATTGTGATCCACTCATTTCATTTATCCTCTCGATTGAGAAATTCAAACAGTGCCTTTCTTTAACCAAAAAAATAAAAAGTAAATTACCAATAAGTCTTCTTTGAAAGAGGTATGGCCTATTTAGTCTCACAACCTTTTGTTTATACCCAAAAGTCTTATAGTGTTTTTCTTTTTCTTTGCCTTCTTTCTTCTCTATCTCTTTGTCTTCCTGATTTCCAACGATTGCCAATCGGCAACCAGCAACCGTATCTTGTTTCTTTTCTTTTTCTTCCTGATATATAGTCACCAGCGACTAACGACCACCATCAATTGAGGGTCACCAGCAACTACCGACTCCTTACTTCACCCTTATCTACGGCGAATGAGATGAGTTCCGATAAAGAAGATGAATAGATCTACTCAAATCTGATGTAGATCTACATTAGATCCGGTTAGATCTAAACCAAAAATAGTTGCCAGAGTACAATCATCTCTCTATATATCTGTCTCTGTCATTCGATCTCTCAATTTTTCTACTTTTTCCCTATTTGACACTTCTCTTTTCATGTTTTAATGGAAAATTTTTTTAACTTCTTAACAAATTGTTTTTGAGTTTTAGTTAAGTGGTGAAAATTATAAAATTTTACAGTTTCAATTTTTTTGGTGCTGAAATGAATTATAGTTTAAAATCGTAAAATTTTACAGTTTCATAACATTCTTTAAAATCGTAAAATTTTACAGTTTCATAACATATTTTTCAGTTTGATTAATAAAGATAAATGCTTCATAGTTTTTTTTTTTCTTTAAAACTGTAATGGTGTTGTCCAATAGGAGAGGAACGAAAAAAAAATTGGTAATATTAGTAAGGAAATTTTTTTTGCTAGGTTATCTTTCTTGAAAAGGGGCCTTTCAATTGAGATACTAAAACGGTGTTGTCCAATAGGAGAGAAACGGAAAATTCAGGAAAATTTACAGATAAGTCTTATTTTGCTTTCAAGATTACTATTGAGTTTTCAATATGAATTGAATAACACTATATGTATTAATTAATATATTAACTAGTATACTAACAGATGATGTGGCATAATTTTAGAAATTTTTAATATTTATAATTTGTATAATAGATGGGGTCAGTAATAATGACATAACACTAGTTGGTACATTAGTATGTACATTAATTGGTGCATATAACACCATAGATATGAATTACTAAGTCCTATTTACTATAAAATGTTTCCAAAATGTTCATTCGCCCATAGTTATGTATGCTATCCCAATTTTACTCTTCTCATTTAACATGAACAACACTATTATAAACAATTTTAACTTAATTAAAATTAATATTTTTAATTGTAAAAATTATTAATATTATATTTAAAAATTCATAAATGACAATTGGATTGAAACAACTATAGTATAAAATGCATCATTTTTTGTTATTTTTAATTATGAATTTATTTAGTGTAAACAATCTAAAAGGGTTAAATTCTATTAAAATTTCACAGAGTTACAAAACTAATACTATGACAAATTTATATGTTTCTCAATGCATGAAATAGTTGCTGAATCTTATAATTGTGCTTTTGTTTGTGAAAATTCATTTAATTTCAACAATTAAAATAATTTTATTATAAAATTTTATATAAAATAAATTATTTATGAATTTTTGGTTCATGTTTTAATGAGAAAAATAAATATACTATTTTGAATAATTGAAATTTTTATAACAATTTATAATAAAAATAGGACTTATGTATTAATATTGAAATTTGATATAACGCAATTGTAATTTTCAAAACAAAATAAAACTTACTGGTAATTTTTTTGTTGTGATTTATGATTTTTTTAATACAATATCATAATTTATACAATTAAAAAAAACAATTTTACTTAGATTAAAAAAGTGATGACCGGTTTCATTGCGCGTTGTTTCTTTTTGTCCTATTTGAGTTGTGGTGTTCGAGAGCTTTCTTTCAAATTCCGGTTCTTGTCAAACTCCAAGTTGAGCGTCTTTTGTTTCGGAGGGTGCACAGTCGAGTCCAGAGTGCCTGGAAGCGAACCAGAAAAATTCTAGACTGCTAGGCCAAGGCCGCACGTGCGGGATGGGGGCCGCACGTGCAGGATGGGGGCCGCACGTACGGGGAAGGGTGAGTTTTGGAGGGCCGCACATTGCATTATATGCAGGTGCAGAGTAGGGGCGGAGGAGATGGCTGCACGCATGGAGATGAAGATCGACGACGGGAAGTAGGCTCATGTTTGGGGTACGACGTGTGACGAGACGCCGCGCTTCGAATCTCTTTTTTTTTCCCCCTCTATTTGGCTGTGTATGTATCACTTTTGGGACATTTGTCTCTCACTCTAAACATCATTTTACTCCTCCTCTCTAAAAACTCTCACCAAACTCCAAGAACCTTTGATTTCTTGCAATCCATTGAGTTTTGATCCATCTTCTTTCCCAAATCTTGGTGAGCAAAGCAAGAACTACATCATGTGCGATGGAGATTGAGTTTTGGCACCTTTTGATTCTAGGGTTTCTTCGCTCATCTTCTCCAAAACTTGAGGTAGAGACTTCCTTGAGTTATATATACATGTTTTGCAATATTGATGTTGATTTAAAGGTTTTCTTGAAGTTAGTATATTGGTTTTGATTTTATGGTCCAAAATGTAGAAATTTTCAAAAGTGGGTTTTAAAAATCTCAAATCTGTCTAAGATAGCATCTTGAGGGTTGAAATCATCTTAAGCAAGAAAATTGTGTTTTCCTTTGAGTCCCTTTCAAGTGTTTAGTGTGTGTGTTTTTGTAAAGAAAAAAACCTAGAAATTTTGGAGATTTCCTTGAATAAAGGAAGATGATGGTTTATGGGTGATATTATATATATATAAATTCATAGTTGTGTGCCATGATAAGTAAAGAAAGTGGAGAGTTTTCCTTGTTTTATTACAAATGCATATATATTGATGATGGGTTTCTCTACACATAAGAATTATTGAGATTGGGGGTTGTTGTCCAAATTTTGCTATAACTTTGAAATGATGAAAATGATGGGAGTGCATGAATTGTGGACATGTTATATTTATTGATAAATGGTAGCAAACTTTTGGCTATTTGTGGAATGTCATTGAAAGAAGAAAAAGGGAAATTTTGATCATCATAGAATATTTGTTGAAATTATGTTGAAAGTGGAGAAATATGACGTAGTATAGATAATAGTTGCATTGGCTTCTCTAAAACCTTGCATGTCATGAACATTGGATTGGGAATTGAAACTTTCATTAAAATGAAATATTGTGAAACGAAATTATGGAAATGTTTATGGGGTAAATACGTTGGTAAGTCCGAATAGGAGATGTAGATGAAATTGATAAGTTGGCCTAAGTGTCTGGTGAAAGACCAAAACGCTGTGGATGAGGTACCACTTCTTCCGGTTAGCAACTAGTAAAGTAGGGTTTTTGGTAGTTCTAGTTGAACCTACTTGCAGACACCAACCTAAGGATTACCCGAGTCGATGCACGCTTCTATTGAATAAAATTGTAAGTTTCGAAATTGTTGAGATTTCAAACTGTTGTTGAACATGGTGATTTTCAAAAGAGCATGTTAATGAAATTCTCTTTAAACTAGCATTGCATGGCATTTGCATTTTAATATTGGGAATTTTGCATAACTGTATATACTTTGTAAAGATTCTCTACTGTGCTTTATGCTCACCCCTATGGGATTTTGGTACAAAAAAAGATGTGGTAATCCTACCGAATTGAGGGCGTTGACATATTTTTGTGAAGAGTAGATAACTCTTTTTTTGTCGTGAATTTATTTGCTAGCCAAGAGCTTTAAATGTATGGGTTTGTGAAACCATTTTTGTGTAATCAAGCTCAAGCCTTGGAAGATGTAAGCCCTTAAGGGCATTTTATTTATTTTTGGGATTTGATGCTCTACATACTATAGATTCATGTGTTTTTCATACCGTTGAATGTATAATTCGCATGTAGAACTCTTGTATACACTTTATTGATTAATGATAAAAAGGGTTGGAGATCTATCTTTATTCCTTAGTGAATGTTGGTTAATTTACGTAATTTGTGTTGGGATATTTCGGGACATTACAAAAAATATTTATAAAATTGTTGTACATAAAAAATAAAAATAAAAAATGGGGGAAATTTTACAATAAGATACATCATTATGGAAGATTGAACCTGTTATTCCAGGTAGGCAACCCAAGAGGGGGTGAATTGAGTTATTAAAAATTTTACAATATTAAAATTAACACAATATTCAGAATTTTAATAAATAAAAATAATAATAATTATTAATATAAAAGTAAGAGAGATAGGCAGAAAAAATCAGATACTGAGATTTATAGTGGTTCGGCACGCTAGGCCTACGTCCACTCCCCAAGGAATCTCTTTGAGAATTTCTTTACTATCAATTGAATAAATACACCACCAAGCTTGTGAATTTGGTATAGGACTTACTCTTATCTATTAAGCCTCGCTCAACAATAAATGTCTTACCCTTACAAAATCTCTCACAAAAATAATGAATAAAAATAAGTAGTACTTAAACCCTCTTTTACAATAATTCTCTCACAAAGAGTAGATATGAAATGTAAGAACAAAGGCTACACTTAGACCTGAAAGTGAAATAGCATAATACAATATACTTAGAATTTTGGAGCACGCAGAAATTTTGCTCTTCAAGTTCTTGATGTTTCTCCATACACAACACTTCTATTTATACTCAAAAATATATCCGTTAGAGGAGACAGACGCTTCTCAAGACGTCAGCTGAATGAATCAATTTGGAAGAGAATTACGTGGAAGAAAATTTGCACTCTTGCAAATTTGAACATCTTTAGGTATTAGTCATGTAACGCCCCCAAAATGATACAATAATGATAACTCATATGCGGAATAAATATGAGAAACAACATACTTTCATATATCAGAGTTCACTATTTAACAACCAGTTAAATGCCATATAAGCTTACATCTTTCCAAGTCATTGCTTGGTTACACAAATTGAGTCTCGCTTATTACATCTTAAGCCCTTGGTTTTACAAATAACAAACATACACACAACAAGACATAATTAAGAAGCTCTTGCTCCCGAAAGTCCATCCATGCTATTGCCTTGGAGGAAATATCTCACCTGTACCTGAAAATGATATTCCCGCATAGGTGAGCCAACAGCCCAGTAGAGATAATCTAACACAATATATGAGGTTTAACAAAAGTATAAATACCACGTCATAAAAAATATCGATACAAAAACATCCACAAGGCCTGCATATTCATATGCCACTAAGACCAAACCTCACTTCCATTTTCCTTCAATTCATTTCAAGTTCATATATGCTACTCAATTCATGAGTTAAATTCATTATTTTTCAACAACCAAAATGAGACTACAACTCAGTGGTTTCCAATTATGCAAAACACACATAAACACTTCAAATCTACCATTTTACAGATATTTCATTCGAAGGAATCAACACCCATGTATATTTTCTCAAATATGTCATTTTACGGATATTTCGTCTGCGGGAATCGACACCCATATATGTTTTCTCAAATATGTCATTTTACGGATATTTCGTCTGCGGGAATCGGCACCCATATATATATATGATTTCGGGTCTTTCACCCAGGACACTCCGGCCAGCTTGTTTTCAGCGGAGTCTATCCCATTTTTCCTCCCAAATAAATATACATATACAATGTATTTATAAACATAGTCATATGTAATGACAACCAACATTTGATTAGCATTAAATTGTCTAATTCTCATGCAATTTCTACAACAATCATAGTTATTCTCCACCGATAGCCTAATACAATTATCTCTAAACAAATATTCAATCTCAAGATAAGTAGTTCATTCAAAACTTCCAAAAGTGTAAGATAATACATATCTAATTTCATCATCTATACCTATAACCTTCCAATTTCATATTTTCAATGTTAATCCCAATTATTTATATAAAATAATACTTTAATCAAAGTTATGACAAAATCTCCCTCTTCAAAATATCAACCAAAACACCAAAATCAATTATTTTGGCATAACATGATCTTATATTTAAGCCTCATATTCATCAAATACCCCTCTTTTCATTTCACATCCAAATCCTATATTTGTCCAAACCACAACCAAATCTCATCATCTATACACAATAGCAAATAACTAAGCTAAAAATCATATTAGAGTGTAGAAAATCCCTACCTCAAGCTTAGAAGAGAGATGAGCAAAACAAGGTTGAAACTCCAAAGTTGTCGAAACCAACTTCTATTTAGATCAAACAGAAGCTCTTGATAAGCTCTACACTTAATCTCAAAGGAACAAGGCAAGAAGACGCTTTCAAGTGTGTAGATCTAAAGATTTTTGAGCAAAAAGTGATTTTGGAGAGGATGGAAGAGCCTCACAGCTTGGAGAAGGAAAAAGAGAAGAATACGTAAAGAGTAGGTTAAGTGAGGGACCTATTTATAGTGCTAGGTCATAATGAAATAAAGTCCCAAAGTCAACCCAAAAGATCAAGTCAAAATCCCCCAAAAACCGAACTAAAATCTGGAAAAATGTCTGCAGGTGTTGACCCTTGCAGCACAGGTGTCGACCCTTATGAACAAAAGGTGGAACACTAAGTTTGACTGCACAACAGGTGTCAACCCTTCCCAAGGCTGGTGTCGACACCAAAATGCAGTGAGCAATTTCAAAACAAGGGTCGACCCTTCCCAGATTGGTGTCGACCCTTGCGGCCAACTCAAAGAGAAGGTGTCAACACTACCAAAACCAGTGTCAACCCCAAATCATGATTTTCAAGTTTCCAAACAACTTTTCAACGCGAACAAGCATGAACAAGCAATCCCAACAAGTTTAAATCAATTTGTACACCTCCAAAACTAAGGTACAACAACACTAAAGATTCCCAAAACAAAATAAAGGATTCAAATACACTTCCCAAAAGCTTTGAAGGATTACAAATCAGGCTCTAAAACATAATTGAACTATTCACAACCACGTTATTCCCACAAGTTCAACATCATGACCTATTCTCCGATCATCTATTCACACCAACTCGATTCACAAGTCCCAAATTAAAATGAAATTTTCAAATTCCCAAAACATTTACAATGTTTAACCAAAGTCCAAATTTTAAAAAATCGTGCATAGCATATACAATGCTTCCAAAAATGATACAACATCATCAATATTCCAAATTCTCAAAACATAAGCAATGTTTATATTGAATCCATGTTCTTCCCAAACAATCATAACATATACAATGTTTTTATAAGTTAAAAAATATACAATGCTCAGACTTTTCATTAATACAATAAATTCTCAATACGTGCTCATGCATCAACAAACAAATCCGGATATTTCTCTTGGACTTCTAATTCACGTTCCCAAGTCACTTCCTTGACTCCGTGATGTTTCCATAATACTTTTACCAAGGGAATTGTCTTGCCTCGCAAAATTTGATCCCATCTATCCAAGACTTCCACCGGTCTCTCTTCATACAAGGCATCCTCATCTACCTTTAAGTCGGTCCAATCCAACACGTGTGATGGATCTGGCTCATATTTCCGAAACATACAAATATGAAACACGTCATGAACCCCGGAATTTGTGGCGGTAACACCAAATGATAAGCAACTTCCCCAATCCGCTCAAGGATCTCAAAAGGGCCAATAAACTGAGGGGACAACTTCCCACTCTTCCCAAACCTCATCAAACCCCGTCTAGGTGATATCTTCAAAAAGACATGATCTCCCACCTCAAAAGACAAAGGTCTCCTCCTACGGTCGGCATAACTTTTCTGGCGACTCTGAGCCGTAGCTAGCCTCTTACGAATAAGTGCCACTTCGTTTCTCGAACCAACTCTAGACCTAACAAAGGTGCATCACCCACATCGGCGCAACACACTGGAGATCTACACGGTCGACCATACAAGGCCTCAAATGGTGCCATGCCAATACTCAATTGGAAACTATTGTTATAGGAAAATTCCACTAAGGGTAGGTGGCTCTCCCACGACCCCTTAAAATCAAGGACACAACCTCTAAGCATGTCCTCAAGGATCTGAATAGTACGCTCAAACTGGCCGTCAGCCTGAGAATGATACGCATTATTAAAAGTCAATCTAGTGCCCAGGGCACTCGCCAAACCCTGCCATAATCGAGCAGTGAAACGCGGATCTCTATTCGAAACAATCATCACAGGGGCCCCGTGCAACCTCACTATGTCCCTAATATACAGGTCGGCAAGATAATCTACTGAGTCACTTACGCGTATGGGAATAAAATGCGTCGATTTAGTCAACCGGTCAATGACCACCCAAATGGCATCACTACCCTGTTGAGTCCTCAGAAGGCCCACAACGAAGTCCATCGTAACATGCTCCCACTTTCACTTAGCTATAAGCAAGGGTTGCAACAAACCCGCTGGCCTCTGATACTCAGCCTTCACTTGTTGACAAGTAAAGCACTTTGATACAAATACAGCCACATCCTTTTTCATACCTCTCCACCAAAACTGGCGACTAAGATCATGATACATCTTTATGCCTCCCAGATACACCGCAAGGCACAAATAATGAAACTCTCGAAGTACTTCCTCTCGAAGACTACATAAACACACGGTCACGGTATCTCACACTGTGGTCGGGATACACAGCCAAACCTCTTACTACTTCCCCATGGGAAATCTTCTCTCGAAAGGATTCCACCTCAAGGTCACCCCTCTATGCTTCCAACACTCGGTTGACAAGTGTAGATTGTGCAACTACTGAATTTAATAAGACCTCAAGGATTTTAATAAGACCTCAAGTATCTTTTTAATAAGACCTCAAGGAATTTAATAGATGCAAACCACATCCCAAAAGTTCAATCTCATACCCATCTAGTCACATAAACATGTTATCACACAACACCTAATACATGGAACATCTCCTAATTGCTTAAATGAATCCATTGTGAATAAACAACCACTTCCTACGAGCCCCAAGCATTTTAACTGGGTAACTCTGATATCAAGTTATCACGTCCCGAAAATTTACACAATCTAAATTCATCAATCTCCATTGTTTAATGTAAATGGAAATAAAGTCTCAATATTAACATCATTCTCAAATCTTCAATATTTGTATTCATAACCACCAAGAAATTTACAAAAGAATATTCCACATGCAAATATACATTCAACATTCCTAGTATATAAATCTAGAGCATGTGGCATAATAAGTCAAATCCAAATAAATGCCCTCAAGGGCTACAAATTCCAACGCTTAAGTCCGGTTACACAAAAGTGGTTTTCAACCCGTACATATAAAGCCCTTGGCTTATCAAAAATAATTACAACAAAAAAAAGAGCATTATGCTCTCTAAACGTATCTCACATCTCTAACTTGGCAAGATCATCACATCCTTTTCTATACAAAATCCCGTAGAAGTGAGCATAAAACCCAGTAGGAAAATCTCAACAAAGTATATACATTTTATATAATCTCATGAAATGAATGCATATGCCATGCCATGATCAAAACATTTATATTTATCTTTTGAAACTTTTGTGCACAATGAAATATTGAGAATTTAACAATTCAATAATTTCAATGTAATTCAAAAGGGTAGTAAATACAATTCAGGTAATCCCTAGATTGGTGTCTGCAAATAGGCACAACAAGCCCTACCAATCCCTACTTTACCAGTAACTAACCAGAAGGCATGTGGTATCTTCTCTACGAGTGTTTTCAATCTTTCATCGTGGACACTCAGGCCAACTTAACTAATACCAACTACACCCTCTACCCACACTTTGTAATAACCCCGACCCCAGATTAATGTTAATTCGTGCTTAATTAAGCCTAACAATAATTTAGGAAGGATTTGGAACTAATTTGCATGAGTATTGCATCACCTTTGTATTTTTATTTGTTAGGCGTAGAAAGATCTGTTCATGTTTTGATTTCGGTTTGCGAATTGAGAGCCTTATCGGCATCCGAATCAGAAATCGGCTTGTGTTATGTGCTAGTTAGGATTTATAGAATTTTAAGGTAGGTTTAATTAAAATTCGGTTCGGAATGATTAAATTAGATTAAATAATGTTAATTTACACTTGTTTGAGTTATTACAAGTTTGCCACTTAGTGGCTTGATTCTAGACAACCTTTAATTGCCTTATTACATATTGGATGCATCTTTGCTCATCATCTTGTGACCAAAACGTGAAAGAGGGAGAAAATTGAGAGATTTGGGTCTTGGTTCAAGAATTTTATTCACAAGAAGGAAGCTTGAAGATTTGTTCATCTAGTTCATAATTCTAGCAACTAAATTCCAATTTAGCCTCTAAGGTATGAAACTAAGCCTTTAACATTGGGTTGAGCTAACTTATGCATGAATTCTAGTAGTTGGAGCTAGAAGATGTGAGAATCAAGCTTAAGGAGTAGAAAAGTAGATCAATCCATGCATGCATGCATGTTTCATGGCATTTTGGAGTTTGATTTTCAGGAATTCCTTCATGCATGTGTTGAATCCATTTTAATTTTGGAAACACAATGAGTTTCATGTGATTTAGTAGCATTTGATCATGTTTTGGAGGGCCTTAGCTCAAAAATGTATATGCATGTGAGGTTCATATATTGATTTTGAATTTAAGTTGAGTTTGTGCATAATTGAGATCCTTTTGGCCGTGATTTCTTGAATTGAAGCTTTAAACATGTTGTTTTATGAGTCTTCGTGTGTTTCCTTATTTTGGGCCCAAAAAAACGAGTTTTAGATGGTTGAATATTGAATTTCATGCTTGGAGGTCAATCTGGATTTTCTAGAAATTTGACCCATGCTCGAGCGGGGACTTTTACGCTCGAACGTGAAGCCTGAGTACATGCACTTCTGCTCAAGCGGCGAGAGTCACGCTCGAGCGTGAAATGCATATACCCAGAAGTTTGTGTGTTTTGCAGTCCACTCGAGCGGGGGAAGCCACGCTCGAGCGGGGGTCGAGGGCCCGTCGAGCGTGAATTTCATGCATTCAGCACTTTTTCATAAGTTTGCAGTACGCTCAAGCGGGGAAGTCCACACTCGAGCGGAGCTTCATTGTCTGCATGTCTGCTCGAGCAGGGAAAACCACGCTCAAGCGTGGACCTTATCTTCAGCAAAATTTCAGAAATAGTTTTCAATGCATTTTTGCATCCTCATTCCATCCTAGGCATTCCTAGGCTATGTTTAAGACCCCATAATGAGGATAAGAGACTAGAAACACACTAGGAGCCAACGAAGTAAGTTTTGTATAATTTGAACGTGTGTTTCAAGTGTGCATCTATTATGTGTTGTGTAGGTCACGTGCCACATACCGTTTGACCAAGTTTACTCCGTGTGTCAGTCTCAAGGCCCACTGTGAGTAATAACTTTGTAAAGTTATGTCTAACTTAAGTATTTTCTGACTGATATGGTATAATCTGTTTTCTGAAATGCTATCTTACGAATTATGAATGAATGTCCAATTTTCTGAAAAGTATTTGTGGCACCCTTAGTTCACGTGGCCCTCGCCCGGGGATAACAATACTACGGTCAATCTGCACGTGGCCCTCGCCCGGGGGTAACAATACTCGCGACCAATCTGCATGTGGCCCTTGCCTGGGAGTAACAATACCATGGCTACTTGCGCGCAAGATATGGACTTTATGGTCGTTGGTACCAACTATGCATGTGGGTCTCTAGACCAAATTGATCTGATAGCTAATGGGTGTACCACGTATGATCTTATGCAAAATCTAAATATGAACATGAGTGCGTATCTAAATCTATTTCTATTCTGAAGTCTGAATATGTTCTGATTTAAATACTGGATTCTAACTTGTGCTGGACATCATTCATACAACCCCTTTACTCCGTTATTATTCACTGGGCTTTCGCTCACAGTTCATATTATGTATGTAAGTGAGCCGGCACATGACCAGGGCTAGAGTTGACGGCCTTCTGTTCTGTTTTGTCAGCCAACTGTTGCGCCTCCCGAGGAGGTTCCGGGCAAAGTCTAATGCTATGGCTGTTTTTGTATTCATGCTAGTCTCTGTATGTGTTCTGTAAAGACAGGTCTTGGGATGTAGATACTTTGTAAATATTGGTGTCATTTGACTGGCATGCTTATGTATATATATAAGTTTTGAAATGTTCTGTCCCATGTACGTTATCACAACTCATTGGACCTTGTCTATTTTGTATTATTGCTTCTGCAGCCCCTTATTATTTGCTAATCTATTCAGAGGCCTTTGGTAATCCACGGATTACTGGCCGGTTACGGTGCTAAACCTACGGGGGTGGATTTGAGTCGTGACACACTTACTAGCATATTTACCCCAAAAACAAATCAATATGATCTTGTTTCACAAAACAATTTCCTTTATCAAAACAATACATTTTTCCAATGCAATATTCAAATTCAATTGCATCTATGATAAAATGGAATGACGACGCAAAATGTCCAATCCATTAATACAATTCATTTTCAATTTTCTCCACGCAATTCTCCATTGTGATCACTTTCCACCTCTCTTATCAATGCAACATCATAATACATTTACAAGAGATAAAATAATACAATATTAACTTTCAAGAATTTTTCATACATTAATCATCATAATATAATTCTAAGGGATGATATAATAACTTTGACATTCATGTATTCTCCACATGTTCAATATCATTTTCTAAATATTGATTTTCCAAGACAACTCAACCATAAGTATCAAGGTCAACAAATTTTCATTTCCTCCATGAAATTCCTCATTTAATACAACCATAGAAATTTCTCCATCATTTCTTCACATAACAATTTATTAAGCATCAATTTCACAATATCTCAACTTTTTCCCAAAATCCCCAAATTCTAAGGTTTCTACCAAAATAAGGTTTTTGCTCCATTTGTGAAAAGATTTTTCCAAAAACAACACCCACACCCTAGAACATACTCATATTCTCAAAAGTTTTGGGAAAAATTTGATGAAATTAACTCCTAACATCATCTAGGGTCAACAACCCAAAATCATAACTCACAACACAAAGAAATACTCAAAACATGTATAAACTTGCAAAAATGTATATATAACTCAAAGAATATCCCTCGCTCAAGCTTTGGAGATGATAAGGATGAAACCCTAGAAATCAAAGTCGACAAAAACACAATCCAATCGGTTATAAACGTAGCCCTCATCACCCTCTTTGATTTAGTGTAAGAAGCTCCCTCAAACTCTTGAAGATTTGAGCTAAATCTTAGGGAGAAGTTGGATTTTAGAGTGTTTTTAGAGAGAAGGAAGAGAATAGATGGATATATATATATATAAAGAGAGGGAGAGAGAGAGAGAGAGAGAGAGAGAAAATCGAGCCAAAACACTTTTGGCATCGGTTTGAAAAAGAAAAAAGCACAAAAATTGAGACAAAAGGCCAAATCAGTCCGAGCGGTTTAAATCAAGACGAAAGAAATTTCAAATCAAGATGAGCTTAAAATTTCAGCCTCATGGACAGATTGCTCTAGAGAGCTGCCTAGAAAAACCCATCAAATCCGCTCGAGTGGTTTTCTGCCCAGAAAACACTGAAAATTTTGAAAAACTCTGTGAGGATCCGCTTGAGTGGATCCCAATTTCACACAAGTGATTTTGCCCAAAAACTCATAAAATGATTTTGTGAACCAAGGCAAGTTCCAATACCCAAACCTAAAAAAGTTAAGAGAGGTTAAGTAAGAGTAAAAAGAAATTTCAACAACTCGAAACGACGAACAAAACATTGAAAGAAGTGCATACTACTCTACTACACAATACTATAAAAGCCCCAAAACTTGGGACATCACATAGTTCCTGTAATTTACTTCTTGTATCTATTTGGTTCATGTAGTTCTAATAGTATCAATTATGCCCTCCAATTTTTCATAGTGTCTCAATTTAATCCAATTAATAACAATTGTTAAGACTTTTGAAGAAAATCAAGGGTAAAATAGTCAATTCAAAAGGAAATAAACCATTTTAAATTGAACACTAATCTCTCAGTCACTTTAGAAATAATGAACAAACTATTTTGGTCTAATTTTTGAAGAAGCGATACCAATTGGATTAAATTGACATAATCACTACAACAAATGGCACTTTGGGCGACAATTTTTAGTCGCCAAAAGTCAATTTTTAATCGCGGAAATATTTTGCTGACTAAATTATTTGGTTGCCAGATTAGTCTTTCATTAGTTATCAAGAAAAGTAAATGGTGACTAAATTTTTTTTAGTGCTGAAAGTCACCAATTGGCTACTAAACTTTTAGTCGGCAAAAGTTTACAAATAAACTATGATTTTAGCTTTCAGCAACTAAAAGTTTTAGTCGCGAATAAGTTTTGTCGCAATAGTATTAAATTTAGGGACCAAAGCATTTAGTCACCAAAAAAATTATTTTTTATTTTTAGCTGCTAACTATTTAGTCACCCAAAGGTTCATTTCTTTTTGGCTACTAAATGTTTAGTCACCAAAAAAATTTATTTTTCATTTTAATTTTTTAGCTACTAACTATTTACTCACCCAAAGTCTCATTTCTTTTTTAGCTACTAAATATTTAGCCACCCCACAAAAATTATTTTTCATTTTATTTTTTTTAGCTACTAACTATTTAGTCGCCTAAAGTCTTATTTATTTTTTGTCATTAAATGTTTATTTGCCAAAAAAAATTATCTTTCATTTTATTTTATTTTTAGCTACTAACTATTTAGTTGCCAAACGCCTCATTTCTTTTTTGGTTACTAAATGTTTAGTCACCCAAAAAATTTATTTTTCATTTTATTGTTTTAGCTACTGACTATTTAGTCGCCTAAAGTCTCATTTATTTTTGACTACTAAATGTTAGTTGCCAAAAATCTTTGGTTTCTTTCTAGCTACTGACCATTTAGTCGCCTAAAGTCTCATTTATTTCTTTCTCTAATCACTAAGAACATTGATTTCCTTTTTGGCTACCAATTGGTTAGTTGCCAACTTCACTTCTTTTTTAGCTACTAAAACTTTATTTAGTGTTTTTTTATTATTAATTTCTCCACAACCTGTATTTATTCTATGCAAGTGTTGGAAATCTTCACTGTATTTAAAGGATTTAATTCTATTGTGTGCAAAATAACAACTAGAATTTAAAGAAATAAAGAAAATGAGAGAATTTGTTTGATTACAAAAATCAAACTCGAAATAATAAATAAATAAATAAAAACAGATTTTATTTTGTTACAAAAAATAAAATTAAAATCTGATTTAAATAAATAACAATAACACAAAAATTAATTAAATAACTTACGTGATTTAATTTCTTCGAATTATAATCTGATCAAGTCCAGTGTTTGACACTGTGTCCTTAAAACAGATTCGTCCTTTCTACGGTGCTTTCAGAATTTGGACGTCTATCTCCCAGGATAAAATGATCTACTACAAACAATAGCAGCACTACAAATTGTTTGCCTAACGAACAAACAAAGTGTTTATACTCTCTCTGACAAGAAAATAATGCAGCAAAATGAAGAGGATATTTACAGAATTATGAAGGACGAAAATTTGAGTTACAAAATCCAAATGAGGACTGTCCTATTTATAGATGGATTGGTGGCTCTTGGTTTTGATTTGAACAGGTATGATACCTGTTGGTTTTGAATTCAACAGATTTGAATCTGTTTATATTTCAAACAGATAACAAAACCGGGAAGGGCCCTGTTTGGATGTACAATAAAACCAAACTAGTTTAATTTGAATTAATAAAATTAAATTCAAATGTTTTTGACCCCAAAAGATTAGTATTGGGCCGAACAAGCCCAACCCAACCTCACACCATGCACCAAGCGCCGGCCGGACGGCCTGACGGGACGACAAGACGCTGTGTGGTGATTTTTGGGTCCAATGGGTTTAGCCCATTTTACCCATAACCTCTCCCTCTAAAACACTTGGGTACCCCTTGGGGCACACCCTAAGTACCAAACCCATGCCTTATAAGCCCTTTCAAAACCTCCCACCAAATCAATGTGGGACAAGCCTTATTCAAACCTTTAAGGAATTTCCACCAAAACTCCATTTCCATGGAGCATACTTTGGCTTCAATTTCCCATTCACTCGGTAATGGTTTTGAGCAACCAAATATACCACGTGAATCACAACGCGGCATAGAACGCGTTACCACTTTGACCTGTGTAAATCGACACACGGGACCCACCTAAAAATTAGACCAAACTTAGGATAAAATTCTAGTTTTACCTAGAATTTATAACCATTTCTAACAGCAAGTTGTATCCTGTATATAAACAAAACAATACATATAACTATTGTGTTATCAACCATTCCACAACCTATATCCATTTCACTTTCAACCATCTAAAAATTTTAACTTTTAACGTCAAATTCGATACAAATTAAATATAATCTAACCTAAAATAATAATTCTATACAAAATAAAGAATTACACAAAAACCATGTCCTCCGTACACAAAAAAGAATATCCCCTTATCTATACCAGGCCAATAGTAATTTGTTCCACGCCAAAAGTAATTTGTACCACACCAATAGTAGTCTGTACGAATAATAATAATCCACAGAAAAACAAAGGATGACAAAATAGCATATTATATAAAAAGAATCTCCTTCATAGACAAAAAAGGAATATCCACAATTCCACGCAAAAATCATCTGTAAAAATAATTGCACCCATTAGTATTATTGAATAACATTGACATTTCAAATTATAAAAGAAAACTATATAAAAATCGAATGTATATAATCTTTTCAAAATTGTATAACTATAATACTAATCATATATTGGATGAGCGGAGATGTTCGCCCCTCCTAAAATGCAAATTTTCAGTGAAGTTTAAGGCACTCTCAGCTCTAACTCCCAAATTACATGTCCTAATTATGTTTTGTCTGTCTGCACAAGTAATATTTGTCACGAGGAAGCTTTCGGTAACATCCCCAAAGTGGGTGGGGGGCTATTTGACATTTTTTCCCCCGAACGCCCTTTTTCAACTAAGTTTAAGGCGATTTCAATTCTTTAACTCAACCCACGGTACTAATTACGTGCCTTCTATTCACACAAGTCGTATTTGTCAGGAGGAAGCTTTCGGTGGCATCCAAAGTGGTTCAGGGGCTATTTTGCATTTTTTTTCCCCTGAAAGCCTTTTTTTCAACTAAGTTTAAGGTGTTTTCGATTCTTAACTCCGAGCCTACATCTGCTAATTACGTGTCATATGTCCCCAGAGGTTGTATTTGTCACAAGAAAGTTGCCCATTACATCCCTAGAGTGGTTCGAGGGCTGTTTTGCATTTTTTGTCCCCCTAACGCCCTTTTTTGACTAAGTTTAAGGCGTTGTTTTACTCTAAATCCCAACCTGCATGTCCTAATTAGATGCCGTTTCTCCACACAAGTCACATTTGTCACAAAAAAGAATCCAAGCTATCACTCGGGCAATTTGGTGATTATTTTGTATTTTTACCCCCCAACGACTCATTTTTGCCTCTTTTTTTTCCACATTTTTGTCTCCAATTCTTTAACCGTGTGTCCTATCGATGCGCCACTTGATATCACAAGTTTTTTTAATGTAGAACAAGATGTCCGTGATGGTCTCTGGGTAGATTGGCATTTGTTTTTCATTTCCCTCCCCCCCCCCCTAATAGCTCGTTTTTGCCTTTTTTTTCTCACATTTGTCTCCAATTCTTTTACCGTGCATTCTATCGACGCACCACTTGCTCTCACAAGTTTGTTTAACTAGTGTGAGGTGTCTGTGATGGTCTTCGAGCATATTGGTAGATGTTTCACATTTTCGCCCCCTAACGACTCATTTTCACCCATTTTTTCTCACATTTTTGTCTCTAATTCTCTAATCGTGCGTCCTATTGATGCGCCACTTGCTCTCACAAGTTTGTTTAATCTAGGGAGAGGTGTTTATGATGGTCTCCAGGCAGATTGGTAGATGTTTTTCATTTTTGCCCCCCAACGACTCGTTTTTGCCTTTTTTTCTCACATTTTTGTTTCTGATTCTCTAACAGTGCGTCCTATCGACAGGCCGTTTGCTCTCATAAGTTTGTTTAATCTAGGGAGAGGTGTCCGTGATGGTCTATGAGTAGATTGGCAGATGTTTTGCATTTTTTCTTTCCAACAGCTCGTTTTTGCCTTTTTCTCACATTTGTGTCTGTAATTCTCTAATCGTGCATCCTATCGACGTGCTGCTTACTTTCACAAAAAGCCTATGACAATCATTGGACAATGTGGTGGTTGTTTTGGATTTTTTCCCACATAAATTTGAAATAAATTAAAGTGACTTACCCAATACCATAACTAGCTACTAGGGGAAATTTGGTTTGTAGCACCACCATCCTGCAAAAGGTTCAGTAATCATGCTCTTCACCTCAGATCTAAGTCATTGCATCTCTACCTCCTGTGGTTGTGCTTCAACATTTGATCCGGAATCAGAGAAAGAGGGTTTTGTGCCGACCACAAATCCTCTTAAATATCCCTTCTTTTTCCCAAACACCTCTCTTGATATTTCCTCGTGTCATCGGCGTTCCAGGCTAGGAAGACTTGTCCCATTAATCGTCATCATATTTCCATGTCATTCACAAATATAAATGCATATATGTTGTTAATATAAATCAAACACAATAATTACTATAAGTGTCCAAATGTTAAATACTTGCATATAATTCATGGCATATGGCAAAAATGTCACAAAAAATTATTTTTAGCGACAATTTTATTAAGACTTATTTTCAATAAAACTTGATGTGAATTAAATCCAATTATTAAGACCTATTAGTTTACCCTATATTTTTCTCAAAATTTTTAATTTTTTAATTTATTTGTTAATAATTTTTCTATTTGGAAATAATATATATATATATATAAGTTGTTTAAGTACGAATTATATATAACTTAATAAAATAAAAAATATTTAAAATTATAGCTAAATTAAGAAACTATTCTTAAAGTAAATAAACACTTATCTTTTAATGATACCATGGTCCAATATTTTGATATATATATATATATATCAGGCCTAGACCATAGTTCATATCCATTAATTAGGTTTTGACCAATAAAATAGTTTGACATAATTTTAAATTAGAAATTGAGCCAAAAACTTAAATTATGCTTGTGATGTTCCGGGTCTTGGACTTGATCTATATTGTGTAGTAAGATAGTATGTTTTACTTTCGGCGTTTTGATTATCATATTGGGTCATCGAAATTTCTTTTCCGCTCTTACTTAATCTCTCTTATCATTTCTTGGTTAAAATTTTGAGTTTTGGGCATTGGAACTTATTTTGAGATGTAAAATAAAATTCTAGGTTTTCTGGGCAAAACCGCCGGCGGATTTGAGTTCCACTCGAGTGGATTTTTTGTGAAAATTCTAGGTATTCTCGGAGCAATCCGCCTATAGAGCATCGAGAATCCGCTCATGTGGATTTTAGATTCGCTTTCGTGCAAAATTTGAACCGCTTATGCGATTTCAACAAGATCTATCTCGAATTTCAAGCTCTTTTCCTCAAAACTAGTGCCAAAAATGTGTTTGAAACACTTTTTCATTCATCTCTCTCTCTATATATATATTTATATTTGCTCTTCCTTCTCTCTACAAACACACCCAAATCCAAACTTTCTCTCTAAGATTTAGCAAAAACCTCAAAATAGGGCTTTTTACACCAAATCGAAAAGGGCGAAGTGAGCTACGTTTACACCGATTGAATCAAGTTTTCTCCAACATTGAATTCTAGGATTTTCATCTCTTTCCTCTTCCAAGCTTGAGGTAAGGACATTCTGAAAGTTATACATATATATATATATATATATGTTTTTGCAAGTTTATGCTTGTTTGGGATATTTCTTACATGTTTGAGCTATGATTTTAGATTAATGAACCCTAGATGATTGTAAAGGTGGATTTTCTCTATTTCTCCCAAAACTTTTGACAGTGTGAGCCATGTTTTATAGTGTGAGTGTTGTTTTGGAAAAATCTTTTAAAAAATGGAACAAAAACCTAATTTTGGTGAAAACCCTAAAAATTTGGAGATTTTGGGGAAGACGATGAGATATTGTGAAATTTATGCTTGATAAATTGTTATGTGAATAATGAGGGAGAAAATTTCTATAGTTGTATCAAATGAGGAACTTCATGAGAAAAATGAGTGTTAGACTTATTTATTTTGATGATTTAATTAATTATATTTTAATTTATTTGAAAGAGAAAAATAGAATCCAAAATTTATTTTGATAATTTATTTAATTATTTTTAATTTATTTGAAAAAGAAAAATTGAATAAAAATTTATTTTGATGATTTATTTGAAAGAGAAAAATAGAATCAAAATTTATTGTGTCCCATTATTTCTCACCTAAACTTTTATCCTAAGTGTTGTTAAAATATTTAATATTTGATTAAATCTGGAATTCAAACAGTCTAAAACAAAGGTTCAAACAGCCCAGCGCAACAGCAGGCCAAAAGGTTCAAGTGAAGGATATTCAAATTAATAATGATGGAAGTACAACGGCTGTAAAGGTTCAAAAGGCCAAAAGGTTCAAAAGGTTCAAGTGGAAGATATTCAAATTCGTAATGATGCAGTGGAAGATATTCAAATTGGTAATGATGGAAGTACAACGGCTATAAACAGCTATAAATTCAAATGACTACAACGGCTATAAATTCAAATAAATACAATGGCTATAAACGGCTATAATTTTCATTATATATACCAAAGCCTCTACTGTAAACAAGTTACAAAAAAACTTGAAAATATTCTTTGATCTATAATCACTCACATCTATTCTCAGAAATTATACACTGAGCCTTATAGCTTTAAGTTCATCTTTCCTGTGTGAGATTTACAGAAAAATCAAAGCTTCATTTTATATATCTATCTTTGAGAGATATTTATTGTAAACTTTCTTTGAAAGCAAAAATACCATTTCATCTTGTAAAAGTGTTGCAAACACTGTGTTCTTGAAATCTTGAGAGTGATTGTGAATAACCTAAGATTTGCAAGGGTTTGGGCTTGTGAAGTCTGTGCAAAATCCGTGGAGGATTGCTCCATTTGTAATGAGGTTGCTAGCACCCCTGTGAAGCTAGAAGATAGTGAAAAATTTCAAGTGAAGCTTGAGGAGTGGACGTAGACCGAGTTGAAGCCGAACTATTATAAATTTATTTGCCTCTCTTTCCCTTATCTCTTTATTTTATTTTAAATTGCCATAACTATATTTCACATTTTTACTGTGCTAACTGACATAGTTGTTAAGACACTTGTTTTAATTATTTTTATTTCATTAATTATATTTATCTATTGTACTAGTCATAATTTTTATTAGGGTATTATTAATTTTAATTGTAAAAACCTAATTCACCCCCTTCTTAGGATGTCTTTTAGGTAACAATTGGTATCAGAGCCTAGACTCTTATTTTAAATTTAACCATCTATGAGTTTCGATCCATGGCAACCTTAGCTGAAGGACAAGCCACAAGTAGGCTACCACTGTTTGACGGAAACAACTATAGTCATTGGAAGGATAAGATGACCCTATACCTACAAGCCACTGATTATGCCATGTGGATTATTGTCACCAAAGGTCCAAAAATTTCTACCAAATTAGTAGACAATATTAGTGTACCTAAAATTGAAGATGAATGTGATGAGAGAAATAATAAATTATTGCAAGCTAATGCTAAAGCCAAACTCTCCCTTGTTTGTGGATTAGACTCTAAGGAGTATAATAGAATTTCAAGTGGTGATTCGGCAAAAGAAATTTGGGACAAACTTAAGGTAACGTATGAAGGTACAAACCAAGTGAAGGAATCTGGTATTGATATGCTTGTTCATAGTTATGAATTGTTTAAAATGAACTCTGAAGAATCTATTTCAAGTATGTTTACTAGATTTACTGAAATTGTAAACTATTTGAAATCTCTGGGCAAAACTTATACTAACTGAAGTTGGTAAGAAAAATTCTTAGGTGTTTATCAAAGAATTGGGAAGCAAAGGCCACGGCCATTATAGAAGCCAAAAATCTCTCCATACTTGGATTGGATGAGCTTATGGGTTTCCATATGACTCATGAGATCACCATGAAAGGACATGAGGATGTTGAAAACAAAAAGAAAAGTGAAATTACATTCAACGCCCCATCAAATGAAAAAGAATATGAAAACTCCAGTGATGATGAAAGCTATGCCGTGTTTAGTAAAAATCTCAAAAAGCACTTCAAGAAAAACAATTATGGAGGAAGAAGACCTTTCAAGAAAGAGTACAACAAAGATAACAAGAAAGAGCCTATAATTTTCTATGAATGCAAAAATCCTAGACATATGAAGATGGATTGTCCAAAATTGAAAAATCATGAAAAAGACTACAAAAGAAACAAAAAGGCCATGGTAGCAGCTTGGAGAGAAAGTGAAGATGAAAGCTCAAGTGATGAAATTGAAAATGAAGTAGCCAACTTGTGTCTCATGGCTCTTGAAGATGAAGACTCTACTTAAGATGAGATAACTACTCTTTATGAAGAACTTGAAAGTGCATTCCATGAACTAAAAGATGAATTTAGAAAAGTTTGTGTCAAAAATAATATGTTAAAAAAATCTTTTGCAACTTTATCTAGTAATGTAGAAGAATTAAAGAAAGAAAAAATTGTTTTGAAAAATGATTTTGACACATCTCTAATGAGAAAACTGCTTTAAAAAACAATGTTGATGATTTAACAAAAACACTTGAAAATTTTGTAAAAGGTAGAAATAATCTTAACATGCTTCTTGGAAATCAAATATGTGTTTTCGATAAAGCGGCATTGGATATGACCCTATTAAGAAACAAAAGAATCTCAATACAATTTTTGAAAAGGCACCTCTCATGACACACTCTCATATTACTTGTCATTATTGTAGAAAGAAATGCCATTTTATATCTTATTGTCCATTCAAAAAGAATATGAACATGGGAATTAAAAACATTTGGATTATTAAGGAATCTAACAAAACTAACCAAGAATGATCCAAGAAACTATGGGTACCAAAAGCCAACACTTAATTGTCATCTTATAGGTTTACCTTAAGTCCAAAGCTAAAGAAGGGAAGTGGTACCTTGATAGTGGATGTTCCAGACACAGGACCAGAGATAAATCCTTCTTTACTACACTGTCATCCAAAGATGGAGGCCTTGTTATTTTTGGAGACAACAAGAAAGGAAAAATCATCGGTATTGATAGCATCGGTATTTCTCCTAACCCTTCTATTGAAAATGTTTTACTTGTTGATGGACTTAAGCATAATCTAGTATTAGTCAATTACGTGATAAAGGTAATCGAGTTATTTTTGATAAATCACATTGCACAACTGAAAGCACAAATGATTATAAAGCTTTATTCGTTGGTAATCGCCATGATAATGTTTATGTTTTTCATCTTAATGATCTCTATGCTAGTGATGTTAAATGTTTATATGTTAATAATTATAGCGACCCCGGTCTTTTCCCATTCGATGTTTGTATCCGGACTTAGGTTCCGTAGATTCTATCTTTGTGAAATGGTTGTTGTCGTCCTATATTTTCTTATTTGGAGTTATAGGATGTGTTGGGCGGGTTTGGAACAGGATGGTTGAGCTTAGGAACCAAAACTAGTTGCCCAGATTTTGCTTTGTCCGCCGAAAGGAAGTTTGACGCTCGAGCGGGGATTTGTTGTTGCTTGTCCGCCGGCGGGTTTTGGCGCCGGCGGAAAAACACCCATCCAAGATTTCTTGTGTAGGTTGACGCCGGCGGAGTTGGACCGCCGGCGGAGTTCAATGTGCCGCCGAGCGGGAGTTGGGCCTTCGAGCGGGGAGCTCATTGAAAAGTGCTGAGAGTGTGCATCCGCCGCTCGAACGGGGCTTTGCGCTTCGGCGAAGGGTATAAAATCGTGTTTTGGCGTTTTAAAAGCGCTTTTTTTCTCTTCAGATTCCAAACCCTAGGTTACGAGTTCTCTCTCCCAACTCATCTTCTCTCTAGGATTGATCTATTTAGAGTGGGTCTCTAACCTTGTTCCTTCATTAAAAAGGTAGAGAAGAGTGAGGGCTACATTTTAATCTGAGAAATTGTTGGTTTGGAGCACTTTGGAGTTTTGGGCATCATCTTCATCTTCTTCTATTGGGTTCATTGCTTTGAGGTAGGGATTTCCTACTCCTTGTATACGCTTTAATCCTAAGTGTTGGTATTTTGGTATGTGGGGTAGTTTGGTAGTTTTGGAAGAAACCTTAGGGTTACGGTTTAGATTAATTTTGTATAATTAATTTAAAGGAATAATGTGAATTTGGTTTAATTCATGGAATTGGGGATGTTAAATTTACATTCATTGATGTATTTATTTCTTGTTTAGAAATAATTTTTTGGGCTATCGGTGGAGGATAGCCATTGATTGTTGTAGACCTGCATGCGCTTAGGTATAATCGAATTAAGTCACATATGTTGACTGTTGAATTATCTGTAACATTACTTGTATTGATTAGGTGTTGTGTATGGCAGTAGTGTGATTCATTGCATATACATGTAATTTGAGGCAGATAGAGGATGAACACTACGGTTTAGGGGAAGATAGAGGATGGACCTCTAAGGATTTGTTGGGAGGAGATAGGGGATGGACTCAAAGAGCATTACTCATTTGTGTGCTTATTGATAATAGCAATATTGCTATTCATTGTTGATCCGATACATCATTATAATGAGTATCAGTTGGAAGTATGGAAGTGTTGTGGTTTGAGCTTTGGTCTCATTTATTTTGTGACATTTGGATCACTAGTATAGTTGGCCAGGTTCTGAGCCATTATGATTTAATTGGAAGGTGGAATAAATATTGGAAAGTGAAAGGTGTTATAGACAATATGTCATAGACAATGTAGGCATTCGTGTCATGAAGATTGGAAATTGATTATCTTGTGTTAATCATGTATCGAATACTAATGCTTTAGTTAATTCTTATGCTTGGTTTAGTATTTTTCTACTGGGCTGTGGCTCACCCTATATGGGAACTTCATTTTTCAGGTTCAGGTGGTTCACTCCCTCCAAGGACTTAGCTTGTGAGGAATTGAATTTGAAGACTTGTTTTATTTTTATTTGTTTTATTTGAACAATGTAATCTTTCAAGCCTAGGGCTTTATCTGTTTTTGAGTTAGAACTCAGTGAATTGTGTCCAAGTGTTGGCTTGGCAAGATGTAAGCCTGTAGGGCATTTTCTGATGTTTTATTTCATAATACTCTGATGGATGGACTTATATTATTGTTTTAATATAATGATGCATGTTTATATTATTTATTATGGGTTTATTTTTGAGGGCGTTACAATAATGAAAATAGTTGGTTATAACATAGAAGACTTGGTCATGCTCATATTGATTTAATTGCTAAACTTTTGAGAAATGATTTGATTATTGGACTTCCAAAAATTAAATTTGAAAAAGATCGTCTTTGTAGTGCTTGTCAACAAGAAAAACAAACTAAAACATCATTTAAATCAAAATCTCATATTTCCACAACTAGATCTTTACAACTATTGCATATAGATTTATTTGGTCCCTCAAGGACATCTAGTTTAGGTGGTAAATATTATTGTCTTGTTATTGTTGATAATTATTCAAGATTTACATGGGTTATGTTTTTAGCACACAAAGATGAAACCTTTTCTTCTTTCACAAAATTATGTCGTAGAATTCAAAATGAAAAAGGCTTTCTTATTACTAATATTCGAACCGACCATGGTAAAGAACTTGAAAATGAGAAATCTGAATTGTTTTGTGATGAACATAGTATTGGATATAATTTTTCAGCACTTAGAACCCCTCAACAAAATTGTGTAGTAGAAAGGAATAATAGAACTTTAGAAGAGATGAGTAGAACAATGCTTTGCGAAAATAATCGTCCTAAATATTTTTGGGCCGAAGCTGTTCACACCGCATTTAAATCGTGCATTAATTAGACATATTCTCAAAAAGACTCCTTGTGAACTTTGGCATGATAGAAAGCCCAACATTAGTCACTTGCATGTTTTTAGTTGTAAATGTTTTGTGCATAATAATGGTAAGGATAACTTAGGTAAATTTAATTTAAAATCTGATGAAGCAATTTTTCTTAGTTATTCCTTAACTAGCAAAACTTATCGTGTTTTTAATAAAAGAACCCTTCCCGTGGAAGAATCTATACATTTGGCATTTGATGAAACTAATATCTCTGCTCAAAAGCAAATTGTTAGTGATAATATAAATTTGGAACAAAATGTGGAAGATTTAAGTATCTACAAAGAAGAGAACCAACCATGTAAGTTGAACAAAGAGATTGAACAACCTATTCTCCCATCTCAAGAAGAATGAGGAAACAATGATAATTTGCCAAGAGAATGGAAGTTTGTTCATAATCACTCTAAGGATTTAATCCTAGGTGACCTTACAAAAGGTATTAAAACTCGCTCTTCACTTAGAAACATTTGTAGTAACTTGGCTTTTCTCTCACAGATTGAGCCTAAAAACTTTCAAGAAACTGAATTCGATGAACATTGGATGATAGCTATGCATGAAGAGCTTAACCAATTTGAGAGAAATAAAGTGTGGGAACTTGTGCCAAAACCTAAAGATCATACCGTTATTAGTACCAAATGGATCTTTTGAAACAAGCTTGATGAATCCAGCATAACTATAAGAAATAAGGCTAGACTTGTTGCACAAGGATACAATCAAGAAGAAGGTATTGATTTCGATGAAATCTTTGCTCCGGTTGCTAGATTAGAAGCCATTCGCACGTTACTTGCATTTGCATATTTTAGAGATTTCAAACTTTATCAAATGGATGTAAAAAGTGCATTTCTAAATGGTTTTATAAATGAGGAAGTGTATGTTAAACAACCGCTAGGTTTTGAAGATCATGCTTTTACAAATCATGTTTTTAAACTATCAAAAGCTTTATATGGTTTGAAACAAGCACCCCGTGCGTGGTATGAACAATTAAGTAAATTTTTGATTGAAAATAATTTTTCTAAAGGAACGATTGACACAACACTTTTTGTTAAAACTAAAAATGATGATTTACTTATTGTGCAAATATATGTGGATGACATTATATTTGGTGCTACTAATAAAACCTTATGTAAGGAATTTGCTAAGTATATGCAAAGTGAGTTTGAGATGAGTATGATGGGGAGCTAAATTATTTTTTTAGGTTTCAAATCAAACAATGTAAGGAAGGAATTTTTATCAACCAAGCTAAGTATACAAAAGAACTACTCAAAAAGTTTGGTATATATGACTCAAAAATAGTTGGAACACCTATGAACACATCCATTGAGCTAGTTAAATGTGATAATACTGGTGACATTAATTTAAGCAAAAATTCAGTTCAACACTCACGAACAAAATATATTAAAATTCGATATCATTTTTTAAGAGATCATGTTCAAAAAGGGGATTTATACTTAAATTAGTAAACACCGACAAGCAATTGGCGAATATTTTCACAAAACCCCTAAGCGAGGATCACTTCAATTTTATTCATGGCGAGTTTGGAATGTCGATTTCTACTTAAAAAGTTTTATTATGACTGTGAAACTTGAATTTTTGTTAAAATGATATATGTGTATCGCTACATTGATATGGAAATATTTATATCAGTTGAATGCTCTCAAGTCCTTCATACATTTATTCTCCTTAACAATTTTCTATTTTCAACTACGTAATTTATATTTTTATTTTTGTTCTGCATTTTGAGGTAAAATTAACTTTGCATACATTGATTTTTTTTTTAACCCTCATGGTATTTTTTTTTTTTTTTTTGCATTACCATTCCAGCAATTCCAACATCCCATTAAGTTTAATTTCTACTAGTATTATTTTTATTTTTTTTTTCTCATTATTATTTTTTGTTTTGGCTTAATTTTCTTTTCTTTTTTTTTTACTTTTTAATTTCATTTTTCAGTACTTAAACAAAAAACAAAAAAAATAAAAACAAATCAAAATACAAATATTTACATAAAAAAAAAAAACACCATTTATTATTTTTTTTATGGCCATACGCCAATCAAAATAAACATAAAAACAAAAAAAAAAAACCAAACAAACCCTTTTTTTTTTTTCCGGCCCTACGCCGATCTTACTTACTCACCTCTTGCACCGCTCTCTTCTTCTTTTTATCACCTTGGGCGACCCTTGACGCCCCTATCCCCGTGCTTTCGTCGAGAGCAACAACTCCCCACTAACTATTGAAGGCCAGGAACGACGTTGCTCCAAATCAGGCCATGGAGATGGTCTTCTGTTTAAGCCCTTTATTTTCGGCCTTCAGTGCACCTATTTTTGCTCGCGCATCCTTGTACATGTGCTAGAGCAGAGAGAGTTGGGCATTGACCTGGTGGAGCTCACTTATTCTGTTCTACAGTCGATGCGCCAATTTTGTGACTGCAGTCACCGTCTCCATATAGGACGTCAGTGTGAAATGATTGGCTTCAATATCTGATTATGCTGCCATTATTTGCTCAATCGACATCATAGAAAGGTTGGGAAGAGTAGGCACCAGGGCACTCGGCCCAAGAAAGGCTTTGAGGGGTCATTCAAGTCTGGAAAGAGAGTAAGGGGACGGGACGAGGCCATGTAGTAAGAGAGAGAGATGTAATCGAAAGAAGAGTCATTTTTGGCAGCCTTTCTGCTCTGCTCAATCTCACTGTTTTATCTCTCTCACAAAGCGAATGAGGAAGAAGAAGGCGAAGAGAGCTATTAAGAAGAAGACAAAGAAAAAGACGACAAGAGGGAGAGAGAGCCGAGGCAGCTGATTGACTGATTGACTCGTCGCGCTTTTGTCGGTCGGCTGACGTAAAAGCGAGAACGCGTGTCCAATGTGATTTTCGACGAAAAAAAAGGAGTCGTCGGCGAATCTTATATATGTGTGTGTGTGTGTATATGTTTTGATTCTCTATTTTTTTATGCTATTTATCTTTATCATTTTCCTCCTCCTCCTCCAAATTCTAACCCATGCTTTTCTTTTGATAATGTCACAAGGGGAGAAATTATATGATATTATGTATTATAGTATTATTTTCAAATTATGGTATTATTTGAGAACTAATTTGATGATTATGTATTTATCGTTTGATATCTTAGTCTTATATCATGTTGTTGATTAAAACTTATTTATTACACATGTGCTAACCTATGTATTTAGAAATGAATTCAGGGAGCATAACTTGAGGGGGAGCCTTTCTTACTCCCAAATCAAATCAAAATATCATTGTGTGCCATCATCAAAAAAGGAGAAATTGTTAGACTTATTTATTTTGATGATTTAATTAATTATGTTTTAATTTATTTGAAAGAGAAAAATAGAATCCAAAATTTATTTTGATGATTTATTTAATTATATTTTAATTTATTTGAAAAAGAAAAATAGAATTAAAATTTATTTTGATGATTTATTTGAAAGAGAAAAATAGAATCAAAATTGATTTTATCCCATTATTTCTCACCTAAACATTTATCCTAAATGTTGTTAGAATGTATTTACTATTTGATTAAATCAGGAATTCAAACAACCCAAAACAAAGGTTCAAACAGCCCAGCACAGCAGCAGGCCAAAAGGTTCAAAATGTTCAAGTGAAAGATATTCAAATTAGTAATGATGGAAATACAACGGCTATAAAGGTTCAAAAGTTCAAAAGGTTCAAGTGGAAGATATTCAAATTTGTAATGATGGAAGTACAACGGCTATAAATTCAAATGACTACAACGACTATAAATTCAAATGAATACAATGGCTATAAATGGCTATAATTTTCATTATATATACCAAAGCCTCTATTGTAAACAAGTTACAAAAAAACCTGAAAATATTCTTTGATCTATATCACTCACATCTATTCTCAAAAATTATACACTGAGCTTTATAGCTTTAAGTTCATCTTTCCTGTGTGAGATTTACAGAAAAATCAAAACTTCATTTTATATATCTATCTTTGAGAGATATTTATTGTAAACTTTTTTTGAAATCAAAAATACCATTTCATCTTGTAAAAGTATTGCAAACACTGTATTCTTGAAATCTTGAGAGTGATTGTGAATCACCTAAGATTTGCAAGGATTTGGGCTTGTGAAGTCTGTGTAAAATCCTTGGAGAATTGCTCTATTTGTAAAGAGGTTGCTAGCACCCCTGTGAAGCTAAAAGATAGTGAAAAATCTCAAATGAAGCTTAAGGAGTGGACATAGGCCGAGTTGAAACCGAACCACTATAATTGTTTGCCCCTCTCTCCCTTATCTCTTTATTTTATTTTAAATTGTTATAGCTATATTTCACATTTTTACTATGCTAATTAACATAGTTGTTAAGACACTTGTTTTAATTATTTTTATTTCATTAATTATATTTATCTATTGTACTAGTCATAATTTTTATTAGGGTATTATTAATTTTAATTCTAAAAATCTATTTCACCCCCCTCTTAGGTGTTGTCTTTTGGGTAACAATGAGAAATATTGATTTCGAACCTTGATGAATAGCTTATTGTTGGTTTGTCTTAGATAGACCAAGTTTAAAAATGATGATTAATATGTGGAGAGTGCATGTATGATGAAATTGTTATATTGTCTCTTGAATAGATATTATGATCTTATATTGATAAGAGATGTTTGAATTTGATTACAATAGAGGATTGTGTGGTGGAATTGAAAAATTGAACTATATTAATGCATTGTTATATTTTGTATTGCCACTCCATTTAATCATTACTACAATTGATTTTTGAATCTTGCATTGGAAAGTTATTGCTTTGACAAAGGAATTATTTTGTGTAACAAGATCATTTTGAATTGTTTTTGGGTAAATATGTTGGTAAATCCAGATAAGGGGTGTAGCTGGTATTGATTAAGTTGGCCTGAGTGTCCATGATGAAAGACCAAAAACACGCGCGGAGGAGGTACCGCGTGCCTTCTGGTTGGCAATCGGTAAAGTGGTGATTGGAAGTTATAGTGATCCCGGGTTTTTCCCCTTGTTGTATAGTGATCCGGACTTGGTTCCGTAGATGTTAGTTATGATTTATGTCTTGTTTCCGTCCTTCCATACTTTGTTTTTCAGTTATAGCATGTCTTGGGTAGGTTTGTTACAGGTTGGTTATGTTTGGGAACACATGGTTGCTGCCCAGAATTTTGGTCCTTCGCTCGAGCGAGCATTTTGTCGCTCAAGCAAGCTCTTTGTTTTTGGTTCGTCGCTCGAGCCAATGTTTCATCGCTCGAGCGAGAGACTGCGTCTAGGTATAGATCTGAGAGCTGTAATTCTTGGCTCAAGCGAGCTTTTCTTTGCTCGAGCGAGCAAGGTGTATCTTTTCGAGTTCTTCGCCCGAGCGAGCATTCTGTCGCTCGAGCGTGCTTCTGGGTTGCAGACCTGAAGCATCGCATTGTTGGCTCGAGCGAGGCTTTCTACGCTCGAGCGAGGCTTTCTACGCTCGAGCGAGTATTCTTTGTGTTTGGTCGCTTGAGCGAGCCTGTTTTATTTAAATGCGCAGCAGCGGTTTTAAATACACTTTTTCATCCTCTTTTTGATTTCAGAACCCTAGGTCCGTGTTTTTTCTCCCTCCACTCACCTTCTCTCTTAGGTTTCATCTAATTATAAGGTGTTTCTACCCTAGGTTCTTTATTAAAAAGATAAAGGGTCACGAGAGCTTTACTTTAATCTGAGAGTTTGGCGGTTTGGAGCACTTTGGATTTTGGGTCATCATCTCCATCATCTCCATTTGAGTTCTTCACTTCGAGATAGGGATTTCCTACTCCATATTATAGGTTTTGTCCTAAGTTTTGGTATTTTTGATATGTTGGTGTCGTTTGGTAATTTTGGAAAAACTAGGGTTTGTATCATAATTTGAGAAATAGGGAATTGTTTATATATTAAATTCCATGTGATTGTGAATCATAAAAAATGACATAGGTAGTGTCAAGTTGATAAAATTGAACCTTAGGGTTAATTTTGAGAAAATGGGAAAAAGCCCTAATTGTTGTAATAAATTAATTTATATAATTAATTTTGGGAAAAATGTGGAATTGAGTTTAATTCATGAAATTGGGGAGTTATGAAATAAATGGTGTAGTTGAATAGTTTAATCACTCACCTATGAAAATGTTGAGTTTACATTTGATGATACATTTATTTCCAGTATAGAAATAACTGTTTTGGGCTATCGGTAGAGGATAGTCATGATTGTTGTAGACATTGCATGTTGATTAGGGAAAACTGAAACTAATCACATTGAATGAGTCATTGAATATGACAGTTGAATTAATGCAGCGAATCTGTGTATTGATTGAATATTGTGTATGACAAATGTTTAATACATTGTATATGCATATTGTTTGGGAGGAGATAGGGGATGTACTCTATGGTTTGAGGGAAGATAGGGGATGGACTCTCAAACCTGTTTAGGAAGAAAAAGGGGATGGACTCCATTAGTACAGCAAATATGTGTACTCATTGATTTATGGAAGTGTTTTAGTATGAGCCTTAGTCTCATTTGATTTGTTGATGTTGGAAGTAATGTTGATATGAGATGTAATCTCATTATTATTGTTTGGCGAGGTTCTGAGCCATGTCTGTATAATTGGAAAATTGATTAATAACGTAAAGCGAAACATGTCATGGACATTATTGCCATGAAACTGTAAAGTGATATAATGGATTTAACAGTGTTAACCATCTATCGAATGCTATTGCTTTAGTCAATTCTTATATTTGGTTTAGTATATTTCTACTGAGCTGTGGCTCACCCTATACGGGAGCATCATTTTCAGGTCCAGGTGATATGCTACCTCCAAGGACTTAGCTTGGGAGGATTTGGAGTTAAAGACTCTGTTTAGTTAGTTGTTATTTGTTTTATTTTGATATTACATGTAAACTCAAGGCAAGGACTTAATGTGTAGTTGAGTTAGTACTTAGACTTTTGTGTCCAAGTGTTGGCTTGGAAAGTTGTAAGCCCGTAGGGCATTTATTTTTTTGATGTTACATGTAATGTCTTTTAATAAGGATACTCTGATGAATGGAATAATGTTTTGTTTTGCTTATATCAATGCATGTCAATATTGTGTATATTATGGGTTTATTTTGAGGGCGTTACAACTTGATATCAGAGCGTACCGGGTTTGAATACTTTGGGTACGTGGGAAGTGATTAGTATCACAATGGGTTTGTCTCGCTTGTTAGAGACTTATGTATGATTGTATGTGTTTATTTGATAATATGCTTATATGACTATTTGGGTATGAGATTTAATTTCTAGGATGTTGATTGGATCCTTGAGTTTCTATGAGTTTTGTTGGAAAAGCACTTGATCAATGTTGTTTCCAACCGGAACTCTAGCAACGCCTCGGGACTGTCATTATCCAGGAATGAAATTCATAGGTGCTTATGTGATTATATGCTTACGTGGAGTGAATTATTGTTGTCCAGTGCATTAGGACGTGAATGTTATAGTTTCGGCACATTTATTAATGTGCTAACGTATTAATCGTCTTTGTTACCTTTATTAGGATGTCAGGACGAGAACGAGGACGTGGTAGGCGTAGTAGGCGAGGTAGTCAGGAGATGCCTATACCGGATGAGATTCTGGAGCAGCAGGAGGGTATTGGTCAGGCCAATGTGGCCGAACCAGCGGGTCAGCAGGCTATAGGTGCCTTAGCCCGAGAGATAGCAGGGGCATTCAGGGAGTTTGTAGGCATTCTCGGTGAATCGTGCCCGAGTTCATGTTGCGAATCTGAGGGCCTTCTTTTCTGAAGAGGGAGTTCTTCCGATCTAACCCGGACGAATTTTTGGGTGATCCTAAAGAGCTACTTAAGGCAGATGAATGGCTCGAGCAATGACAAGACGTTTGAGATACTTGGCATCGAAGACGAGGTGTTGAAAGTGACCTTGGCATCTTTCCAGCTAAAGGGGGATGCGGGTCAATGGTGGAAGTTCACAAAGGGCCGTATAGCAGGGACGTGGGAGGCTTTTGTGGATGCTTTCCAGGAGAAGTTCCTGTCTCCAGATGTTAAGGAGATGTTGAGAGATCAGTTCCGCCAGCTTAAGCAGCTGAGTTCTTCAGTGGCTGAGTTTGAGACCGCATTTATTAGCTTATCCAAGTTTGCACCTGAACTGGTGGCGTCTGAGGAACGCCGTTGTATCGAGTTTGAGAAGAAGTTGAGGCGCGGCCTCAAGTTGAGAGTTGGTGGGACTATGATTCGAGATTATGGGCGTCTTGTTGATTCTGCAGCCCATATGGAGATCATGATGCAAGAAGAGGAGGAGGGGCAGAAAGGCTCCAAGAGGAGTTAGGATGGCCAGAGTGATGGCAGGAGACAGAGGGGTTTTAACCCTCAGCAATCTCAGGGTAGCTTTACTAGATCGACTTTTCCAGTGCCGAGTGCAGTTTCTAGGAAAAGCAGCTAGGGAGACATTACCTGTTTCAAGTGTGGTCAGCTGGGCCACAACTCTCCAGCTTGCCCGCAGAAGGGAGGAGGGCAGAGAGCAGCGTCATTTTCGGCTCAATCTCAGAGCCAGAGTCAGGGTAGAGGCAAGTCGCTCTCGTGTTATAAGTGTGGTCAGGCAGGGCACCTAAAGAGGTTTTGCCCGCAGTTGAGTGGCACATCTGGTGCATCTAGTTTGAGGCAGACTTAGAGTCATCAGCCAGCTCAGTCTGTTCAGGCCTCGAGGGCCAATCAGGGGGCTTCATCGTCCCAGTCTGTGTAGCAGTCTTATACTCCTAGAGGCGAGCAGGTTGATCAGAGACCGTCTGGGCGCGTGTGTGCTGTTACCGCGCAGGATCTTGTACCGGCTCCATCGGTTGTGAGAGGTACCTTCTTGTTTTGCAACTCGGTTGCTAGTGTATTGATAGATACAGGAGCATCTCATTCTTTTATATCTGCTGCATTTGCATCTGTTTTGGGATTGGAGTTGGCACAGTTAGCATCTCATATATGTGTAGTATCGCCTGTTGGGGGTGAGTTGATTTTGAAACATGGTTGTAGAGGTTGTGTTATAGAGGTCGCTGATCGTCGGCTTCTGTTTCCTTTTGTAGTTATGCCCATGTCGGGATTTGATGTTATTTTGAGTATGGACTGGTTATCGTCATACCGAGCTATTATTGACTGCTACCGCCAGAGGGTCACAGTTTGTACCTTGAGCGGGGAGTGTTTTTATTTTCTGGGGGATCGGGTTGGTAGTGTTTTGCCACCGGTGTATGATCCGCGAGGACGGAGTGAGTTGAGTGGTCTTCTTGCTAGCCTTTTGAGTAGTGAGTGTGATGAGACCCAGACTGTGTTGCCGAGAGTGGTTTGTAAGTACTCGGACGTCTTTCCCGATGACCTTGTTAGTTTGACACCTCACAGAGAAATCGAGTTCTCTATTGACCTAGTGCCCGGCACGGCACCGATTTCTATGGCACCTTATCGTTCGCCCGGTTGAGTTGGTTGAGTTGAAGATTCACTCAAGAGTTCCGGATAAGGGTTTCATTCGCCCAAGTGTTTCACCGTGGGGAGCACCGGCCTCCTTTGCTAAAAAGAAGATGGTGCCTTGAGATTGTGTATCGATTACCGGAAGTTGAATCGGGCTACGGTCAATAATAAGTACCCTATGCCCCGTATAGATGATTTGTTTGACCAGTTGAAGGGTTCCCGTTGTTTCTCTAAGATAGACTTGAGATCGGGTTACCACTAGTTGAGAGTCAGGGAGGAGGATATTCCGAAGACGGCATTCCGTACGCAGTATGGCCACTATGAGTTTCTGGTGATGCCATTTGGGCTCACCAACGCACCAGCAGTGTTTATGGATTTGATGAACCGGATATTCCGGGAATTCTTAGACCGTTTTGTGGTCGTTTTCGTGGACGACATTCTGATTTATTCACCTTTTGAGGAGAAGCACGAGGCACACTTGAGAGTGGTGCTAGAGTTACTTAGAGTCCATAAGCTTTATGCTAAGTTCGGGAAGTGTGAGTTCTGGCTAAGGGAGGTGAAGTTCTTAGGCCATGTAGTCTCCGGGGAAGGGGTGTTTGTTGATACATCCAAGATAGAGGCAGTGCAGGATTGGGCACAGCCTAAGAGTGTTTTTGAGATCCACAGTTTTCTGGGATTAGCTGGATATTACCGCCAGTTTGTAAAGGATTTCTCCAAGCTAGCTTCGCCGTTGACTAGACTGACTCGAAAGGGAGTCAAATTTGTATGGAGTGAGACTTGTGAAAAGTCGTTCCAAGAGCTGAAAGTTAGATTGACCCGCTCCGGTCTTGATTATTCCGGAGAGAGGGTTGGGTTATGTTGTTTATTGTGATGCCTCACGAGAGGGTTTGGGTTGTGTGTTGATGCAAGGGGGGAAAGTGGTAGCCTATGGCTCACGTCAGTTGAAAATACACGAGAAGAATTATCCTACGCATGACCTAGAGTTAGCAGCTATGATCTTTGCCTTGAAAATTTGGAGGCACTATCTTTATGGTGAGAGATTCGAGGTATTCTCGGATCATAAGAGTCTAAAATATCTGTTTACACAGAAAGACTTAAACTTGAGGCAGAGGAAGTGGATGGAGTTCATTGAAGATTATGACTTCGAGTTGCATTATCATTCGGGAAAAGCCAATGTGGTGGCCGATGCCATTAGCAGGAAATCTGTTGGTGACGTAACTAGTATAACCATCCGGGAATGGGAGATGTTAGGTGCACTTGGGGAGTTTGATTTGCTTCTGGGCGAATCCGTTGAGGCTGCAGCCTTGTTTTCTGTTGTTGCGCAGCCTACACTTGTGACTCGAGTATTAGAGGCACAGAGAGGTGACCTTGAGGTAGAATCCCTCCGAGAGAAGATCTCCAGTGGGAAGCTTGAGAAGGGTTTGACGGTGCATCCCGACTTGAGTGAGAGATACCAAGACCGTTTGTTTGTGCCGGAGTCTTGCCGAAAGGACGTACTCTGAGAGTTTTATCATTCACGCCTTGCGGTGCATTCGAGAGGCACTAAGATGTATCGGGATTTGGGTCGCTAGTTTTGGTGGTGGGGTATGAAGAGAGATGTGGCAGTTTTCATGTCTAAGTGCCTTACTTGTCAGCAAGTGAAGGCCAAACATCAGAGGCCAGCGGGTTTGTTACAGCCCTTGCCTATTGCCGAGTGGAAGTGGGAGCATGTCACTATGGACTTCGTTGTGGGTCTTCCGAGGACTCAGCAGGGTAGTGATGCTATTTGGGTGGTTGTAGACCGATTGACTAAGTCGGCGCACTTCATTCCTATGTGCGTGAGAGATTCGGTAGATCATCTTGCCGACTTGTATATTCGAGACATAGTGAGGTTGCACGAGGTCCCAATGACGATCATCTCGGATAGAGATCCTCGTTTTACTGTCAGGTTGTGGCAGAGTTTGCAGAGTGCCTTGGGCACTAAGTTGACCTTTAGCACGGCTTATCATCCTCAGACTGACGAGCAGTCTGAGCGTACTATTCAGATCCTTGAGGATATGCTTCGGGGTTGTGTTCTTGACTTTAGTGGGTTGTGGGAGAGGCACTTGCCCTTAGTGGAGTTTGTCTACAACAACAGTTTCCAGTCTAGTATCGGTATGGCACCGTTTGAGGCCTTGTATGGCCGACCGTGTAGGTCTCCAATTTGTTGGGCCGAGGTGGGTGATGTACCTTTGTTGGGTCTGGAGTTGGTGAGGGAAACGACGGAGAAAGTTGAGCTTATCCGTAGGAGGCTTGTTACAGCCCAGAGTCGTTAGAAATCTTATGCCGACCGTAGGAGGAGACCTTTGGTTGTCTTTCTAAAGATATCACCTAGGCGGGGGTTGATGAGGTTTGGGAAGAGCGGGAAGTTGTCCCCTCGATTTATTGGCCCTTTTGAGATCCTTGAGAGAATTGGAGAGGCTGCCCATCGTTTAGCTTTGCCGCCGCAATTATCCAGAGTTCATGACGTGTTTCATGTGAGTATGCTTCGGAAGTATGAGCCAGATCCATCGCATGTGTTGGATTGGACCGACTTAGAGGTTGACGGGGATGCCTCGTATGAGGAGAGACCGGTTCAGGTCTTCAATAGGCCGGAGCAAGTCTTGCAAGGCAAGACCATCCCTTTGGTAAAAGTCTTGTGGAAACATCACGGAGTGGAGGAAGCCACTTGGGAGCGTGAGTTGGAAGTCTGCAAAAAATATCCAGACTTGTTTGTCGATGTGTAATCATGTATTGAGATTTTGTAATTTTAATGAACTTTAAGAATATTATATTTATGTCTTAAGTTGAAAAACATTGTGAATGTTTTGGTTTAATAGAAGTATTTTGAAACTTGCCTCATAATGGAAGTTTAGTGTAACATTGCATATGTTGAATGCGTTGTAGAATTGGAGTTATATCATGAAAATTGAATATGATATGGAAATGGGAATCATGTATGTTGAAAACTGTTGATATTGAAAGGAAATTGCATATTGATAATGCAGGTTAAAATATATATTGTGAAATGCCTCTTGATAAGAGATAAAATGACCGGTATTGGGTCAAGTTGTTTATTATTGTAATGTAATATCATTGGAAATTGAGAAAAACTTGTTTTTGAAAACTTGCACTTAATTTCGGGGACGAAATTCTTTAAGGGGGGGAGGTTATAGCGATCCCGGGTTTTTTCCCTTGTTGTATAGTGATCCGGACTTGGTTCTGTGGATGTTAGTTATGATTTATGTCTTGTTTCCGTCCTTCCATACTTTGTTTTTGAGTTATAGGATGTGTTGGGCAGGTTTGTTACAGGTTGGTTATGTTTGGGAACACATGGTTGCTGAGCGAGCTCTTTGTCGCTTGAGCGAGCTCTTTATTTTTGGTTCGTCGCTCGAGCCAATGTTTCTTCGCTCGAGCGAGAGACTGTGTCTAGGTATAGACTTGAAAGCTATAATTCTTGGCTCGAGCGAGCTTTTCTTTGCTCGAGCGAGCGAGGTATATGTTTTCAAGTTCTTCGCTCGAGCGAGCATTCTATCGCTCAAGCGTGCTTCTGGGTTGCAAACCTGAAGCATCGCATTGTTGGCTCGAGCGAGGCTTTCTACGCTCGAGCGAGTATTCTTTGTGTCTGGTCGCTCGAGCGACCAAGTCTTCGCTCGAGCGAGCCTGTTTTATTTAAATACGCAGCAGCGGTTTTAAATACACTTTTTCATCCTATTTTTTATTTCAGAACCCGAGGTCCATGTTTTCTCTCCCTCCAGTCACCTTCTCTCTTAGGTTTCATCTAATTATAGGGTGTTTCTACCCTAGGTTCTTTATTAAAAAGATAGAGGGTCACGAGAGCTTTACTTTAATCTGAGAGTTTGGCGGTTTGGAGCACTTTGGATTTTGGGTCATCATTTCCATCATCTCCATTTGAGTTCTTCACTTCGAGGTAGGGATTTCCTACTCCATATTATAGGTTTTGTCTTAAGTTTTGGTATTTTTGATATGTTGGTGTCGTTTGGTAATTTTGGGAAAACTAGGGTTTGTATCATAATTTGAGAAATAGGGAATTGTTTATATATTAAATTCCATGTGATTGTGAATCATGAAAAATGACATAGGTAGTGTCAAGTTGATAAAATTGAACCTTAGGGTTAATTTTGAGGAAAGGGGGAAAAGCCCTAATTGTTGTAATAAATTAATTTGTATAATTAATTTTGAAAAAAATGTGGAATTGAGTTTAATTTATGAAATTGGAGAGTTGTGAGATAAGTGGTGTAGTTGAATAGGTTAATCACTCACCTATGAAAATGTTGAGTTTACATTTGATGATACATTTATTTCCAGTTTAGAAATAACTGTTTCGGGCTATCGGTGGAGGATAGTCGTAATTGTTGTAGACATTGCATGTTGATTAGGGAAAACTGAAACTAATCACATTGAATGAGTCATTGAATATGACAGTTGAATTAATGCAGCGAATCTGTGTATTGATTGAATATTGTGTATGACAAATGTTTAATACATTGTATATGCATATTGTTTGGGAGGAGATAGGGGATGTACTCTATGGTTTGAGGGAAGATAGGGGATGGACTCTCAAACCTATTTAGGAGGAGAAAAGGGATAGACTCCATTAGTACAGCAAATATGTGTACTTATTGATTTATGGAAGTGTTTTAGTATGAGCCTTAGTCTCATTTGATTTGTTGATATTAGAAGTAATGTTGATATGAGATGTAATCTCATTATTATTGTTTGGCGAGGTTCTGAGCCATGTTTGTATAATTGGAAAATTGATTAATAACGTAAAGCGAAACATGTCATAGACATTATTGTCATGAAACTGTAAAGTGATATAATGGATTTAACAGTGTTAACCATCTATCGAATGCTATTACTTTAGTCAATTCTTATATTTGGTTTAGTATATTTCTGCTGAGCTGTGGCTCACCCTATACGAGAGCATCATTTTCAGGTCCAAGTGATATGCTACCTCCAAGGACTTAGCTTGGGAGGATTTGGAGTTAAAGACTCTGTTTAGTTAGTTGTTATTTGTTTTATTTTGATATTACATGTAAACTCAAGCCAACGGCTTAATGTGTAATTGAGTTAGTACTCAGACTTTTGTGTCCAAGTGTTGGCTTGGAAAGTTGTAAGCCCGTAAGGCATTTATTTTTTTGCTGTTACATGTAATGTCTTTTAATAAGGATACTCTGATGAATGGAATAATGTTTTGTTTTGCTTATATCAATGCATGTCAATATTGTGTATATTATGGGTTTATTTTGAGAGCGTTACAGTAGTGCTTAATATGCCTACTTGCAGACATTAACCTAGGGATTACTTGAATCGTATTTACCACCCCTTGAACCACATTGAAGTTGTTGAATTGTTGTGTTTTTTTTAATAGAATTGTGTACAAAAGTTTTAAAGGAAAGAGATATATCTTTTTGAGCATGACATGTCATATACATTCATCTCAGAAGACTGTAGAAAATGTATATACTTTGTTAAGATCTTTCATCGGACTTTACGCTCACCCTATGAGATTTTGTGCAGGAAAACATGTAGTAATCTCGCCGAGTTAAATGCGTGGAATGTAATTTGAGAGTACAAGACTTTTTTTCTTTTGTTGTAATTATTTTCACAAGCCAAGGGCTTTACATGTATAGGTTCGAAAACTATTTTTGTGTAACCAAGCATAGGCCTTGGAATTTGTAGCCCTTGAGGGCATTGAATTGTACTTGACTCATTGTACCACATGCTATAGATTTATATTCTAAGAATGTTGAATGTATAATCGCATGTGGAGAATTTTTTGTAAATCTCTAAGAGTTTAATGAATACAAATGTTAGAGATTGGTGGTGATGTTAATGGTGAGGCATGATATTCCTTATACTTTTATGCAATGAAAGCTATTAATTTTGAGACAAGATCATGTCGGTGGAATATGACGAGTTTATTTGTGTTAATTTCTTTGAGGCATTACAGTATTAACTTGATTAAATCTATATTTTACTATTATATATAGTAAAACATTATTTTGTCATGAATTTATGAAATATTGATATATACACGACTCTTTATTATTGGTTCTGTAATTAATATCATTTAAATTATGGTTTTCAAGTACACATCTCTCTCTCTCTCTCTCTCTCTCTCTCATCTATATTTATATAAAGCAAAATGTTATAGTCTCTCTCTCTCTCATCTATATTTATATAAAGCAAAATGTTATAGAGTCGTTAAGACTTATAATTTCAATACAAATTATCAAATTATTAAATTTATAAATTATAAAAATACACATCATGAGAGTGTTGTTTTTGTTCAATATAATAATATTTCTCGCACATTTAAGTTAAATCTAAGTAAGAATTAAAAAAAAATGAGAATAGCTTGAATATTAAAGCCTTGTTTGGCATCTACTATATAATCCATCTTTTTATCTTTTTTTCATCACATCACCTCTCTACTTTTTTACACATCTTTTCGTAAAAAGACAAAAAGTACATTTTTTTAGGACACCCCAAACCAACCCTTAAAGTACTGTAAAAATTTAACATGAAATCTAAATAGTAATAATAAAAATTTAATTATTGAAAATGTAGACTTGAAATATCTAAATAGTAACAATAAAATTTATAACTTTTACTCTCCAAACACCATGTTTAAATATTATTTTAATTTGAATTTTTACAGTTAAAAAATAGAGTAAAGTTTGACACGTATTTCAAATAGCTGGAACCCTAAAGAAAAAATAAAAAATAAAATTTGATAGTAACATGATCATGATTCATTTAATCATCTAATGCATTAGCATCCAAAAACTAAAAAATAATGGCAATTTTTGCACTCCCGTTTTAAGAGGTCATAAAATAATGATAAGTGATTTAGAATGAAATCTAAATATCATTGTTTAAAAAAAATTAAAACAAACATATTTTAAGCTATAGCTTATATCCATTTTTTTTTTTTTTTTCTCTAAAATGAATTCCTGTGCATGGCACGGGTGCACTGTAGTATATGAATAAGTATAAAACTACCATTTTCTAAAATACATGTTACATTTGATTACTCGATTGTGTGGGATTTTGCCTTATTCTAAAATACTTCTCATGTTGAATTGCTATATGTTGTTTAGGGTTTTCAAAATTCTATGATTTTTAATCTTACTTTATGTTTTAATTGGCATTATTTGGAAAGGTTGAGAGGGAGACAAATATATTAGATATGTTAATGATTTTCCATATTAATGAGATATTTGAATTTTGAAATTCAAATTTAAAGAATAATTAGGGTTTTTTTTTTTAGTTGGGTTATCAATAAAAAAAATTAATTATTTAATAATTCAAAAATTCTGAAAATTCATATTGAGCATGTGGAGCTCTCGCATCCATTCTCATTAAAAGCTCTATTTTTCTTAATATATAATATAGATATAGATTACGATAAATTAATTACTTGCCTATTAAAAATAAAATAAATGAATTTACTAATAAATATAATTCACTTAAAATTTTATTTTCTAAATTATTTTGTGATTATTAGCTTTTCGCAAAATATATGATGGGCTTTATTACACGTAGCTCTTTATTAGTTCCTTTTGGGTTGGTTGTGTGCCACAAGTGTCTTCAGCCAAATATATTGATGCTTAATAATTGTGTCAAAATTGACAGATAATGAGAAGACATGTAGAAAATGATTATGGTTCGTTTGGGAAGTGAGTTGGCTTTTTAAATTTTAAATTTTTTTGATTATTTTAGCCTGAGGTTAAAAAGACTGGTTTGGAAAGGACTTTTGGTTTTTTTAATTTTTTTGTGAGAGAAACAATGTAATGATTATAGATTTGATGTAATGTTTTATCTTATTGGACTAAAAAGCCTATTTTATTTTTTGTGACTAAAATAGCCAAAAAAAGCCTCAAGTTGGGCTTCCCAAACGAAGCTATAATATGTGAATAAGATTTTAAGTTATATATTAGGATTATTTGGCGTAATGTATTATAAGTTAAAAATTAATGATTAGAAAGTAAAAATTAAAAGCACTCATTCTCTAACTTTAAAATAATTATTTTTTTAACTTGTTTAAATTATTTTTACCTAAAAACGTGTAATAAGAAGTTGCTCCAATTAAAATAAATTTGAGCCACAATAATTTTCTTCCTATGTTTTTGTAGTGGATGAGTTCTTTACCTAGCATTATTGAAACTTTGTTTTTTATTTGCACTGTTCCTTTATAAATGGAGTCCCCAAACCCAATTATAAATGAAGAGAAATATCAATTCTTGCATGTTTAAAAAATAAATAAATAACTAGTAGCAAATTTTATAAATTTTAATAATTAAAATTTTTCACTTTTTTATATATTTATAATTATTTTATAAAATTATCACAGAATTGTGACAAATGACAAATGACAAATGATGACAGATACGCCTAAGATGCCTTCTAATGCTTACCCCATTTTAATTTATTTTTATTTTATTTTTTTTGGACATGCTATTTCATCTGACAATTGTTGATACTATTTTTATTATAGTAAATTACACTGACACCCCGATCATATATTTGAAATCACACTGTTACTATCTTTACTTTTTGAAAATCTGTTTCCTTTTTATTTAATTTTTTTTTTAACAATTTTGCCCTTTGTTAGTCAACCCTCTATTAACTTAATTTAATGGAAAATCATGATATCAATGCGCGCCGGGAGCCTCTATTTGCACACACCACTTTCCCTCTCCTCACACACTTAATGACATTTTTTTTATTACATTTTTATCCTAAAATAAAATTACCAAAATATCCCTTTCTTCTCCAACCAAAACCCCTTTTCTTCTCCAACCAAAACCCTAACCCTAACCCTAATACCCAACACAGCTCCTCCTCCGATCTCCTCTCTCCCTCCTCCTCCGTCGCCTCCCTCTCCAGACGCTCCTTTCTTCTCGAATCGCCTCTGTCCTCCCTCTCACGCCTTTTCTCCAGACGCCTCCAGCCCCTCATCTCCTTCCTCCTCTCCGCCAAGCAGCCCCACCCCTTCATGACCTCAATTCTCAGACACCCACAGAGAGAGAGAGAGGAGAACCTAAATCTGAAAGAAGACGAATTTGGTTCGACTATCAACCTCCGAAACCCCATTTTCGCGACTGAGAGAGAGAGAGAGAGAGAGAGAGAGATCTCGAGGGGATGAGGTAGGGGTCGCGGTAGTGTCGCCGGTGGTGGAGTAAGGGGTGGGAATGGCGACTGGAAGTGAAAGGGAACGGTGGTGCTGCGTCGCCGCCAGCGAGGGGTCGCCGGCGAGGTGGTCGCTGGTGTGTGGATTGGGAGGGTTGGAAAGTTGTGTGAGGATATAATTGGAATAAAAATGTGTGTATTAAGTAAATTTTTTTTTTTTTTTTTTTAAGGTGTGTGAACTGAGTAGGATGTGTAAAAAGTGGATTTGGTGTGTTCAAATAGAAGCTCCCATGCGCGCCCACACAAAACAAAAAATCAACTTACAAAATGCCAATTTTATCCCTACTAAGCTTGATGCGTTTCTTCGTTCAAAATCGAATCACTCTTTTTTTAAAACTTACTCATTTTATGTTAAACTTAGAAATTTACACCAACCACTCTAACGATTTCCTACCTTACAACCAAACACCAAAGCCAACAAAACACCAACCTCTCTCTCCACCATAACCACCAACAAGACAATACGAAGCTCATGCATCAACCAAGAAATGATAAACACACTACATACCCTCTCACTTGTTTTCCAAGCATAACCACCAACAAGACAATACGAAGCTCATGCATCAACCAAGAAATAATAAACACATTACATACCTTCTCACTTGTTTTCCAACAAATAATTCGTTTTGATTTTTCTAAAAGTAAAATAAAATCCAATTCAATTGATTTGCCAAATCTCATATGTACAAATAGATGCATATATACACCATGAGAACTTATTTTGATTTACAACAAAGAAAACAAAATCCAAGTTAATTAATTTCAAATCTGTTTAACACATGCATATATATGTGCACACATGAGAGCTTTTCAATATATATATATATATTTTTTTTTTCTAGTAAAGAATACAAACCCAATTCAATTGATTTCCAAATCTCATATGACCAAAGAAATACATATATATACACATTTTAATAAGGACTTTTCATTTTAATTTCCAACTAAAGAATAGAAAACCCAATTCAACTTATTTTCAAATCTCATCGCATAGGTAGATGATATATACATACTATGCATAGTTTGACAGTTCGAATTCAGTTGTGGAGCTATTTTCTTAAAGTGACACCGCCTTAGCTTGAAATTAATTGCTTCGATGAAACCTCAAGTGATTGTAATTGCTTCGGCAAGCAACCACATTAACCCGAGTTCTATGTGCCTCTACCAATCTCTACACATACCACAACACCACGAAACTATAAGGCTTTCACTGCTCACAAAGTACTTCCATCTGCGAGACTGTTTAGAATTTAAAAATATTGAGAAGAAAAAAAAAATCATCATTTGTTTTTATAGACAAGGATATTATAGTAATTTTGTTATTTGAGTAATTTTTGTAACTGATAGGGAAGGTCAATAATTTTTTAAAGGATAAGGGGTGACAGTGTAATTTTAGAAGAATCCAAGGGTATCAATTTAATTTATCTCTCTTTCAGAGGGCTGCTAAATACCCCTATCTTTCTACTTTGGACCCCCCATTTCTTTGAACCCCTATCACCAAAATTGCTTACCTCTTTGTTTTTCTTTGGACATTTACTATAATCTCAAATATACCCTTTGAACCTAGCCACTACACCTTCCATTTTCAACTCATCTTTCTTTCCTCTAGCAGTTCCCTTCCCATTCCGACGACCCTCTTTCTCCTACAACCTAATCAGACAGTGGCAGCAACAACAGCAACAGAGCAACCATCTGTTTCCTCGGAATATCAGATAAATGCAAACTATGTTTCAAGGAATGTAACAACGTTGGAAGTGTAATGGGCCCAAATTCAAAGGGTGATTCCTCAATTGTTGAGAATCACATTAATGTTGCTGAAGATGAAAGATGGATAACCAGTTCGAAAAACCTATCTTTTTGCCTTCGTGACCACTCTCGCCGCCATTCAGAAAACCAATTCCAAACAAAAGCCTGATGTTCGGTGCTATGTACCAGAACAAAAGACATATGTTCAGTTGCGCGGTACCAAACATATTCAACAAGTTTGGCTCTCTGTAGCCGAACGAAGAAAAATTAACCAACCTGTGATGTAGAGAAAGAAATCGATGGGAAGAGAGAGTAAGAGAGTCGTGCACAAAAGAGAGAAAATAGAGTAGATTTCGAGGGATGAAGATCGCGAAAAAGAGTTCGCTAATTAATCACTTCTTCTCTGCCACCACCAAAACTCTAACCTTCACCTCATAGTTCTATGAACAAAAGGTGGTGACAATAGGCTTGGTGAAGGAGCAAAATAACGGAGGTGGGTTGGTTGCCAAAGGCCTCCGGCAGGAATGGAAGTGGTGGTGGGATTAGGGTTAGGGTTAGAGTTAGGGTTAGACTTGGAAGGATAGGATAAAGACAAAATTAGAATTTGATATTTGGACAAAATTGTAATCAATAAAATATAAAAAAAAAAAAATGGGGGGTCCAAAGTAAAAAGATAGGGGCATTTAGTACCCATCTTTTTTTATAAGCCTCAATTTTTTTTTTAAGGGGATAGTATAGCAAAAAAATAAAAATAAAAAATAAAAAAAATTACTAGAGTTTGACCATTTTAACAAATTAAACACTAAATTTTTAATTTTGTCAATTTAAATCTCAGATTTTTTATTTGTTTTCTATCCAAACCATTTGTTTTTTTTCATTAAATAAAATCATGGAAAAAGAGTATTTTAATCATTAAATTCAATAAAAAATAGTATTTTAGATATTTTATGTATACTTACATTGAGTTTAGTAATTAAAATACTTTTTTCTGTCGATTTTACTTAACAAAAATAAGTGAATGGTTTATATTGAAATCAAATCAAAATATTAATATTTAAATTAACAAAATTAAAAAGTGAGGATTTATTTTGTTACAAATCTAAATCTTAGTTTTTTTTTTTTTTTTAATTGTCCTTTTTTAATTATTGGTTTCCGTGCATGGTCACTTCAATATAATTGACGGGGCACCATAGGAAGGTTGTGGAAAGCACCAAAAAAAAGCCAAAAAAAATTAAGTAAATAAATAAAAACAAAGAAAAAAAAAAATGCTCAATCCTCAACTCGCGGCATGACATTTATCGTCAGCCTTCATACTTGAGTCCAGTGACCCATCTCTATGCCATGGATGGGTAATAGATTGTCCTTGCATATGATTTTTTTTTTAGAGCATGTGCTAAAGTATTTCGTACAATTTATGCTTATGACTTGTGGAATAAAAATAAAATAAATTAATTAAATAAATTGATTACTATGAAGTTGATGCAAAAAATTGGTTAAAAGAGTAGGTTTCAGAAACTAAAGCATTATCCATCAAAAATAACAATGGTATGTATTGTGATTCTTTATTTATAAAAAATATCATATAAATAATAATACATAATAATTTGGGAGTATTTAAAATTTTGGATAAATTACATTTTTTTTCCTTTATGTTTGGAGTATTTAACATATAATTTTGGAATATTTAACAGATAAATTACATTTTCTCACTTTGTCCTTATTTTTTCCCCTCACTTTGACTCTTTATATTTTACATTTTGAAGAGAATTTAATTTTCACAATTTACTTATAAAGCTAAATTATGTTCAAAATCAAGCAGAAAATATAACATTAATTGCCACATGACGTAAAAAATATATTATTATATTAAAATTTGAGTTTGTGCTATAGATGTGAGTTATATAAAATATTTTTATGACGTGTGGTTATTAATGTGTCTTTTTCTATTTAATTTTAGACATATGTTAAATTTTAGAGTAAATTGAAAAAAAAAATTGAAATATGAAGAGTCAAAGTGAGAAAAATAATAAATTTAAAAGTCAAAGTAAGAAAATGAACAAATAAAGGGGCGAAGTATAATTTTTTCTATAATTTTTTCATCAAATTAAAGGGTTTCTCAATTTTTTATTTTTTTATTTTTAAGATATAGGACTATACTTGAGATTTGTCCGATCCACGTGAAGAAGGTACTTTAGGTGAGTCTCAAATTTAATTGAGTTGAACATAAATTGATCCAAACTTTCGGGTAAAAAAACAAAAACAAAAGGTATAGGGCCACTGGGCCAACTCAGGAATCACTCGGTCCTCAAAGCTAACAACAATGTAATAAGTGTGAAACACAACTGGATGATGGAGCCATCGGTTCCTCAATTAATGCAATAATAACGTAAGGATAATCATGTTGTACCGTTTGGTATAATTGTTAAAAAAAATTATAAATTTTAGTTTAATAAATTATAAATTATGACTTTAATCAAAAGTAGTTAATTTATTTGGTATAACTGTTAGATTATAGATTTGGTGAAATCTGGTTGGTCTATGATTTTGCTCATATTTTCTTTACATTGGTTGTAATCTTCTTGGTCCATAACATTATTTTGGTATTTTTCTATTGATGCATTGTATGTGTTTGTTGAAAGTCCACATAGAAAAAGATTGAACATTCATTGAACAAAATCTGTTATCCATTTTGTAGAAAATGAAGTCGTTTGAACTGTCCTTGTAGATAGCTCCCAGCTTACTATTTTCTTCTTGTAGAAAATGCAACTGTTATCTATTTTTTTCTTTTTTTTTTTGGTGGAATGTGATATGCCTATAACCTGAATTTTGTATGTGATAATTTTTTAATGTCATAAAGTATATTGCTCCAAGCTTGCTTTTTTCTCGATTGCTCCTATCTTGCTTTTTCTTGATATTGTCCTTTATCTTGATTGTCACATGTTTCACAAAATTCTCAATAGTGTCCCATCAAAATTCCATTTCACATGTTTTTGATCAGTTCCTGTTTCAAATGTTTTGAATTGTCAACCTAGAAGCTTCATTTTAGCAACAGAATGATGGAAGGTTCAAACAATCCTAATCAGGAAGTTGAAGAACCCGAGAGTGGTGAAGCTGAAGAACCAAAGCAGAGGATGTGTTTTACTTCAAAGCAAGAAGTATATGTATTTTATGCAAAATATGTAAAGCACTTTGGATTTGCTATAGCTTATGGAACACAAAATTTTGATAATGATGGGGAACTAAAATACTTTGTAATTGAATGTACTCGGGCGAGGAGGAGAAGAAAAAAGATCGGAAGTGAACCGGCTAGAACCATCTTTGTTATCTAAAAATGATTGTAAAGCAAAAGTAAGAGGGAGTCTACAAAAGGATAGAACATTTAAGTTGACAACCGTTGTGCTGGAGCATACTCACGACTTGGTTCCTAATGACTCACGGCATTTTGCAATGAATAAGAGAATTCTAACTCTTGTGAAAAGAAGATTAGAAATAAACGATGAGGCAGGGATATGGGTGGCTAGGAATTTTCATTCTATGGTTGTTGAAGCGGGGGGATTTGAGGCATTAACATTTAACGAATGAGATACAAGGAATCACATTGAGAAGGCTAGAAGATTGAGGCTTGGAGTAGGAGATGCCGAATCAGTTGTGTTTTATTTTCATAAGATGCAACAACAAAATTCGAACTTCTACTCTAAAATGAACTTTGATGGAGAAGGAGGCTTGCAAAACTTATTTTGGGCAGATGCAAGGAGTAGGGCAGCTTATAAAGCATTTGGGGATGTTATCATATTTGACACAACCTATCTGACAAACAAATATGACATGTCGTTTGCTCCATTTGTAGGAGTTAATCACCATGGGCAGTCAATTTTGTTTGGTTGCGGGCTGTTATGTAAAGAGAACACTGAGACATTTGTATGGCTATTCAGAGCTTGGTTAAGTTGCATGTCAGACACTCCTCCGAATGCTATAATGACTGACCAGTGCAAAGCTATGTAAAATGCCATACAAATTGTCTTCCCGTAGGCTCGACATCGTTGGTATTTATGGCATATAATGAAGAAAATTCCGGAAAAATTGAGAGCCTATTCGCAATATGAATCCATAAAGTTTGCTTTGCAAAAGGCAGTTTATGAGTCTTTCACAAAAAATGAATTTGATGAAGAATGACAAGCAATGATTACAAAGTTCAGTCTACATGATAACAATTGGTTGGGGGTATTATATGATGAGCGACGTAGGTGGATTCCTGCCTATGTGAAAGACATTTTTTGGGCAGGTATGTCAACCAAACAACGAAGTGAGAGCATAAATGCATTTTTTGATGGATATGTCAACTCGAAGACTACTTTAAAGCAATTTGTTGAGTAGTATGACAATGTCTTGAGAAGTAAGGTGGAGAAAGAGGCCAAAGCAGATTTTAAATCTCGAAACAAATTGTATGATTGACTAACGATGTATGCTTTTGAGAAGCAATTTCGTGCAGCCTATACAAACGCAAAATTTAAAGAGCTTCAAGCAGAAATGAAACGATTATTGTATTGTCGTGCGACTCTTGTGGAAGAGAAAGGATCAATTTGTACTTATCATGTGAAAGAGGCTATTCCAATTGGTGAGCAAATGAAGAAAGTGGAATTTGTAGTGTACTGTAATTCCATTGAATGTGACATCCAATGTATGTGTCGATGGTTTGAGTTTAGGGGCATTATGTGTGCCCATTTACTTAGTGTGCTCCTTAAGAGGTCCACATATGAGGTTCCAAATAAATACATTGTGCCGAGATGGAGAAAAGATTTGGAAAGAGAGTACACATGCATTCCTACCACATACACTACATATGGGGTTGTTTTGAATGCAAAGGTGCATGATAACTACCACAAGACAATGGATGAAATTATAGAAATTGCTTCCAACGATGATGTTAAGCACAAAGTCACTCAACTTGGGTGGACAAAAATCAAGGATAAAGTGAGACAGGTTAAGGCGGATTGTGCGAATAATGTGCCACCTTCTGCTAGTGGTGTCCCATCTTCTACTAGTACTGTCCAACCTTCTAATACTTCCCCCAAAACTTAGGTCGGTTGCAGTTCTACAAATGCAAGCATGACTCGCAAGGTGCTTAGTCCTATGGTTGCTTGCCAAAAAGGCCGTCCATGTACCAAACGGAAGGTTAGCAAAGTGGATGAAATGGTAAATTGGTTGAAGGGAAAGAATAAAAAGGCATCAAAAGTGTAGGTAAATTTTATTTTTTTTTTTGATATGTAAATCTCATAATTTTGTTTACTTCAATCACCCACCAATATGTCTTCCTATAGGGTCGTAATTTGAATTTTGCTTCTATGGATGGAATGCAAGTGAGGCCGTGTATTGATGGCACACAGGAGAGTATGTATGTACCGGTATGTTTTAAAGATATGACATGAAATTTTTTTGCTTATTTTCATTTGTAGATATGTTTGTCACAAAATTTGTTCATATTATTTACTTTGTCATTGAAGAGGCGCGAGGTAGCCCAATGCAAATGGCGGATAATATTAGAAGTGGATCTCTTAGTCATTCAGGAATAATGACCAATATAAGCAGTCAAAGTGGAGCTATTCCTTCAAAATTTGTTGAGTTGAATATAGATGTGGATCCAAATGCCTCGTTTTATTTCTAGTTTTTTAGTAGTAATTTCAAGACTTTGTTTTGTAAACTTTCGATACTTTGGTTTGTTTAGGATCCAATCAAGTCTCATCACTTGTAATGTAATGGTTTAAAGTGATTTTGAATCCAATCAAGTCTCATCGCTTGTTTTGTCAAGTTCTATTACAAGTTTGAGCAGAGCTTCATGTAGGTTGTGTTTTTTCGATTCTGTTGATGCTCACAGGCAGTGCTGGTTGCTGCTCTTCTACTCTGCTGAACATCTGTTGCACTGCTATACTTTGATGTTGATCTGCTATGCTGCCCGCTATTCTGTTGTGTTGCTATAGGCTTTGCGGCTGTGTTCTTGTCTTCGATGTGTTCTCTTTATGCAGTGTCATTGTCTTCTTCTTTGTGTTGTTTAGCTTTCCTATTTTTGTTATAGATATGGATGTTGAATAGCTGTTGGTTGGATGTTTGAATAGATATAGATTCTAGATGTTGAACAATTTAATCTATTTTTGTTATAAATATAGATGTTGAATAGGTGTTGGTTGGATGTTTGAACAGATATAGATTCTGGATGTTGAACAATTTTATCTATTTTTGTTATAGATATGGATATTGAACAAGTGTTGAACAGATATCTATTGTCTTGAACAGATATAATCTATTTTTGTTATAGATATGGATGTTGAACAGGTGTTGAATAGATGTTTGAACAGATGTTCAACAACAGTGTAATCTATTTTTGTGTTTCATCTGTGTTGTTAGCCTTTTAGTTTGGACACAAGTATTTCTTGATAAATCAACTACAAAACCCATGTTCATTTATTCATAACTTTTTTTGTTCATATCAAAACTCACAACAAAAACAGTAAATCATAGATGGTTGAAGAACCCAGCAACAAAACTCCACTGTTAAACACAAAACCAGCACAATAACATTTACACCCAAACAAAAACTCCACTGTTGCTTTGCCATAGATGGTTCAAAAACATAAAACCAGTATAATAACATTGTCATGACCCAAACCCGCCCCTGTAGGTTTAGCACCGTAACCAGCCAGTAATCCGTGGATTACCAAAGGCCTCTGAACAGATTAACAAATAATAAGGGGCTGCGGAAGCAATAATACAAAATAAACAAGGTCCAATGAGCTGTGATAACGTACATCGGACAGAACAGTTCAAAACTTATATATATATACATAAACATGCCAGTCCAGGTACACAATATTTACAAAATGTACAACCCAAGACCTGTCTTTATAAAACATATACAGAGACTGGCATGAAATACAAAAACAGCCATGGCATTAGACTTCGTTCGGAGCCTCCTCGGGAGGCATAACAGTTGGCTGACAAAACAGAACAGAAGGCCGTCAACTCTGGCCCTGGTCATGTCCCGTCTCACCTACATACATAATATAAACTGTGAGCGAAAGCCCAGTGAACAATAACAGAGTAAAGGGGTTTCAATGAATGAGTTCGTACAGATTCAGAAAACATAAAACAGATTTGTATCAAATTCATCATTTGTCCAGATCATATATAGACAGAAATCATAAGTCATGATTAAGTTTACGTGATACATCTATTAGCATTAACAAAACAGAACAGAACAGAATGCATACGCGTGAGGTTACGAATAACCAGTTCCATAAATGAACCTCCGGATGTGGGTAATAGAACAGAACAAAAGTTGAGCCCCCGTGACAGGGCCTCCGGTACGAGTAATAAAGTGCAGACAGAAATAAGTTCCTTAAAGGAACCTCCGATACCAGGTAACAGCTGATAGATATCACATGGTGCTAAGGATGTCACGAATACATATCAGAAATTGAACAATCATTCATTGTACAGAACATATCATTTCGGAAAACATATCTTGTTTTATCACACAGAAAGTAGATACAGTTTGAACATAACTTTACTAAGTTATTACTCACAGTTGGTCTTGAAACAAACAGACGGGACAGATAGGTCAGACAGAACGCGGCACGTGTCCTACATAACACATAACAGATACACACTTGAAACACACATTCTAATTGTACAAAACTTACGTCGCTAGTTTTTAGTGTGTTTCTAACCTTAAATCCTCACTATAGAGTCTTAAACATGGCCTAGGAATGCCTAGGATGGAATAAGGATGCAAAGATGACTTGGAAAACATTTTTCAAAACTTACTAAAAATAGGGGTCTCGCTCGAGCGAGGCTTTCTTCGCTCGAGCGAGTTTGTCAAAACAAAAGGGTCGCCGGCGAGACTCCTTCGAAAGCGATCTGTAAAAATGCAAAAGTACTGGTTGTTGGAATTTTACGCCCGATGCATGCTCGATGCTCGCTCGAGCGTGAGACACACCCTTCGCTCAAACGTAGGTCTCGTGGCTCGAACGTGCGTCTGCGTGCACCAAAAACCTGAGAGCTTGCAATTTACGCTCGAGCCACCATTCCTTCGCTCGAGCGGAGCTTTGAGGAAACGATGGTCGCTCGAGCGTGGAATCCTTCGCTCGAGCGAGGAAGCCAAATTCTGGAATTTCCAGATTTGCCTTCAAAGCTCAAACCAAGAATTCAACACACCAAAACTCGACCTCTTAGGCCCATTTTTTGGAAAAATACTTTAAACTCATAGTATAACAAGTTTTAAAGATCAATTTGAGAAATCAAAGCCCAAGGGTAAGCCAATTGAACACCATTTCAAACAAACTTCCAAGAATATGATGAACACATAACATACAAGTGTTCTAATGAATCCAATGTTCCAAAAATATAACCAAATACAAGATTAAACTCAAAATCATGATGAATTCATGGACTAGAACAAAAATGTGGACATGCATGTGGAAATTCATGAAGAACAACTCCAAAATCCAAGAACATGTGCATGCATGCATGAATTAAGCTTTAATTCAACATGTTTGAACTAATTCTAGACTTAGATAGGTAATTTCACATGAATCATGCAAGAAATGACTTGAATTCACAATCAAGAAGGTAATTCTCCTACCTTAAGTCTTCACTTCCAAGCCTAGAAGCTCAATATGCACACTATTCTTCAATTCTTCCAATTCTCCAAGGAATTTTGATGAACCCAAATTTTCTCCTAACTCTCTCCCTCTCTTGTCGTTTTAGAACTCAAAAGATGAATGAATGAGTGATGCCTCAAACTCTTGTGCCTCAAGACTAGGTGTTTGCCTAGAATAATCCACTTAGTGGCAAGATGGTAATAAAACCAAACTAATGTAATTTAACCTTATTTAGGCCTCGTTTGGGAACAGGCTAATTTAGTAACTTTTTGGCTAATTGGCTAAAAAGGTTGGTAAGAAAAACCTGTATGTTTGGGCCAACTTTTTGGCTAATTACGAAACGACGTGCAAAAAGTAGAGAGAAAAGGGAATCTTTGACTTTTTGGTATGGGTTGTTGGCTTTTTGGCTAAAAATGTAACTTTTTGACTAATTGGCTATTTTAGCCTCTTGCCAAACGAGGCCTTAATCTAATTTAATCATTCCAAATCAAATTTAAATTAAACATACCATAAAATCACATAAATTCTAATTAGTACATAACACTAATAAATTTCGAAATCGGGCGTCGATAAGGCTTTCAATTCGCAATTCCAAGTCAAAACATGAACAGATCGTTTTATGGCAAATAGATAAAAGCACAAAGATAATGCAATACATATGCAAATTAATCCCAGATTCCTTCTAAATTACAGTTAGGCATAATTAATCATGTTTTAGCATTAATCAGAGGTCGGGATTATTACAAACATATACACCCAAACCAAGAACTCTCTAAAGCTCTCAAAACCAAATGTATAAGTTTACAATATTCATTTTAACATTAAACAAATTAACAACACTAGCATGTTAAAACCAGTACACACTATGCTTGCCATTGTAAGGAATTTCATAGTTCCTACATTTGCATCAAGCCGCTCCAATCTTCGCTCCAATTTGTCCAAAACTTCATAGTTTCTTTCAGAATCATTCCTCCCCTCATCTTCATTGTTCCTATGACTAGGATTAGGCCTCTATTGGATATTTGATGCATTGCCATGTTGGCTAGTAGGCGCCCACCTTGCAAAGTAATCGCACTTGCCATTTGCACACTTGAAGTAAAGCCTTCCAGGATTTTTCAATGAGTTTGATATTTTAACGGCTGCTTTTTTGTCACATTTGCAACCTCAATTTTCGAAAAGGCGACCATCGTTGCTTGAACTAGTCGAGGTGTAAGCCATTGACATATTACTCCTAACAGTAGCATTTTCATAAATAATTAGTACAATAGACAGCAAAAACAAAAACAACAGTAATAATGTGAACTGGCCTATGGAAGCACAAAGCATTTCATTGAGGCATTTTATCATACACTTTCAATTCTCACACATGTCTTCAATTCATCATTTCAATAGGTTTATTTTTCTTCCAAAATCACAACACATTTCAGCATGTTTAAATTACTAACAAGTCTATTTGAACAAGTCTATTTTCATAACATTTTTTTTTTTTTGATGACCTAGGTTCATTTCATGTACCAAGAACTCTACTGTTGACAAGTCCAAAACAACAAACCAATAATGTTAAGCTTGGAAAAAGGTTTCAACAATCCATGGAAAATTCACAATGAAACAAAATAGAGTAAGAAAAATAAAAAATAATGGGCATAGAAAATTCATAATGAAACAAAGCAAGAAAAACAAAAAAAATAATGGAAAATTCACAATGAAACAAGAAGAAAATGGATAGCACTTTCATTTTCTACAAGAAGAAAATAAGTAAGCTGGGAATTGAACAAGTCTTTTTTTATAATATTTTTCATTTCATGTACCAAGAACTCCATTGTTGACAAGTCCAGAACAACAAATCAATAATGTTAAGCTTGGAAGAAGGTTTTAACAATCCATGGAAAATTCACAATAAAACAAAACAGAGCAAGAAAAACAACAAATAATGGGCATAGAAAATTCATAATGAAACAGAGCAAGAAAAACAAAAACTAATTGGAGGATTTAAAAATGCAACATTTTTTTGCAAAATCACACAACAACGTTGTCGAAAAAGGATTAATAAAAAAAAATCCAAAAATCTGACCTTTTTTTGGTTGTCAATGGAAGAGATTTTGGATCTAGGGCTTGGGAATGGAGGAGATTTGGGGATCTAGGGCTTGGGTAAACAAAGCAACGTTGCCGAAAAACGCCGGAAGCCCTCTACCGCTGGCCAATGGGTTGGCTGAATTCACTCTGCTTGGTAGACCGAATCAGTTTATGGGTTTCAATAGAGAGAGAGATGGAAGCTTCATTGTTGGGTTTGAGCCTTTGTTAATGGGTTGTTGTTCTATTTTGTGGGGTTGAATACAGTAAAGTAGAAGAGAGGGCTGAGCGTAGAGCGTGAATTACACGCGTCAAGGCATTCGCGCCTCACTTTGTCAAGGTACCAATCATTTTTATATCAAAAATGTGAAACACACCTTAGAGGATGGATCATTCTCACATTTAGGCATGTTTGGTAAGAGTGTGTTTTTGTTAAAATAACTAATAAAGATTATAAAAAAAAAAGATTAAAATAGTTAATAAAATAAAATGTCACCCTACACATCAATCAATCACTTTTTCAATTATAAAAAAAAAAATCACAAATCATCTCAAACATAACTTTTTTTTTCATCTCATAAAACAGTAAAAAAGTTTAAAAGCTAATTAAAATAGCAAACTTCCCAAACTACGTCGTGTGTCCGGTGTAATAAATCTCACTACTCGTGTCTATCTTCAATATAATGTTACCATATGAGTTAAACTTTTTTTTTTTTTTATCATTTTATGTATGAATATTATATTAACTGGTCTTAATATTTATTTATGTTACAAATTTATTGATAACACATAAAATAATAAATAATTTTTAATACTCCCTCTGTCCTAAAATATTAATTGTTTTTGGAAAATTTAAATTTTTTTTATAGTATAATTATTACAATTCAAAAATATTAACTTTTCAAAACTGACATTTGATAGTGCAATTATTAGAGAAAATTAGTCTAAAGTCCCTCTCCCATTTTTAGCAATGGAAGAGATCCACAATATTATTTTTTGATGTCTAAGGTCCCTCCCATCTATCGCAGAGAAATTTGATATATATCTCACCCTCTGTGTGTGTGTCTCTCGCTGCTCTCTTCCACTCCTCCAAATCCCCAAACTTAACCGTCTTCTTTGATATGCAATTTATTTTAAAAACAAATTTATGAATACCCCTCCATTTGTAGTCACCGCTTTTCTGGGTCATAAAGTCGACATTTAACTCCAAAACCAGTCTGATCATTACACTGCAACAACAGCCCCTTCTCCCTTTGCTACAAGAGAAGAGAGAGAGAGAGAGAAATGGAATTCTTGAATCGGCTGAGCTTCTTGAGAAAGAGACGAAATCGAAACCCTACCGATAATCTCTTCTTCACTGACAATGAAGATAAAGATGAGCTTCGTCTATCTTCCACCGCTGTCGAGGATCACTATCGTTTGTACACCGCCCATCGCAGCAACTGTGACAACCCTTACCACTGATTAGTGATAATCTATGATTAAGCATGTTAAATGATTGATTGACTAAAATCCTAAACTGATTGATTGAGTGTATAGCTTAAGTGCATTTCTATCTGTTGACTGTCGAATGATCTGTTCATGTTTTGCGCTTTAAATTGTAAATTGAAGGTCTTATCGGCGGCCGAATCTGAAATCGAGTAATGTTTTATGCTAGTTAGAATTTACGTAATTTTATGGTATATTTAATTGAAATGTGATTTGGTATGATTAAATTAGATTTAATAATGTTAAATTACATAAGTTGGCTTTATTTACCTAGTTGCCATTGAGTGGTCTTTCTCTACATCAATATTTGGGACTTGATTAGGAGTTTTTGACACTTTATTCTCAGCCCCTTCCTTATACCAAACCGACTAGAGAGAGAGAGATAGGAGATAGATTGATTTCAACCAAAAATTGGCTTGGAGGCTTAGGAGATTGAAGGACTCCTTGCATATTGAGTTTCTACATTTGAAATTTGAGACTTAAGGTAGAGAATTTACCTTCTTGTTCATATTTTGGGTTGGTTCTTGCATGGTTTAGAGGATTGTTGGAGTTTAGAGCCAAGGTATGGCTTAAATTGTTGAATTGAAGCTTAAATCATGCATGCATATACATATTCTTGCATTTTGAAGTTGATTTTCATGAAATCTTGCATGCAAGTTTACATTCTTGTTCTAGTCCATGAGTTCATCATGGTTTTGAGTTTAATCTTGCTTTGGATCATGTTTTGAGGCATTAGAATTCACTAGAATTCATGCATGTCATATGTTCTTCATGTTCATGAAAACTTCTTTGAAATTATGTTTAATTGAACTACCTTTGTGCTTTGATTTCTCAAATTGATTTTTGAAACATGTCATATTATGAGTTTACAAGTGTTTTCCAGAAAATTAGCCTAAAATAATCGAATTTGATGCTTTAAAGTTGAGTTTTGAGCTTGAGCTTCAAATCTGGAAATTTCAAATTTTGGACTCACGCTCGAGTGGGGAACTCCATGCTCGAGCGTACACACTAAGTTCATGCAGTCCGCTCGAGCGGGGAAAGTGACGCTCGAGCAGGAAATGCGTGTATCCAGTACTTTGCATGTGTTTACAATCCGCTCGAGCGGGGGAATGCACGCTCGAGCGAGGACTTGTGTCTCACGCTCAAGCGGAGGTCGAGCGCCCATCGAGCGTGAATTTCACCCATCCAGTACTTTTGCAGTCCGCTCAAGCAGAGTAAGTCACGCTCGAGCAGGGCTCATTTGTCTGCATGTCCGCTCGAGCAGGGAAACCCGCGCTCGAGCGAGACCCTGTTTCAGCAAAATTTTGAAAAGTGTTTTTAAATGCATCCTTGCATCCTCATTCCATCCTAGGTATTCTTAGGCCTAGTTTAAGGCATCTTAATGAGGATATTGATGTAGAACCATACTGAGGAAAATTAGAGATTAAGTTATTATTTTCCAACTGTGTAGCTTAATGTGTGTTCGTTCTGTAACTGTGTAGGGTTGGCATCCGAGGACGCTCTAGCTGCTTATAGCCCAGTGCTCTGTGAATAACAATGTTGTAAAAATATGTTCAATCATGAATATTTTCTGAATGAACAACTGTACTGCTTTCTGAAATGATATTTCTTACTGAATGAATGTTTGTCCTATTTGTGAACTGTATTCGTGGCATCCATTGCAATTTCTCATTCTTGCATCTTATCTTGCTATCACACAAAGATCTCTGTCGATTCCTATGTTTGAAACCACTATCACATCGATATGATGGCCATCAATCGATCGTCGTCTCATAAGACCCTCTGCATCTTTTTGCCATTGGATGTACCACATATGACTATTATAGTTTCTAAATGATTGTTATGGCATGAAATATGAGCCACAAACTGAATGACTGATATATCGATAAATGACTGTTTTCAACACTGAAAGGACATTCATTCTTAACCTCTTTATGCATATGTTATTCACTGGGCTTTAGCTCACTACTCATATATATATGTAGGTGTTCAGGCACCGGACCGTTGCTAGGAGCGTTAGGCTAAGCTCTTATTTTTGTCAAGCCAACCTTTGTGTCTCACTGCGAGGTTCCAGATCTATTCATGCTAAAGCTGCTTAGGGGTGTTTTAGATTCCCCCTCTCTGTTTCTATTTTGTAATACTATATAGAGTGATACTGTACTGTTATGGTAAGGATTCGGTCCCTAACTGTAACAACCCTCATCACCGTTTACCGAATGACCATTGATTACTGTTAACTGAGACTGATTATGACCGATAATTGGATTGAATAAACTACTGAACTGACTGACTGAAATTGAAACCGAATTGATTGCGTATATCTATTGTATTGCATATTCTATCTGTTTGATTGATTATTTATCTGTTCTTGTTTTATGTTTAAATTGCTAATTGAAGGCCTTATCAGCGGCCGAATCGGAAATTGATTGATGATTTAAGATCACTGGAATTCATGTGATTTTATAGTATAATTATCTGAAAGTTAGTTAGGTATGATTAAACTGGACTAAATTGAGCTAATTGCATTGTTAGTTATAATTACCATTTTGCCACACTTAGTGGCCCACTATGTCAACACTTTGAGCTTCATTTATGTGACCAAAACATTTGATCAGCTCTCATTCTTGGCTCAACCCACTGAAATAGAGGAGAGTGAAAGTGAGAGAGTGATTTCATCTTGTGTATTGGCTTGTTCTTGAGGAATTGCTTGAAGACTTGTAGTTTTGGAAAGTTAATTGCATAATTGAGCTCCCTCACTTCTAATTCTACACCTAAGGTAGATCATTCATCCTCTTGATTGTGTCTTTGAGCTAGTTTTTGCATAATCCATGCTTCATTGTAGAGCTAAGTCATGATTTGGTTCAAAATGTTGAATCATAGCTTAATTCTTGCATGCATGGTTGAATTGTTGACTTTTGAGTTGATTTCATGACAAATTGTTACATGCATGTTCATAATATTGTTGTAATTCATGTTGTCATCATGTTTTTGAAAGGTTTGAGCCCATTTGAGCAAACATTGAAGTTTGGAAATGATTTGAATTCATGCATGTGTATGTTCATCTTGTTCATGAAAAAGTGGTTTAAAATTGAGTTTGAATTAGACACCCTTGGGCTTTGATTTCTTAAATTGAGCTTCAAATCATGCGATTCTATGTGTTTACAAAGGTTTTCCAGAAAATGGGCCCAAGAGGATCGATTTTGGTGTTTGAAAACTTGGTTTTGAACTTGGAGTCCGAATCTGGGTTTTCTAGATTTTGATCGTCCGCTTGAGCGGGAGAAGTACCGCTCGAGCGAGGAAATCAAGCTCCCAGCACTTTGGCCTTGTCTACAGTCCGCTCGAGCGGGGAAGTTGGCGCTCGAGTGGGGCCTTGTGTCTCACGCTCGAGCGGGAGTCGAGCGGAGAATTCACCCATCCAGTACTTTTACAGTACGCTCGAGCGGGATGGTTGCCGCTCGAACGGGTACCTTTGTTGTATGTCCGCTCGAGCGGGGAAACCTGCGCTCGAGCGGGACCCTGTTTCACTGAAATTTCTGAAAATGTTTTCCGAGTACATCTTTGCATCATCTTTCCATCCTAGGCATTCCTAGGGCATATTTAAGGCATCTTTAAAAGGATATAGATGTAGAACACACCAAGGCAAATTTAGGGATTAAGTTACTATCTTTCCCAACTGTGCAGCTCAGCGTGTGTTCATTCTGTACTATTTAGGGTTGGCATTTCGAAGAGACGCTCTAGCCTACTGTAGCCCAGAACTCTGTGAGTAACAATTGTGTAAAGATATGTTCAAAATGATTATCTTTTGAATCTCGAATCGAATTTCTTGAATGAATGTATGTCCTATATTCAATCGCATGTGGCATCCTTAGCACCTCACATTTCTTTGTTACTATTACAGAGATCTCTGTTGGTTCCTCGTTGGAACCACTTCATTTCTTGATTGATGGCCATCATTCTCGCCGATCTTTTAAGACCTCATCTTTATCTTGTTATACTAATGGATGTACTACATACGACTGTACTGACTGAACGACTGAAATACTGTTTAAATGAACTGTTTTCATACTGTAAGGACATTCATTCTTAACCTCTTTACGCATTATGTTATTCACTGGGCTTTAGCTCACTACTCATATATATATGTAGGTGTACAGGCACCGGACCAATGCTAGGGGCGTCGGGGTTATCTCCAGTTTTGTCAAGCCAACCACTGTGCCTCACTGCGAGGTTCCGAGCCTACCACGCTAGGCTTAGGGGTGTTTTAGTTATCCCCATTCCGTACTGTTTTTGTAATACTGTATAGATTGTTATCTACTGTACTGTACTGTTATTAGGGATTAGGTCCTTGTACTGAATGATTGTAAATGTTGGTATAGACTGAACTATTCTGAATGTATGAATGCATGAAAAGTCTTTTTGCATACAGACTGTCACAGCTCATTGGACATTATTTATTTACTGTATTGGCTTCCGCCAAGCCCCTGTGACTCAGATATTGTATTATTAAGCAGCCTTGGTAATCTAGGATTCTTGGTCGTTACTGATGCTAAACCCATAGGGGCGGGTTTGGATCGTGACAGAATGGTATCAGAGCGATACTTAACCACGAGTTATACCGCACACACGTGTCCAAATGAGCTATACGGTGTCCTAGAAAAGTAATAGGGCATTACATGAGCATGAAAAGTGTGTGGTTATGACATGACTGATTATATACTAATGTGTTAACCTGTTTAAAGAAATGACTATCTATATTGATAACTGTTATAACTGCTTATAGTGAAATGGATAACGCAAGAACTTCAAATGAATCTAAATCCTCCTCAACTGAGGCAAGAATGGCAAGAATGGAAAGAATGATAGAACTGTTAACTGCAAGATTAGATCAACAATAGAACCAACAGCCCCCACCTCCTCCTCCGGTACAGCCGGACCACGATGTGAATATTAATGATGGGGACATAATTGTTCTTACCCAGAAGTTCAGCAAACTGAAACCACCATCCTTTCAGGAAGGCCTAGAACCGTTAAAGGCTGAAGCATGGGTCTTGGAAACCGAAAAATTATTTTAGGTATTTCCTTGCTTGGAGGCACATAAAGTACTGTTGGCCACTTTCACTTTGCAAGAAGAGGCTAGAAGGTAGTGGATGCTTACTCGAGATGACAACACTGCTATGACTTGGGCTCAATTCAAAGTAGCCTTCTTAGAAAAGTACTTCCCTCAATATGTCAGGGACTGAAAGGTCATTGAATTTGAACAGTTAAGACAGGGCACAATGTCTGTCGCTGAATATGAAACGAAGTTCACCAGGCTTGCTAGATATGCACCACACATAGTGGACACCGATTATAAGAAGGCCAGAAGGTTTGAAGGCGGCCTGAATGTTGCGATACTAGATAGAATAAATGTACTGAAATTACCGACTTATGTCAATGTCCTTGACCGAGCCTTGATGGCTGAAGCAAACATCGAAGCACTGAAAACTGAAACACCAGCGCCTGAATGGCGTGGTAAAAGGCAGAATTTTAAATTCAAGAAAGGCAAGCATAACCCATTGAACAAGAAACAGAATACGGGGTCAAAAACTAGCTCTAGCCAAGGGAGTGGTCCCATACCGCCTTGTTCTGAATGTGGTAAGAATCATAAGGGAGTTTGTTATAAATTATCTGGTGCTTGTTACAGGTGTGGTAAGATAGGCCACATGGTGAAAGATTGCCCTTCCACTGCTCGGGGCGATAGTAAAGCTACAGGCAGCACCGCAGCATCAACTGTTGCACCAAGGCCTAACCCCAAAGCTACCGGGAAGGAACCTATGAGGCAGGGCCGAGTGTTTGCCCTAGTACCGGGAGACGTGCGAAATACTGAAACCGTTGTGTCAGGTATCCTCTCTATTTGTGCTCAAAATGCATATGTACTGATTGATTCGCGGTCCACACACTCATATGTATCGCATGCTTTTTCACGAAAATTGAGTAGACCCTTAGAACCCATGAATTATCTGTTAGCTGTATCTTCACCTGTTGGGGGATCCATGACATGTGCATATATGTATCCTGCTTGTGAGATTATTGTTGGGGATATGCATTTGTTTATCGATTTACTGCCACTGAACATTGATCACTTTGATGTAATATTGGGGATGGACTGGTTACAAAAATATCATGCTACTATTATTTGTGTGTGAAACAAGTTGTTTTCGTCCACCTAGTTTACCCGAATTAAGTGTTTAATGGGGTTGGAGCAAGACCTCCTCAGATTTGATTTCTTCTGTGAAAGTCGTTAAATTGATTAGAAAATGGTGTAAAGGATATCTGATTACTGTATTGGTACCTCGATGATAATGTTAAAACTGATGTGAACTGTATTCCTATAGTCAGAGAATTCCCAGATGTATTTCCAGATGATCTGCCAAGGGATTTGATTGACAGGGAGATTGAGTTCACCGTTGACGTGATTCCGGGTACACAACCAATATCTAAAGCTCCCTACAGAATGGCTCCGAATGAACTGAAGGAACTAAAAAGTACAATTGCAAGAACTGGTAGACAATAAGTTTATCAGGCCCAGTACTTCACCGTGGGGCGCACCGGTTTTGTTTCTAAAGAAGAAAGACGGCTCACTGAGACTGTGCATTGATTACCGTGAATTGAACAAGGTAACCATGAAAAATAAATATCCATTACCTCGTATTGATGACTTATTTGATCAGTTACAGGGCGCTCAAGTGTTTTCTAAGATTGATCTCAGATCCGGATATCATCAGTTGAAGGTTAAGCCAGAAGACATTGATAAGACTGCTTTTAGAACAAGGTATGGACATTACGAATTTTTAGTTATGCCTTTTGGAGTTACCAATGCACCAGCAGCATTTATGGACCTCATGAATAGAATCTTTAAACCGTACCTTGATGACTTTATTGTTGTATTCATTGATGACGTCCTGATTTATTCTAAGACTAGAGAAGAACATGAACATCATCTGAGACTTGCCCTACAGACCTTAAGAGAACAGAAACTGTATGCTAAACTGTCTAAATGTGAATTTTGGCTTGACCATGTTATGTTTTTGGGACATGTTATTAGCAAAGATGGGATTTCAGTTGACCCACAGAAAATTGAAGCTGTAGTGAACTGGCCTAGACCAACAAATGTGACAGAAGTCCGAAGCTTTTTGGGATTGGTTGGATATTACAGAAGATTTGTCAAAGATTTCTCCAAAATTGCCTTACCCTTGACTCAACTGACACAGAAGGGGATATCATTTGACTGGACTGACCAAAGGGAATCAGCATTCCAAGAGTTGAAAACTCGACTCGTGACTGTACCGGTTCTTACCCTACCTTCAGGTACGGATGGTTATACTGTATTTAGTGATACTTCTCATAAGGGTTTGGGATGTGTTTTAATGCAGAATGGGAGAGTAATTGCCTATGCTTCCCGACAACTGAGGCCTCATGAAAAGAACTACCCAACCCATGATCTGGAACTTGCTGCAGTAGTATTTGCGTTGAAAATTTGGCGTCACTATCTGTATGGGGCGACATGTGAAGTATACACTGACCACAAAAGTCTGAAATATTTCTTCACACAGAAAAAACTGAACATGAGACAGCGGAGATGGCTTGAACTGAGTAAAGACTATGACTTACAGATTTTGTATCATCCGGGAAAAGCCAACACCGTTGTCGATGCACTGAGTCAGAAATCGATTGGCAACTTGGCCTATCTACTTCTTCGAATGAGAGTCGCTGTGACCTTGAAAAAGCTGGAATTGAGATTGTTTTGCGAGAACAAAGTGGAACCTTAGCTGCTATTTCTGCTCAACCGGCTTTGATTGAAGAGATTAAAGAGAAACAGCAACAAGATGACTTCTTGAGGAAGATCATCGATGAGCGCGAATCTAAATCGAGACCGGGGTTCAAATTTGAAAATAATGTACTGAAATTTCATGAGAGACTGTGTGTACCGAATGATACTGAATTGAAAAGAAGAGTTCTGCAAGAGGGCCACAACTCAAAATTTTCTATCCATCCGGGAAATACGAAAATGTATCAAGATTTGAAATTGAATTTTTGGTGGCCGGGAATGAAGAAAGAAATTGCTGATTTTGTATCGAAATGTCTTCATTGCCAACAAGTCAAGGCTGAACATCAACGACCCGCAGGTTTATTGCAATCCTTACCGATACCGGAGTGGAAATGGGAACACATTACCATGGATTTTATCGTTGGATTGCCTCGCTCCAGTAAAGGTATGGACTCAATTTGGGTTATTGTTGATAGACTGACTAAATCTGCTCACTTCTTACCTATTAAGACAATTTATAATGCGGACAAATTGGTTATACTCTATATTGATGAAATTGTTAGACTGCATGGAGTGCCTGTGTCCATTGTTTCTGACAGGGATTCGAAGTTTACATCGAGATTCTGGCAAAGCCTACAGACTGCATTGGGTACCGAACTGAGACTGAGCAGTGCTTATCATCCTCAGACAGATGGCCAGTCAGAAAGGACCATCCAAACTCTGGAAGATTTATTGAGAATGTGTGTCCTTGATTTTCAGGGAAATTGGGAAAGTCATTGGCTGAATTCGCCTACAACAACAGTTACTATTTAAGCATTGGAATGGCGCCTTTTGAGGCATTGTATGGCAGGAAATGTAGATCTCCGATTTGCTAGGCAGAAGTTGGAGATAGGCCTTTGCTTGGGCCCAAGATTGTTTATGAAACAACTTAAAAGGTAAAACTAATACAACAGAGACTGAAAACTGCACAGAGTAGACAGAAAAGTTATACAGATGTCAGAAGACGAGACCAAGAGTATGAAGTCGGTGATCACGTGTTTGTAAAAGTGACACCGATGAAGGGCCAAACTCGTTTTGGAGTCAAAGGCAAGCTAGCGCCAAGATATGTCGGACCGTATCAGATTATTGAGAAAATCAATCTGGTGGCGTATCAAGTTGCGCTCCCTCCTGAAATAGAGCATATGCACAACGTCTTCCACATTTCTATGTTGAGAGATTATCTCCGGGATCCTTTCCATGTGATTGAGCCTACTCGTGTAGTGTTGAGTGATGACTACACTTACGAGGAACGGCCTATACAGATTGTAAACAGACGGATCAAGAAACTGAGAAACAAAGAGATCCCGTTAGTGAAAGTTGACTGGCAAAACCATGGTGGCGTGTATGCCACTTGGGAAAGGGAAGACGACATGGCTAAGAGATATCCTGATTTGTTCCCACTGAATCATGTCTTCCTCCAAAATGAAGGTAATTCGAGTTTAGAGGACTAAACTCTTCTTAAGGAGAGGAGACTGTAACAACCCTCGTCACCGTTTACCGAATGACCATTGATTACTGTTAACTGAGACTGATTATGACCGATAATTGGACTGAATAAACTACTGAACTGACTGACTGAAATTGAAACCGAATTGATTGCGTATATCTATTGTATTGCATATTCTATCTGTTTGATTGATTATTTATCTGTTCGTGTTTTATGTTTAAACTGCTAATTGAAGGCCTTATCGGCGACCGAATCGGAAATTGATTGATGATTTAAGATCACTGGAATTAATGTGATTTTATAGTATAATTATCTGAAAGTTAGTTAGGTATGATTAAACTAGACTAAATTGAGCTAATTGCATTGTTAGTTATAATTACCATTTTGCTACACTTAGTGGCCTACTATGTCAACACTTTGAGCTTCATTTATGTGACCAAAACATTTGATCAGCTCTCATTCTTGGCTCAACCCACCGAAATAGAGGAGAGTGAAAGTGAGAGAGTGATTTCATCTTGTGTATTGGCTTGTTCTTGAGGAATTGCTTGAAGACTTGTAGTTTTGGAAGGTTAATTGCATAATTGAGCGCCCTCACTTCTAATTCTACACCTAAGGTAGATCATTCATCCTCTTGATTGTGTCTTTGAGCTAGTTTTTGCATAATCCATGCTTCATTATAGAGCTAAGTCATGATTTGGTTCAAAATGTTGAATCATAGCTTAATTCTTGCATGCATGGTTGAATTGTTGACTTTTGAGTTGATTTCATGACAAATTGTTACATGCATGTTCATAATATTGTTGTAATTCATGTTGTCATCATGTTTTTGAAAGGTTTGAGCCCATTTAAGCAAACATTGAAGTTTGGAAATGATTTCAATTCATGCATGTGTATGTTCATCTTGTTCATGAAAAAGTGGTTTGAAATTGAGTTTGAATTAGACACCCTTGGGCTTTGATTTCTTAAATTGAGCTTCAAATCATGCGATTCTATGTGTTTACAAAGGTTTTCCAGAAAATGAGCCCAAGAGGATCGATTTTGGTGTTTGAAAACTTGGTTTTGAACTTGGAGTCCGAATCTGGGTTTTCCAGATTTTGATCGTCCGCTCGAGCAGGGGAAGTGCCGCATGAGCGGGGAAATCAAGCTCCCAGCACTTTGGCCTTGTCTGATGCGCTTTCGGCGGGAAGTTGGTGCTCGAGCAGGGCCTTGTGTCTCACGCTCCGGCGGGAGTCGGCGGAGAATTCACCCATCGATACTTTTCTGATGCGCTCGGCGGGATAGTTCTTGCTCGGCGAAAACTTCTTCGGCGGGACCCTGTTTCACTGAAATTTCTAAAAATGTTTTCCGAGTACATCTTTCTATCCTCTTTCCATCCTAGGTATTCCTAGGGCATATTTAAGGCATCTTTAAGAGGATATAGATGTAGAACACACCAAGGCAAATTTAGGGAGTAAGTTACTATCTTTCCCAACTGTACAGCTCAGCGTGTGTTCATTCTGTACTGTTTAGGGTTGGCATTTCGAGGAGACGCTCTAGCCTACTGTAGCCCAGAACTCTGCAAGTAATAATTGTGTAAAGATATGTTCAAAATGATTATCTTTTGAATATTGAATCGAATCATTTCTTGAATCGATATTGTTCTTGAATGAATGTATGTCCTATATTCAGGCTGTCTTTGTGGCATCCTTAGCACCCTCTTGTTTCTGTTACTATTACGAGATCTCTGTTGGTTCCTCGTTGGAACCACTCTTGTTTCTTGATTGATGGCCATCATTCTTGCCGATCTTTTAAGACCTCTTGTGTCTTATCTTGTTATACTAATGGATGTACTACATCTGTATCTTGTTGAGCAATCGAAATCTTGTTTAAATGAACTGTTTTCATACTGTAAGGACATTCATTCTTAACCTCTTTACGCATTATGTTATTCACTGGGCTTTAGCTCACTACTCATATATATATGTAGGTGTCAGAACCTTGGGACCAATGCTAGGCGTCGGGGTTATCTCCAGTTTGTCAAGCCAACCACTTGTGCCTCACTGCGAGGTTCGAGCACCTTAAGCTAGGCTTAGGGGTGTTTTAGTTATCCCCATTCCGTACTGTTTTTGTAATACTGTATAGATTGTTATCTACTGTACTGTACTGTTATTAGGGATTAGGTCCTTGTACTGAATGATTGTAAATGTTGGTATAGACTGAACTATTCTGAATGTATGAATGCATAAAAAGCCTTTTTGCATACAAACTGTCACAGCTCATTGGACATTATTTATTTACTGTATTGGCTTCCGCCAAGCCCCTGCACTCTGTATTATTGTATTACTGTTAAGCAAGCCTTCGGTAATCTAGGATTACTAGCTGGTTACGGTGCTAAACCCATAGGGGTGGGTTTGGGTCGTGACACTAACCTGATTGTCTGTATATATTGTATGTGTATACTATTTTGATTCTGAATGTGAATACGTATGAAAAGTCTTTTTGCATACAGACTGTCACAGCTCATTAGACATCTTTTATTACTGTTTTGGCTTCCGCCAGCTCTTGTACTCTGTTTTACTATCTTTACTGTTAAGCAGGCCTTCGGTAATCACGGATTACTGGCTGGTTATGGTGCTAAACCCATAGGGACAGGTTTTGGTCATGACAACAACTCCGAACACACTGACACCGCGACCCAAGTCGCTGTTGGCTCACATCGACACCATACCAGCTCGCCAATCAGCACCGTCTTCGCCGACCTACTCGCCAACGTCATGACAACTCAACGGTGCATTCTTCCAACATATATACCTATGTGTATGTATATAAGTATAGAAATTGTCCCTCACCTGGATGAAATTTGCGAAAATTTCGAAGCAAAGTTGAAGCATAACACTAAAAATTGAATCAATTTCACAAAAATGGTCTTTGAGATTGATGAATTACAAGAATAATATATATATATATATAATTGTGTATATATGATGAATATGTGAAGATGAGATGGTGGGTTTTGCTTTTCTCCACAACCAACAGTGCCTTACAGTGGATACGCAATGCAAATCCTCTTGATCTTTTTTCCCATGGCCTTCCAACTATGGGTTCAAATACAAGTGCTGGCAATATGGAAAGGTTTGTCTGGGATTTTCTCTGGGTTGTGGAGTCCAGAGAAATTCTATGGGTTGAGATAATTTCTCTAGAAATATTTGTCTGGGAATTTTCTCTGGGTTGTGGAGTCCAGAGAAATTCTCTGGGTGAGAGAATCTCTGGAAATGTTTGTCTGGGAATTTCTCTGAGTTTGGAGAGTCCAGAGAAGTTCTCTAGGTTGGAGGGCGATTTTCTCTGAGTTTGAGTAAATTTCTCTGGGATGGACTAAATTTCCCTAGTTTGTATCTGTGATTATTGTGTAAATAGAATGGAAAATTTCTCTAGAGAGTGGGAAGGTTAGGGGAAGGTCAGAGAAATTTTCAAAATTTCTCTAAAAAATCTAGAGAAATTCTTCCTAGCTTTTCTCTATGACAAAATAGGTAGAGTTGAATCTGTTGTTCTATTAATTTGATAAACTGGCCCAGAGAAATTCTCTCAGTCTAGAGAAATTACCTTCCAACCCAAAAAAAATTCACAAAAAGTCAGTGAAAATTCCCTTATAGTTTAGAGAAATTCACAAAAACTCAGAGAAATTTAAAATTTTCTCTGTAATGTGTGTCCAGAGAAATTCTCTGGGTTGAATTTTCTCTGAATTGATATTGAGGGACCTTAGACATTATGAAAATATTGAGTGTCCTTTATATTATAAAATCATAATACCAGGGACCTTAAAAAAAAAAACCCCCAATTATTATACTTCAAAAATATTAATGTTAATGAATTTAAAAGAAAAGGTAAAATAAAAAATTCATATTATTTTAATTCTTGATTTTTTTAAAAAATTATTATTTAAAAATAATAAAAGATAAAATAAGGGACTAATATATAATATCATTATTAAGAGTTTTGCTATGTGCATTAAAATGGTGTACAAAATTCAACGTCGAACAAATCGAAGAATTGGACCACTTTTCCGGTGCTCGATTCAATGCACCATTTTGGTGGATCTAGTTGTTTTTTCTATTTTTCATCCTAGTAATTTAAAGGAGAATTTTTTTATAAAAAAAAAAAAATTGATAATAAAATTTAATAAGATAAAAGACAAATCATATTTTTTTTTATAGTAGTTGAGCTCGCTTAATATTTTCACAGAGAACAAAAAAATTTGATGCAAAGAAATTTTCTTATAACACAGAGAAATTTTGATCTTTACAAAGAAATTTCATTGAGAAATCTTAGTTAATAATAAAAATAAAAATAATATATTAGACCTTTCCTACTATTCAAAGTTAAAGAGAAATGTTTTATTAATTTTTCATACTTTGAAAATTGTGAAATACACATTAAAGGATGGATCATTAATTGGCAATTAATATTATTTGCTCTAGCTAATTAATTTTGAGTTTTTTTCTTTTTTTGACAAATAATTAATTTTGAGTTGAATATTAATAATTGTTAGGGTAAACTACCCATAGAACCTAATAATTGGACTTAATTTTCATCAAGTCCTACTGAAAATAAGTCTCATTACAATTATTGCTAAAAATAATTTTTTGTGCGTATGTTTTATATATGTCACTAAAAATTGACAATTAATGATTTTTTTTGTCACGGTTTTAATAAATTGTCACTAAAACTTACAATTAGTGACTGTTTTTGTGAAGAATTTTTTAAACTATCGCTGAAAGTTAAAAATTAATAACATTGTTTGTGATGATTTTTTTAAACTGTTACTAAAACTTATAATTAAAAAAAAAAATTTGACACAATTTTTAAACTATTGCTGAAAATTAATAATTAGTGACAATTTTTAATAATGTACGATGAAAAATGTCATTAACTATCATAAAACTTATTGAATAAAAAATCTACTTAATAAGATCTAACGTAGGTCCCACTAATTGTTATTACATTGTTTATCTATTTTGAAACGGATACTCCAAATGACAATCACTTTTAATGAAGTAATGGTGGTCTTTTTTAAATCGTTATTTCAACTTGAGAAAATATTTATATTTGGTAGGCTTATTTTGATATCGATTTTTGGTATTTTAAATCGTTTACTTTTTATGATTTGTTGAATAAAACATGCATACAAAAAATTAAAATAATTGGATATCAATAGATGTATATTTGAATCATATTTATTTTTAAAAAATAGACGACAAATATAATTTCAAGAATAGGCATTCATTTTTTGTAATACAAATCTTATTCAAACATATAGCTATCAATGTCCGATAATTTTGATTTTTTACGTGAATATTTTATTTAAGGAGTCTTTAAAAGTAAATGATTTGGAAAACCGAAATTGGTCCTAAAATGGGTTTACCAAGCTTAAACACTCTCTCAAATTAAGATGATCAACTTGAAAGAAATCAAACTCTATATATAATCAAGTGTCTAAATCAACTTACACGCACCTCAATTAATCTTAAAATCCTGAAATTAAGAACTAGACACACCTTTACCGCCCATTCCCACATATTTTCATTTAATAGATGCTCTAAAAAAGGAAAATAATATTCATACATACTTTTCATATAGAATTTAAGACAAAAATGATATGGTAATGACATTTTTACAATTGTAAATAAAAGAGATGGGTATATTGACTTCCAATAAATAAGTATGCACTCTGTTACACATTTTTGTGGTGTATGTTATACATTTTTTAAGTAAATATTATGGTATTGTTTGGTAATACTTACGTTTTCAGTTTTCTGTTTATATTTACAAAAATTTAAAAAACTAAAATAAAAACTTGTTTGGTAAAATTTTTGATTTATAAATCATTAGTCTCAGTTTATAAATTTGGCCAAAAAATGAAAACACAAAAAATGTGTTTCCATTTTGAGTTTTCAGTTTTTTTTTTTTTTTTTACCACTCAACACTAGTCACCACCCGCCACCATTTTCCACCACCGTCTTCTGCTACCACCACCCACCACCCGTCACCACCACCCACCACTCACCTGCCACTTACTCGCCACCACCACCACCGCTACCACCACCACTACCACCTGCCATCCACCGCCCACCACCACCGCCACTACCACCCACCTGCCACCGCCACCACCACCACCACCACCACCACCACCCACTTACCACCCGCCACCGCCACCCACCCATCCACCCACCCACCCGGCCACCACCACTGCCACCATCACCCACCACCACCACCCGCCATTCGGCCACCCACCGCCACCACCACCCATCATGCTACCATCACCACCACTTGCCACCACCCATCACCACCCACCTACCCACCACCACCCGCCACCGCCACCATCCACTCACCACCCGCCATCGCCACCCACCCACCCACCACCACCACTACCTACCACCACAACTCACCCGTCACCACCCACTATCAGCCACCCACCTGCCACCACCACCCACCACTTGCCACCGCCACCACTACCACCCATTCGCCACCACCCACCACCCACCACTCGCCATCGTCACCCACCCACTCACCACCGCCACCCACTCGCCACCACCCGCTACCACCCACCACCACCAACTACCTACCACCCACCGTTACCACTTTCCACCATCGTCTTCCGCTGCCACTTGCCGCCACTTGCCATTTCTCACTCTTTTTTATATTTTTAAAATTTTTTGAACATTTTGTCAATTACCAAACGCGTTTGTAGTTTTATGTTTTTCTAAAAATAAATAAAAACTAGTTTATTAAATTTTTGTAAATATAAACTAAAAACGTAAACATTACCAAACACACCCCATTTTTTTTTTTTATAGAATTATGATAATTTATGGCTCAGAAATGAAATTACATATTTTTGTGGTAATATTATATATTTTTAGTTAGAAAATATTTGGATTAAAAAATGTGTAACATTACCATAAAATGTATAACTTCATTTTTTAATCACAAATTATTGTAACTCTATAAAATAAAATAAAAATTATGTAATATTTACCATAAAAACATGTAATTTACACTATAAAAATATATAATAGGGTGCATATGCACATTTTGAAGGATATGTACCATAGTATTACCGTAAATAAACACATCATTCTATATTTTTATATACAAATTTTATTTATATAGTATTATTCAAGTTGTGTCTTAATTTATTGATTCGTAAATAATTCAATAAATGACGTCCAAGTCAATTTAATGGTGATGTTTTAAAAGTTTTTGAGCATTTTTCTATTAAAATATAGTTAATCATTGGGTTAGGAGATTTGATTCCCTCAGTTCTCGTATTAAAAAAAAAAAAATTAGAGAAAAAAAAAATAAAAGAGACAAAAGAAGAAGTTTGGTTTCAAATCACACCTTTACCTTGCTTTCATTTGAAAATGTAGTGTGAAATTGTGGTTGATCCAATTCAAATCTCATGAGATAAGCTTAAAGTAACCATGATTGAGGCCACTACATGACCAAAGAAAATAAAAATAAAATCGCCGATTTATAAATTAAAATGAATCATTAAGAAGTTAAGAGAAGTTTAAACTCCAATCAATCGAACAGTAGTCAGCTTTTTTTAATTGCTTTTTTAAAATCGGTGGCTACTACTTTTTTTAATTTTTTATTTTTTATTTGAGTGAAAAATTTAAAAAAAAATTATTTTAAATTTTTTTTAAGAAGGTACTTTCTTTAAATTAAATGACAGATTATTTAATTGGAAAATTTACTCAGAAATCTCATCCTAGAAAGGTATATACAGAGAGTCTTTTGAATTTTTTTTTTTTTTTTGTAAACTAAGTCCTATTGAATTTCAAAAAGTAAATCATGAGATCTTTTACTATATTTAGAGATTGTAAATGTAAATGTAAATAGGCTTCATTTGTACACTATTATTTTATTAAATTTTTGTCAAATATATCATTCTTCTTAAAATGTGATAATTTGACATTATGCTAATGTGTAAAGTATTGTTGGATTAAACTTTTGTTAAATATGTCATTCTTTTTAAAATGTGACAATATGACATTTGTGCACTATTATCTTATTAAACTTTGACCAAATGTATCATTCGTAATACGTGACAATGTGACATTATTCTATGTGTATACTATTGTCTTATTAAACTTTTATCAAATGTGTCATTCTTTTTAAAATGTGACAATGAGACATTTGTATACTATTGTTTTATTAAACTTTTGTCAAATGTATCATTCTTAAAATGTGACAATGAGATATTATTCTAATGTGTCTACCATTGTTTTATTAAACTTTTTTCAAATGTGTCATTCTTTTCAAAATATGCTAATGAGACATTTGTACACTATTGTCTTATTAAACTTTTACCAAATATGTCATTATGAAAATGTGATAATGGAACATCATTCTAATGTGTGCATTATTGTTTTATTACGTTTTCAAATGTGAATATATTTCATTTGAGAGTTTTTAATGTGAAATAGGACTAATCGTATCATAAGAATATTTATAGGACTAAAATGGCCCATAAGTCATGAAAATATGATTTATTAGTAAATGTCCCTATTTAATTCTCGTCACGTCTTCAAACCTAGCAATACAAATACCTAAGTTCAGACAAATGGCGAATGGGAGACTAGTCGATCTAATTTGATTCGCTAACGCTCTTAAAAAATAAAGTTATGCTTTTATGTTTTTTGTGTTAAAATAACTTTTTATTTATTTAATAAATATAAAAGTTGAGTCTTTATTTTTATTATAAAAAACGAACAACAAAAATTTTTGAGCTCAAAATAGTGAAGAATTATTAGAAAATAATTTTAAAAAATGACCAAAACAATAAAGCCCAAACCAATCTACATTCATCCGCCAATCCGTACGATCCACTCAATCCGTATCCGCTAACGAAGTAGATGGATGCGGATTGATTTTTCCAAAGCTGCTTAAGTTCAGACGAATGGTAGATGAGAGGTCACCCAACCCAACCCAACCCAACCCAACCCGATTCATGAGTACTGCTAAATCACATATACATAAATGGTTAAGATTTTACAAACTTTATTGATGGGATCCTCATTAAAAAAAAAAATTATTAATTCATATATATTTTGTATCTGAGTGCGTGTTTGGTTTCTATATTCCTAAACAATGCCAACATATCCCACAACAATTAGTGAAGACTTCAGAAATTTTAATAGATGGGTTATTCATAAGTGTACATTCTAAGTTTTCATTGGCAACAAACAACAAACTAAATTTAATATTCAAATCATAAATAGAAGAAATGTTTTTAATATATTCATATTATTGTTTCAATAATTTAATTCGACGAGTTTTCATATTTTGAAAATATGATATGAGAATATCATTGTCAATGGTATCAAATACATTTTTTTGATATATGTAACTGAGCAATCATTTAAACAAAATGCAATATCTCTTGAAGTTTTGAACTCAAGGAGAAAAAATCAAGTCAAATGTTTTAAGTGTGCCACCAGCCAGCCTATCATATTTCGTTTGCCTTTACTACCTTTGTAGAGTTGATTTTTCTTTTTATACTCTGTGATTGTTGTTGTCGAAAGAGATTAACCCAATTGACAGTGTCCATGTTTGTTTTGGGAGTAATGATAGGACTAAAAAAATTATCAAATATTGTACATAATACTCACATATCTTTGAGCAATGTTTAGAGACCTCACATCATACGTAAATATTCAATAATGCTAGGAAATCCATAATATTTATTCAAAAAGAGTATTCAATACTCACATCACATGGGTTTTGTAAGACTCGCATCATATGAGACCCACACACTATGTAAATATTCAATAACGTTAGAAGTCTAAATTATTTACTCAGAAAGAGCATTTCAAAGATGGGTCCCATTACACAAAATTCAATCCACACCATCCGTTATTATCCACTGGGTAAATCCTTTAATTAAAATGTCTACCAAATATTTCATATGAGTGGATTCCACACCTATGTGAAATAGTTGTATAAATTTTAGTCAATCTTTTGAGATCTCTAGTATTTTATATTTCCTAAACTGTTTTTCTGGGTTGATAGCTTTTCTGGTAAATATTAGAGTAACTCTGACTCTACTATTTATGTTTCACTACGCTAAAGTAAAAAGCAACACTTTTATTTTAACTTGCCATTTTTCATCTACATGCTCTGGCACTATTATTTATTTCACCTATCTATCTATATAAAACTGTTTAAAGAGAGTTTCAACACTCTCTAAGGCCCCATTTGAGAATTGATTATTTTAATTTTTTTTTTTTTTTTTTTTGTTCTTTATAGTAATGAAAAATTGTAAGCCAATCATTTGAAATAGTGTAAGGTAAACATATTAAAAATTTAGATGAACGTGAAAAGATAATAAAAAAGTAAAAGGTGAAAGAGTAAAACAGGGCGAAAGCAAAAAGGATATTTTGGTCTTAGGACTCATTTGGAAACAAATTATTTTAATAATTTTTTCAATTTTTGGCTAAAATATGAAAAAAGAAAAAAAAAAAAAAAACTAGTATATTTGAAATGACTTTTTAATTTTTTAGGAAAAGATGTATAAAAAGTAAAAAAAAAATAATCTTTGACTTTTTTATGTAGAATATAGACTTTTTAATTTTTTTAGTAACTTTTTTACTTTTAAACTAAAGCTATAACATCCCAAACGAGGCCATGTTGTAAAAATTATTTACTTAGTTTAGATAGCTTTTAAACTTTTGCTACTTTCTATACAAATGGAGTTAATTATACTCATTAAATGCTTCCTTTATATATCCACAAATTAACAAAAGTTTATATGTATTTAATAATTAGGTGTCCAAATTAGATTAGACGCACCTCGATTGATACAGTCCATTCCCAGATATTTTCATTATTTCATTTAATAGGCGCTGTTAAAGAAGAAAAATAATATTCACACAAAATTCAAGACAAAAATAATACGGCAATGACGTTGTTGTAGATGCTTGAGCACCCCTAAATCACAAATACATAAATGGATAAGATTTTACAAAATTTAATAGTCGGATCCTCATTTAGTGCCATTTTGGAAAGACAGTAAAAAGCCACGTTTTTAGACAAAATGTCTAAAAACGTGGCTACCAAAAATGCCAAAAAATTGATTTGGCAAGTGCTAAAAACGCAGGTATAAAATTACAAATTAGGACCTCTGAAAAAAAAATAAAAAAATAAATCTTTTATATTGGGTAAGGGTATTTTGGTCATTTTAAGTTGATTTGACACCATAAACAAATATTAAACTAAAAAGTAAAAAGCCAGCTTTTTACCAACTTCCCAAATCACTTCCAAAAAAGCCAAAAAACTTGGTAAAAAGCCAAAAGCCAGCTTTTTACCAATTTTCCAAAACAACCCTAATATTTTGTATCTAATTTTGTGTTTGGTTTCTATATTCTTAAAAATAATGCCAACAGCTCCCAAAACAATTATCAAACATTCTAAACAAAGGTATATGAGTATTGTGCAGAATATTGGATAATTTTTCCAAAATCCTAGCATTGCTCCCTAAACAAACATGACCAAAAGGATTTTATACTTTGAGCAATGTTACGAATTCGAAAAAACCCGTTAAAAGAAATTTCAAAAAAATTATCAAAAATTATAATACTTACATCACATGAATTTCATGACTCTTATCATATGAGACCCACACCTTATGTAAATATTCAATAATATTATTTTTTTTTAACAAATATTCAGTAATATTAAAAATTCAAAATATTTATTAAAAAGAGCATTCAATACTCACATCACATGAGTTTTGTGGAACTCACGTCACATGAGACCAAAGTTTTGGTAGGAGTCCGGAGTATTTAGAGAGCATTTAGCAGATGGGTCCAAAATTCAATCCACACCATCCATTTTCATTCTCTAAATAAATCCCCTTCTAGAGACATTAAAAGATTGACCAAAAATATCTCTAGCATTTTCCATTTCCTAAACTGTTTTTCTAGGTTAATAGCTTTCCTAGTAAATAGTTTTTCTGGGTTAATAGCTTTCCTGATAAATATTAGACTAGGGTATGTTTGGTTTGTGTTTGAGAGATGTGTTTTAGAGATAAAAAGTACGAAAACATGTTTGGTTTAGTTTTTTGGAAAATTTGTTTTGAAAAATTGTTTTGAGAGAAAGTTTTGGAAAAAGTGATTGATTTGATGTGTGTGTGAGAGAGATTTGTTTGGAAAACTTGTTTGGTTTGTGTGTTTTGGAAAAAAATTTTGGAAAAATTTGTTTGGTAGAGAAAATTTCTGAAATTTGTTTGTAGAGAAAATTTCTGAAATTTTTTTCAGAAATACAAACCAAACCTACCCTATTCTAAAGTAAAGAAAAAGAACACTTTCTATTTTAACTTATCATTTTTCATCTACGCCCTCTAACGCTATTCTTTATTTATCTATTTATCTACACAAAATTGTTTAAAGAGAGTCTCAACACTTTCTAAGGCCCCTTTTGAGAATTGATTATTTTAGTTAATTTTTTTGATATTTTACAAAAAGAGCTAAGAAAAAATAGAATGAGTAATATAATAACTTGAAGTGAATTTTTGGATAAAACCACAATCCCCAAATAGGACCTAAATATAATTTATCTCACTATAACATATAAGAGTTTTAGAGATCAATTTTTTTTTATTTTTAAAAGTGAAAATTTTGTTGCAAAAGACATTTAGGGACCAATTTTTATCGTCGTGAGGATAGCTGCTAAAAGGTTGTCCTGAAAAGTCAAAAATAAGACTTTTAGCGGCAAAATTTTGAAAATATCACTAATAAATACACTTTTAGAGACAAAATAATTTAATCTCAAAATGATTTTTTTTTTTGACAAAAAATTTAGTCTCAAAAAGATAATAATTCATCACCAATCTATAATTTTCGTTGCTAAAAATATAATAACGACATTTTTTGCAACAAAAAATATTTGGTCCCTAAAAGATAATTTTATCCCTAAATTTTGGTCTCTAAAATCTTAATTTTTTGTAGTATCTAAAAGAATTTTATTAAAATAACTATTATAATGACTAATCCATTCAAAAGATTAGAATAAAGGATAATGTTAAGAAAACCAAATTTTTTACGAAATAAATGACCAAATGTCTCATATAGATATGGGATCCGTAATTTTGTAGACCTACATCTATGTGAGATATTTAATCAATTATTTAGTAGAAAATTGAGCACCTATAGAATAAAATGTGACTAGTTATAAAAACCTCATTAGAGTAAAATATTATGCCTATAAATAGGACCCTTTGTGAAGCAAACTAGTAGAAAAGAAAGCATAAGAGAAACATCCCAAGTCGTTCCATTCCAATAACAACAATGGAAGAGGAAAAAAAACAATACAAAAGCCATGTAATAGTGATCCCATACCCAAGCCAAGGCCACATAAACCCTCTCCTCCAATTCGCAAAACGCCTATCCTCCAAAGGCATCAAAGCCACCTTCGCCACCACCCCCTACACCCTCTCCTCCATCTCCGCCCCCTCCATCTCCCTCGAATCCATCTCCGATGGCTTCGACCTCGGCGGCTTCTCTCAAGCACGCAACACCGACGTGTACCTCAAATCCTTCAAAACCCATGGCTCCAAAACTCTCTCTCAACTCATTGAAAAGTACAACTCTTCAAGCACCCCTATTGATTGTGTCGTCTACGACTCATTTTTTCCTTGGGCTCTCGACGTGGCGAAGCAACATGGATTGTTTGGTGCCCCGTTTTTCACGAACTCGGTGGCGGTGTGTGCGGTTTTTTGTCGGATTCATTTGGGAGTTTTGGGGTTGCCGGTGATGAGGGAGGAATTGCCGTTGGTGGTGCCGGGGTTGCCGCCGTTGAGTTTTGATGATTTGCCGAGTTTTTTGAAGGCGCCGGAGAGTTATCCGGCTTACTTGGCGATGAAACTGAATCAGTATTCGAATTTGGATGAAGCTGACTGGGTTTTTTGTAACTCCTTTGAAGAATTGGAAGGCGAGGTATACCTATTTATTTTTTAAATTTTCTATTTTTTTTTTTTATTCAAAAAAAGTTTAGGAGGAGGGGAGGCTACCCCATTCCAGGGCCAGGAAAAGCGTTACGCAATATCGCTCCACCAACAAAGGACTGCCAACAGTGGGACTCGAACCTAAGCCAAATGGGCGAAGGGGACGATCCTTACCAACTAAATTAAATTTTCTATTGGCAAAGTATATATCATTACAAAATCAAACACAATTATTTTATTTGATATGACTTCTATCTTTATGTGCTTTCCTACTTAAAAATTATAAGATTTTGGACTATAAAAGTAGAGCTTACATCAAGTGAAAAGATTATATCTGATTTTATAATCAACATATTTTTTTTATAAATTTTTTTTTTTAAGATTTTAAAATTAAAAACTCAAAAAAATTAACTAAAAAACAAAAATAAGCCAACTTGTTTACATAAATGTGAATGCCGGGCTTAGGCTAATCTTCCATTTTATTTATTTATTTATTTATTTTTAATATTTATAGGCGAATCCTTTTATATCTTTATAATTGACTATCCTCTTAATTTTGAAATTCCGGTGCATTTACGCGTTTGGTATAGGGATGGCAATGAAGGGCAAATTTTGAAATTCCGGTGCATTTACGCGTTTGGTATAGGGATGGCAATGAAGGGCAATGGGGTGGATATTAATTCTTCATCCTCATTCCCCTATTATAATTTTTCTTCATTCTCCATCCCTATTCTCCGTGGGGACTACCCTCCCCATCCCCTGATGGGTTTAGGTTTCCCCCAACCCAACTTGAACTCCCATATTATTATTTTTTTTTTAAAAGGTTTAAAGGTAAAGCCAAATACACATTTAATTATATTTTTTTTATTTTTATTTTGGTTTAATAACAAAATCAAATTTACATACATACATACATTAATTAAGAAACTTATTTTAAAGTGGTAATAAAATTAAAAATATTTTTTTCAGAAATAAAATGTAAGATGTTGATAAAATATTTAATAAATTAAGAAAAAATCCTACATAGAGAGAGAGAGAGAGAAACAAGAGAGAGAGAGAGAGAGAGAGAAACTATGGTAGCAGCAGTGACTAGAGAGAGAGAATTTGAAGAGAGAGAAACCAAAGCACACAACCGAATGAGAAATAGTGCCTCCAATTTTCTTTTCAATGACTCAATGAATGGCTGATGATTTTTTTTTTTTTTTTTTTTTGTATGTTTGTCATCATAATTGTATGTATCTCTATATGTTATCTCTATTCCTTCTATAATATTTACACAGTCAACATAGCAAAACAGAACAAAAGAACAGAGTACTAGAGAAGCTCTTTCATATGGAGAAAGAAGTGGGTATCCATCCCCAATTCATCCCCATTAGATATTTAAATTATACCACCTATTCAACCCAATGGGTAAGAAAATAGGAAAAACCCATGTATTTCGGATCGGGTCTCCATGGATATCCATTGGATAGGATATCCATCGCCATCCCTTTGGTAACAGTTTTGTTTTTATGTTTACAATAATTTTGAAAACCGAAAAGCAAAACTTGGTGTATGTTTTCTACTACAAAAAAAAAATGGGAATAATTTTCAAAATTTATTATTAAATTCTACGTAACGGAAAAAGAAAAAAAAAAAGATTTTTGTTGTTTCATAAATAATTTTTAATTTCTCCCATCCTCCGGCCACCACCCCTTGGCCCCTAACTCCGATCACCTCCACCAGTAACCACACACATCTGCCTATCACCCCCTAGGACAACCACCTCCTCACTTTTTTTAAAAACGAGTTCTTGAAAACATGTTTTTTATTTTCATTTCAAGCGCACGCACAAAAAAAACAAAAACAAAAAACACAATTTTCATATTTTCATCAATAAATTGCAAACGATATCAATAGCATATTCAATGTGTTGTGTGCTGGTTGAAGGCGGCAAAAGGTGCATCAGAGCTCTGGTCGGCAAAGTTGATCGGTCCAATGGTGCCATCGGCTCACTTGGATGGTCGAATTGAGGGGGACAAAGGATACGGGGCTAGTCTGTGGAAACCACTCAGCGAAGAGTGCACCAAATGGCTAAAAATGAAGGCATACAAGTCAGTAGTCTACGTGTCCTTTGGAAGCATGGTCTCATTGACAAATGAACAAATGGAAGAGATAGCATGGGGTTTGAAAGGCAGCAATTTGGACTTCATTTGGGTAGTCAGGGATTCTGAGCTCAGTAAATTGCCCTCGAAGTTCATGGATTCGACAGCAGATAAGGGTTTGATAGTGACATGGTGTAACCAACTTGACATGTTGGCTCACCAAAGCATAGGTTGCTTTGTGACACACTGTGGTTGGAACTCGACTCTGGAAGGGTTGAGCCTTGGAGTGCCAATGGTTGGGGTACCCAAATGGGCGGACCAGTTGACCGATGCTAAGTACATAGACGAGATATGGAAGGTTGGTGTGAGGGCTAAGGAGGATGAGAAAGGGGTTGTGAGGAGAGAAGAGCTCATGTCTTGTTTGAAGCAAGTCATGGAAGGAGAGAGAAGTGTTAAGATTAGAAAGAATGTAAGCAAATGGAAAGGGTTGGCAAAGGAGGCTATTAGTGAAGGAGGGAGTTCAGATAAGTGCATTGATGAATTTGTGGAGCAATTGAAGTATAGTAGTAATGACAAAGGATAGGTCAAAGATGTCACCAATGGCCATTGTCACCAATAAAGCACATGAATTTGTGCATGGATTGTGGATAGAGGATCTATTTATTCATAAAATCATATCTCAAGATTTATATATTTTAAAATTTTTCATATCTTATGATTAAGAATTGATTGAAGATAGAGAGATAGAAACTTTAAAGACAAAGAATTCTTAACCAAGAGGATGTCTGTGTTTTTGTGTGATTTGTGTTTTTAATTGGTTTTTTCATTTTCCTTTTTTTTTTAATATGTTAAGAGTGTGGTTTTTGGGAGTGGAGAGAAAGGATTGTTTATAGCATGTTTTTAGTTTAACAATCAATGTGGAACAATTGAGCAATCCTGCAAGCATTTTAAAAATATTTTTTTTTTATGGACAATCTCCTTAATTGTACTTCCCACCCCCTCTTTCCCCTGTTTTTTAAAGTGCCAAATGATTAGGAAGCCTTTTGCCCTGTTATTTTCAAATAAACTAGTCTTTTTCAATTGAGCTTTCTCACATCATTTGGTTTACTACTTGAGTTCAGCAATACTTTATTGTACAACACTCAAAAAACTCTAGAGACCCCAATTTGAGTGAAGAAATATACCATGAAATTTAATAGTTCACTACTATACATCGATAATTTTGGTAATAATTTTAAATTTGTAGTATAATTGTAAGAGTAATCCTCAAAAACAACTAATATATCCATAATTTTGATCGGAGTCTAATTTTATTCACACATTCTTAATTGTATAAATAATATGCTTTTTGATTAATACAAAACAATAAGATTTATCATTTTGAATGAGACCGTTACACTTATCAAATATCAAATTTATATTTTTTAATTATTCATAATTTATATATGAAAAATGTTTGAGATTTTCAAAAGGTACTCACCATTCTATTTACAATGACATAGCAAGATATGTATTAATTTTTAATTTATTATACACTTAATGATGTAGGCCCAACTCCCATACTACATCATTATAAGTGAATTTATGAATATAAATGTATAAGTTTTTATCATTATTTACGCACTCAAAAAGTGTAAACAATCATTTTCTCATGGACTATTCAAACAAAGACATGCTTTTGTAACTCTATGTAAGAAGTGAAAACCGACATGAATCATCATGTATCACGAACAGAATCATTGTGTTAACATATGTCACCAGTTGTGGAGGAGTAATGATGTATATAAACAACAAACTTATGTATATATCTTTGTGATTTACATTAGAACAAAGCAATTACAGAGAGAGAATGGCATAATGTTAATTCACATTAAGGGTAAATTAGATTAATCTTTTTTGAGATTTAAAATATATATATATATATATATAATATAAGTTTTATAATTTTAACATAATTTTATTAAGTATTTTAAAGTTTTAATTCATATAATATTTTGACTTTTTTCATTAATAATTTATGAGTCATATGAAGAAAAAAATATGATATTTTTATCTTTTTTACACTAAAATATATATTTTTTATTATCTATTTTTTGTTTCTTTACATTAATGTTGTATTAAAAAAAATTGATATAAATAAATCAAAACTATAAAACTATTTATATTTTCTTCAATCTCATAAGAGGTTAGTGTAAATTACCCTTCTATATGATATTATTACATCATTCTTGTGACATTTTCTATACAAACAGAACCGATGTGTTCACATGTCCAATAATTATGGAAGATACCAACTCTTATGCTCTTTTTTTTTGTTTTTTTTTTTTAGCATTTATTTTAACATATTATTTTCTATCACCTACACAATGAGCATAGAGCCCACCCCAATACATACTGTGAACGCTACTGGCAAACATATTTCCATATAAGAAAATGATTCCGAGCTCTAATAAATGAACTTTAATGAGTTTTAATAGGGATACACCTCATTATGATGTGATATTTTGGTCTTAAATTTTTTTTTTTTTTTTTATTCCCTGTCACATCATTAGAACCCAATTAAAGCTCCAAAATTAAGAGATGTATCATTGCTCTTCCATACATATATATATAAGTCAAAGTTGTAATTTGAAATAAGGAGAGTCTTACATGGAAAAATAAATCAGTAATGATACAGAACCTTAAGGACAGAGCTCTAATAATATTACAATGTAAATAAATAAATGAATAAATAAAATATCACATCACAAGAAAGACCTACATGTTTAGAATACTTTTAGAATTACCAAACATTTGGCAAGACTTGAATGCTAAACTTGGTGTAAAAATTGACTAACCAATTTGTCCCAGTTGACTCATTTCCAATAATTTTATAATTGAAAAACAGTTGAAGATTTGTTAATTTGTTTAATTGTGTGCTTTTTTTTTTCGTTTTCTTTTTTCTATTTCTTTATAAACAAATTAAAAATTTTAGAAAACCGCCATCATTTTCATATCATTCTTTGGATTGTACGAAAAATATTTTGAAAAATCCATAAACAACTATTTACTGTTTCTTAAAAAAGGGGGCTGTTTTGCAAAAGAAAATCTCAAAAACCGATCATTGAACAAGTTTTTGATGTTTTCTACAAACACAAAACAAAAACAAAAAATAAAACCACAAACCATGTACTGGTAATTAAATCTTTTATTTTTTTTTATTTTTTTTTGAAAATGATGGTTTTTAATTGCCAGACCGTTTGGTTCAAGGAGGTCCACCTGTGGTCCCTTTGGTCTGCTTCTGCTCGGTGCTCGGGAACCAAAGGTCTCAGATGCGCAACAGCAGGGACGTTGTGCCTCAAAACCACGCAATTTGGGGAGATTTAAGTTCTAAAGAAAAAATAAGTTGCAATCAAAAAAACATTTTTCTTTACGACTCAAACTTAGAGGTTGTTTGAAATGTTCTAAATAAGTGCACTTTTTGACTTTTTATAAAAAGATGTGTAGAAATGTAGAGAAGAGATGTTGATTGATATGACCAAAAAAGATAAAAAGTATGGACTTATTTAGTTTTTCCAAACAAAGCCTTAAAGTCCAAAACTAACCTGCAACCCTGCAGAGACCCCAAATCCTGGAATGTACGCATTCCATTGGCCACGGTCAGATAAGGCTTGCATTGGGTTGTGTGCCCAAAATGGATGAGAGGTAGTGAACATGTCTGTGAGAGAGAAAATGAGAAAGAGCGACAGGGAGAGAGAGAGAGAAAGAGACCTGTTTTGATGATCAAAACGATAACAAAATTAATACAATGTATGCAGGGGAGGGGTGTTCAACAGATTGTCCTCTAGGGCTTCTTTGTTCACTCACCACATGCCTCCAGGTGTTTGTCGTTTGCAATGTTTCTTACTCAATCGGACTTTCAAGGATTTACTGCTAACAAAATTAATATATGAAATTTACATTTCTAAGGGGAACACTTATCAGTTGAGTGTTCGTATGTCAGGTTTACTTTGCAAGCCCGCTTAAACTCACCTCATGATTATGCTAGAACTCCATCCCCAACAGATATTGTGTCATTGAGTTTGCTGGAACCTACAAAAAAGAATGATAAATCGGCTCAAATTTAGTATGATATCAAATAGAAGTTACCACTAATGTAAAGTACTCTAATTTTATCTCAACTTGAGCCCAAAGGCTAGCTCCACTTGTTTATTCCAAAATTTAGGTATGCATTGATGCATATGCACACAAATTGTAATGCATTTCTGAAACCTTTCATACTCAAATGAGATCTTTTTTACTTTTTTTAATGACATGTAAAATATAATATGATGTAAATTACTTGGATTTGAAATGAGATCGAAACTGAAGTACATAGAAAAGTTACCTCTTTTCTTAAGCTTATTCCGGAAGCCTCTCTTCCTGCTAAATGCTTTCTCCTGCAGCCACAAGGAAAGATTTGAGATAGTACCCGTGAAGGTGGACAAATAGTTCAATACCAATCACCGAATTTCACGTAAAATCTATGCATCTACTGTGGACATACTAAAACTTCACAAAAATTATATTCTTCATCAGCAACAAAACTAAATTCACCAGTAACATTCTACACTCAGGGAAGAGGTTTGTTGCTGATAACTCTAAAACTGAAAGAATTTGAGAATTCTTATGGTGTGATAAATCATAGTCTAAATAGAATTACACTGCTTTTGGGCAACCTTCTCAACAACTAATGCTATTGAGGGATTTGGGAAGGGATTTGGAAAAAGAAGGAAATTGTGGAGAATGCACGCATTAGCATGAGAGGCTGTGATTGCTCCATCCAGCACATCAGGAGGGAAGCCAACATCTGCGTTGATACTTTGGCAAAATTAGGTGAAAATCAACCAACCGATCTTCTGATTTTTAATGAACCACCAGTGGAAATCTGTAATATGCTAATTGAGGATATTGTGCACCTCTCTGAGGAGGGAAATAGAGCGTAATCCTAATTTGTTTGTTTATCTTTCCGTTGTACCCAAAAACAAAAAAAAAATGAAAATGAAGGAAAAAAATGTGTGAAACTATGTGAAATGTAAGTATATTTTGTTCACATTTCACCTACCTTTTCCTTTTCCTTTTCCTTTTCCCTTTCTCTTTCCAAATCCCCCAACCAAACATAGTATAAGAGATCCATTCGAGGGACATGGGGCCTAATTGAAGTAACGAGCCTCCCAATAGGGTTGTCGCTTCAATTATAATGAAAAATCATTTCATCTTTTTAGTTGGAACTTTAGGCGGTTCTTAAAAAAAGATAGCAGAGAAAATTGATGGCCAAACTAGACATTATTCTAAGGTTTTCCAACATTATTACCAAAACAAAAACTTTTGTCTATACAATTTTATGGAGTGAGAATTTCATACTCTCCAGTAACAGAGAGAAAAAGCCAAGAAAAAAATATGAACCATAATTAGAAACTCAAAATATTACCACAGGCTGTCCCAGTGTCCCTGCTTGACGAACAGCAGCAACAAGAGATCGGTTGGATTCATTGTACAGGCTTGTGACAAGTCCAGGCTGACCTGCTCTAGCAGTCCGCCCAACCCTATGCAAGAAATCTACGGCAGACATTGAAAATTCTGCCTAGAATATATCACAAGATTCATAGAGTTAGAATCCCTGAAAATATGAATATACAAATAGATAAAAAAATAAAATAAAATAAATAAAAGGATCTTAAAGACGTGTTAGTAATTAATTACAGCCAATGTCCAAGGAAGATTCTAAATCGGCACAACTAATTACAGTCAATCGAAGCTTTCACAAACAACCCATGCAAGAAATAATAAATCACAAGATTACATGTTAGATTTCCTGAAAATATGAACTATGTGGTAAGAAATGTTCACCAACATAATGACAAAAGAGAAAGTAGATCTTAAAGAAACAGTTTAGTTACTACAGTACAGTCAATTGCAAATCAGCAAAGCACAGAATGTGGATTTTAACTCTGGCACTAATAAAGCCATCAGAAACCAGATACACGTAACTGATTCCTAGTAATTATAAGTGGCTTTGTAGGGATGAGCTATTTACATGAATATCTGTGTCAGCAAATGTTCAATATTTCGGTCTTCAAATCTCAACCTTGTATACAAGATCCAATTTAACAGAAAAATGTAAAAGCATACAAAGGCATACACAGATAGACATAAAAGAACAAGAAATAATTTAATAAATGAATAACATATGCCTTAGCAAAGCTGGAGTACATCTAACTGCTACTTCAAATGTAATTTCCACGCTGAATTTCTAGTTTGAGTTAGTCTCTCTGAATTTTGTTATATGATTGCTTTACAAAAGTTTATGTTGATCATTTTCTACAATGGAACCCAAAATTCCCCTAGTTTTTCTCTTACTATAAAACAACCAAAGCATAAAGCAGGAACATAATTGATTTGGCAAGTATGTACACCTGAATAACATGTGAAACATTTGGAACGTCAAGCCCACGTGCAGCAGCATCAGTGCACACAAGAACACCACCTTTTTGTTGGAAATCAACTAAGTTCTTTGCACGCTCTTCAAAAGAGGTATCACTGTGGTAACGCAAGCATTCAATCCCAGCTCCCACCAATATCTTAGCCACTGCTTCAACAGCCTCAACGGTGTTTGCAAACACCATTGTTCGTCTGAATCCAGAATCAGAACCAAATGCTTTGGATTTGAGTCCTTGTTTCACAGAATCAATGAGAACATCCACCTGTGTATCAACTGTAACCTCGATCCACCTCTGCTCCAATCTGAAACAGAAAAAAGGAGGGAGAAACACATAAACGTAACCAAGATTATATTCCACTTTTGAAGATGAGTCCATTGTCAAATGGTTTTCATTTTAAGGCTAACAGTTGCAACATTAAATCATGAAAACAAAACAAAACAAAAAAATGTCAAGGTACCACTTTAAAGAGCACAAATTCATTATTTTATTCTCAAGCATATAAGCATGCCTCATCTCCAGTTAAGAACTGGACAATAACAGAGAAAATTCATCACTTTAGTTAATAATGTTGTGCAGTCTAAACCACAGAAAACATTTGATGTTGAAACTACCTCTTATGTCTTGTCTCCCAGTTTATCCACAAAAATTAATCTCTAAATACTCAACACTAGAACCATTTACCATTAAGAGGACTGTCAAAAGAATCCTATTAATCAAAGAACTTCATTAGCAATAGGTTTGGTTAATGAAGGAACAAGTAGATTAAAGACTGATACGGATAATTTAATAGAACATGTACACAGGATAGCAGAGGGAAACTGCCAGAAGTGCATTAAGGCTACAGAGTGACTAAGTACTTTTGTCAGTGTGACTGTACATTTGGAAGAACAATAGCAGCTCTAAGCAATGCTGTTATTGAACAGCAATGATTATATATAGTGAAAGAGACGTACTTTTAATGAGATGGAGTTAGGCTTAAACAAGTTGAAGATGAGTATTTTGTATTTTGCATCTTGCATCCTTAGTTTTCTTCTCTACTTGTAGATTCCTTAGCTGAGCTCAACTTTTGTGTTGAGTTTTTTTTAAGCCCTTTTCTTTTTGTACCAAGGGTGCGCCCCTTTTGGCGCTTTTCTTGTTTGCAATACAATTCATTCTTATTATTTAAATTGTTTTTCTAAAAGCAAATTTATTATATAACAAAAAACTTTTTAATTTATACACCAAGTTCTTCTGAACAGTTAGGCTGTATTTGGATGTAGGATTTGAGGAGAGATTTGTGGAAGGAAAGGAAAAGGAAAGGGAAATATAACAAAAATGTAGCTTCTATTTCATTCACTTTTCCCTTCCTATTTCCTTTCACTCCACAAATCCCTCCTCAAATTCTTGATCCAAACACAGCCTTAAGGGCTAAACAAAATGGACTCTCTTGTAATTAAATTGGCCACGAACAAATGGAAATGACTGCAATTCTAAGATGTGTCCAGCAATACAATGAACAAAGGGGTTCAAGATCTAAGCATGCAAACCAGTAACAAAGAAGCATGAATTAACATTTAACTGGCAAATAAATCAACAAAATCAAGACAAATAGACAGCCAGTAATTAGGGAATAAGGGGGCACCTTGGATTGTGATGGTGGAGATAATGTCCACTAACCCAACTGGCATCTGGAAACATCCGTTTCAACACTCCCCCAGCAGTTTTCTTTCCATTTTCAGGAAGAGTGGCTGCAACAAAAATGTACTGCTTACTGCGCTCATATATTTTTCTTACCCTTTTCCAATCTCTTCTCTTTGTGGAGTCAGCTTCAATCCCTTCTGTTATGTCATCGGAGGAACCCTCATCACCTTCATCCTCTTCCGGGACTATCTCAGTCTGCAGGTCCTTATCATCTTCAGATTCAATATCCATAGGAGAATCAGAATAGGAGTCCACTGGCTTGTCAACTACAGGTCTTCTCATCCGTGATAACAGCTTCTCATCAAAACGAAGCATGTTTATGAGACGGACAACTTGATTCTGAAAGCTCCCACAGAGCAACATGTCTGCTTCATCAAACACCTACCAATTGTGAAAAATAATCAAATTAGCAAAAGGCTTGCAATTGTTACAGCAACCAGAGGATATATACAGAGGAGGTGGAAAAAGAATTACCACGTATTTGACACCACGTACAAAATCAGAACGACGGCGCCTCTCTGGGTCAATTGCATATAGGTAATTCAAAAGAGCAGCCGGGGTCGATACAATTATATCTGGTTCCTCAACTGGCCAACCCTGGAGTCAATTTGTTCAGCTGTAAATATCAAACAAGTACTAGAAAACAAAGCACCATACTCTTCCAGTAACACATTAACAACAAATTCTTCCAGCACCGGATAGATGATGTGTTGTATCAAGGAAAAGAAAACTAAATGTGAGTACCTGTCGCCCACACACAGCGGCAACCCTAAGAAGTGGTTCACCATTATCACCACAAAGACAGTCAGCCATCCGAACCACTTGCTCGCACAGCATGACATTGGGGCAAAGAACAAGAGATAGCTGATGAGGAAGGTTTGATTCAAGGTCAGCAGTAGAATTCACAGAATTATCAGGCGTAATACATAACTTGTCCATTAGTGGAATTAGGTAACCATGTGTTTTGCCACTACCAGTCTCTGCTGCAACCACTACATCATTTCCTAAAAGTATACATGGTATACAAGAAGCCTGAAATGCAAACAAACATATATCAACAACTATCACATTATCCTCAACAACAAAAGGTGACACGGTTCATTTGATGAGCCTTGTAATAGAATGGAATATTCAGTTCATACCCAATAATGTGAACAAAAATCAGAGATTAACTCTGACACTTATATTCACACTTTAAGACACTGTTTGGTTCATGGGAATGAAATGAAATGATCATTCTATCAAAATATCTATTCCCATGTTTGGTTAACTAAAAAAATAATGAAAAATACATTGCAAACGGAATCATCATTCTAAGGGAACCAAATAGAGACTAAGAGTCATAGTATAAAGGTACAGTATAAGGTGTCATAGTATTAAGGGTACATAATTGCATATGCACATCCTGGGAAAATTGTATGCATTTATTTGTCTTTCACATGACATTCAAGCCATAATTCAATCACTCCAAATGGGATAACTAAATAATCTGGAAGACATTATTAGAGCATCTCCAATTCTTCATAAAAAATTTCATAAAATTCAATTGGGCGAATTACACTAACGGTCCCTATAGTTTGGAGGTTGTGTCACTTTGGCCCTTGACTTTTCAATTGTAACACATTTGATCCTGAATTTTGAATCTTGTTTCAAATAAGGACAATTGAAAATACCATTGTTTAATTTTGAAGGCAAAATCGTCAATTTAATCAAATATAAACTAATTTGACAAAAATAAATGTTAAAAAAATGTTTTTGAATTTTTAGAAATTATTTCTACCCACTAAAGATAAAATTATGTAAATTAATAAATCTTTTAGACATTTATTTATTTATTTATTTATTTACCAAATTAATTTTTATTATGTGTTTGGATGATAATCATATAATGGGCAATTTTTTTTTATTTTCATTAAATTAGTTTCTATTTTTCCAAAAGTCAAATATGGAGACAACTTTGATATCATTATTAAACCAATCCTTTAAATCAAAAAATCCAAAACTAAAAACATTTTATATATTAAATATATCGATCACACATTAAGGTTCTAACAACCACCCATTACATAATCATCATCTAAACACATAATAAAAATTAATTTGGTAAAAAAAAATGTCTAAGAGATTTATCAATTTTATATAATTTTATCTTTAGTAGGTCGAAATAATTTTTAAAAGTTTAAAAATATTTTTTTGACATTTATTTGTGTCAAATTAGTTTATATTTTATCAAATTGACGATTTTGTCCTTGAAATTAAGTAATTGTATCTTCAATTTCCTTATTTGGAACAAGATTCAAAATTCAGAGTCAAATGTATCACAATTAAAAAGTCAGGGACCAAAGTGACACGAATCCCAAACTATAGGAACTGTTAGTGTAATTCGTCCAATTCAATTTTTATGAAAAAAGGCTAATAGTGTTCTCCAACCGTTTCATCAAATCTACATCACATCATCGGAAGGACAACTTTCTCCAAATCAAGGATGAACCAAATCCTTCACCAAATTTCCAACAATCATATTTTTAATCAAATTTTGTGAAATTTTAAAAAGAGTAAGGATTATAGCATCTCCAATCCTTTACCTTTTCTTTTATCAAATTTAAATTTGATGAAAAAGTACTCAAAAATCATCTCCAATCATTTCATCAAATGTTCATCCAATCAAGAGAGAGTCATTTTTTTTTTTTCCCCCCATCAAATTGAGAACTCAGCAAATTTGAATTTGATGGAAATTTTAAAAGATGAAGCATTTCATCAAATTTGAGGAAAAGTGAAATTTGAGATAAGAGGGGAATTTTTAAAAAGATTTTGATAACATTTATTGAAAGGATTGGAATAATTCACATCAAATCAAGCTTTTTACTCAAATTTGAAATCAAATTAGAAGAAAAATTTGATGAAGAGTTGGAGATGCTCTTAGAGATGGATTTCTTTTATAAAAAATAAAAATAAAAAAATGGAAGATTTTAGGATAAGTTTGAGTTTAGAGAGAGAGAGAGAGAGAGAATAAGGATTGGAGCTGCTCTTAGCATTGAACTTAACAAAAATAATAATAATCTTCACTAGAATTTCATGCATTAAAAAGTAATCAATTTGTAGTATTGGGATGATGTCAACCCATTTTGTTTCAGTGTAACCCAGTTTGTTTTTTGCACAAAATTTGCAATAAAAACAAACAGAGCACAGCACTCTAATTTCCATGGGACATCCAAAAGAGAAGTACTAATTTGTTCTAAGTTATTGAGTTATTCCTATGTGGTTGTGCTTGTTAGACGCATTTCTACAAGCGCATTGTTATTAAGGCCAAAAATTAGACCAATGATCTGACAATCAATTAGGATATTAAACGCAATACTCTCTCATATATTCTCTAATCATCAACCAATCATATCACTTACCCATCAGATTTAGAAAATGGGTTTTTCCTTTCTATAATTATGCAAAAGGAAAAGATCAGTGATGGAATGGCGGACCTGAACCAGAGAAGGTCGGTCGAGGCCGATATTAGAGAGAGCTTCGGAGAGCCGATTCGATACTCCGAGCGAATTCCACGAAATGCTTTCTTGGGCGAAGAATGTGTCGGTACCATTTTTATCTGCAGATTCGGCCACCGCAGTGGCGGTCCCTAATGACCTAATTCTACTCCGGCATGGTTGATTAAGCCAACACAATCTTACCTTTCTTGAAGAAGAAAATGATGATGATGATGATTGTGAAAAATGGGTTAGAGGTAAGAGGAGTCTGCGTGGAGATGATAATCTGCGAAAATGGAGCATTGAGACACAACAATACTGCTGCAAAATCATCAGCTTTGAGCTGTAATAGACTTGAATGCGAAGATGTGTGTGGCCGTGTGTGTGTGTGTGTTTTGTGTGTAAAAAGGAGGTATCTTTAATGGAGGTTGTGTCTTAGGGTTTTATGATAAACCCTGTTTTCAGTTTTAGCTAAGAACTGAAAATTGAATGGACATGAGTTAAAGATTTGGGCAAATTACTCTTTACCCCTCAATTATGAGTTATTATCATTTTCTTCTTTGTATTAAAAAATTGTCACTCTTAGCTCCTCTAATTTTTTGATTTGTTTAAATTTCAGTTTTTTGTTAACATTTTTTTTTTTAATGAAAAGACAAAAAAAAAAAAAAATTACTTGTGAACTGTAAATGCTAATTTTATGACTAAGGATTAGTCTGGCAAGTTATATTTTTGTAGTGACTTTTTTTTTTATTAAAAAATATGAAATGAAAAAATTTAAGTGTTTAAAATTGACTTTTAACTTCATACCAAAAATATATATATATATATATATTTGCAAAAAATAAAGATAAAGAAAGATTTTTTTTATTTTATTTATATCACTTCTTATTTTTTTGACTTTATACTTTTATTTTTTAATGATTTTTTTTACTATTTTATCATGAGATATTTTAACATCTCTTTCTAACTTTTAATAATGAAAGAAATTCACAATATATATATATATATATTTTTTTTTTGTAGCCTAAGATTCCTTACCCACACTCATATATCAGACCCACTGTCTCATTCTCTCTCTCTCTCTCTCTCTCCCTCTCCTCTACCGAGGCCATTGCAGTCAGGGACGTGACATTGAATTTGGGTAATATTATCCTGGAGCTTCGAGGCCATGAACTTGATATTACAATTAGAACAGTAAGAGTGGGTGTAACCCATCATACTGAATGAATTGTTGAAAGACTTCAGTTCTACGCAGATTTCATAGACTGCAATGAATCGCTGACTGCAATCGAAAACTAATAAAGAATTGAGAATTTGAATATCATCGTTGTCGTCATCTTCTGGGAAAAGAGATAGGTCAATGTCGATGATCTTTCTTTTACGAACAGAGGTATGGATGTAGGTATGAAGAAGAAGAGAAGCCATAATAAGAAGTTGGAGGTCTTTGTAATTGGAGTAGTGCTCAACTGAGATTGCATTGTTGGCGTTGGTAATGTTGTTCAATGATGATGAAGACAGGTGTTTGGGAACTTGGGTTCCAAATTTTTTTTTGATTTTTCCCACTAAAAGACAAACTTTTTACAAAATAAAAAAAAACACATCCAAACAAAATATCACATCCAACCTCATAATTATTTCACTTTTTCTCTCACAAACATCACATCCAACCACATAAAAACCTAACTATCTTCTCAAACACCAAAAATTTTTTATCTAATAATATCCTACAACTAAAAAAACCTACATAAAAACTCACTTTCCAAACACCCACTATATATACATGCGTGTTTGTATATGTTGTGCAAAAATATGCTCGTTTGTAGTTAAATTTTCTTTGGTTTGGTCAAAATACAAAGAAAATTGTGAGCAAATCAGATAAATTTCAACTCAGAGAAATTTCAAAACATAAAAAAAATTTCAAATCATAGAGAAAATCAGTGAAATTGAGCAAACCAGAGAAATTTCTAAAGAACCCTAACCATTATGAAAATATTGCATGTCCTTTATCCTATAAAATCTTAATATCAAAAACCTTAAAAAAAATTTCCCTTTTATCACATTTCTAAATAACTTCTAAAATATTTACTCAAAAGAAAATTTATATACATACATGTGAATAATATGTATATACTTTTCACTTTAGCTTGGCAGTTTTGTTTTAAAGTCTCTGGTATTAAGATTTTATAGCATAAAAGACATCCAATATTTTCATAATGTCTAAGGTCCCTCAACATCAATTTAGAGAAAATTTGATTCAGAGAATTTCTCTAGACTTCCTAGAGCCAGAGAAATTCTGGGAAGGCCAGAGAATTTCTCTAAATTCAAGTCTAGAGATTTTCTCTAGATTTCTAGAGAATTTCTCTGGTTTTCGCAAGAATTTATCTGGGTTCAAACTAGAAAATTTATCTATCTTTCCAATCACAATGTACAATACACAAATCGATTACCCAAATAAACAACAACAACGACAACCAATATATATATATAAAGAGAGAGACTCACTGAAAGGAGAATTTCTCTAGATTTCCAAAGAACACTGTGTTTGTGTGTTCATGTTTGAAATTTCTCTAGATACATCAGAATCCCCTTAGAATTTCTTTGAGTATGTTTGTGTGTTCATGTTTATAATTTCTCTAGGCATTTTCACTGAAATTTCTCTTGACACATCACAATCCCACAGTGTTTGAGAAAATTCATACAGTGACCATAATTAGAAAAAATTCATACAGTGACCACAGCTAGAAAAAATTCATAAAATTATAAACAGTGACCACAACCAGAGAGAATTCATATAATGATCACAATTAGAGAAAATTCACAAAATTACAATCAATTATCACAATCAGAGAAAATTCACACAATTTCCACATTTAGAGAAAATTCACACAGTTCGGAGAGAATTTTCTTTGGTTTGCTTACAAATTTCTCTGAGATTTGCTCGCAATTTTCTATATGTTTTGACTAATTTTCTCTTATTTACTTCCAATTTTCTCTAGTTTGCATGTCTATAATTTAATTAAAAAGTAGTGCACAAAATGTATTTGATGCATTGAATAAGAACTCCAGAGAAGATTGAATTTTTTTTTTAGTTCAAACCAGAGAAATCAAGAAAAAATTGAAGGTTGCGTTTGATAGAGCTTTCTAAATATGATTTGAAAGTAAGAGCTGTATTTTGAGTTTGTGAGTTTTGAAATTATGATTTGAGTGTGAAAAATTTGTTTGGTGAAAGAATTTTGAAAAGAGTTTTGAATTGGGTTGGGAATTTTTGATGTGACATATGATATTTGATTCAAAAACTTATAACTCATAACCAAATATACAACTCAAAATTCTATTAAAGCACATAAAAAATTTGAAAAATATTTTTTTTGAATATATAAAAATTAACATTTGTCAATTAAAAAAAAAATTGCACTGTTCCGGTCAACCGGCCGAATGACCGGTGGAACAATCGGTTAGGCCAAATTTCAAAAAAAAAATTTTAAAAATCGCATCTCACACAGAGTTTTCTGCTGAGTTTTTCAAATGTTGTGGAAATATAATTTGAACATCCTAACCAAACATCATGTTAGAATGTGGGAGTAGAATCATAGTTTGGAAATCGTTCTAAACACAGCCGAAATTTCTCTAGTTTTGTTCACAAATTTCTCTGGCTTAGAGAATTGACCTATTGTACACTTTCCTTAACATTTTGCAAGGCCTAAGATCCTAACTCCTTGGTTTTTTTCATGTACCTCTCTTCAGCAACCCTAATGACATCTATAGAATTTTGTTATGCACTTTGTTTGTACTTAGAAATCTCTTCCAATGAAAGTCTTTCTCACTTACCTTCATCTCTCTTTTTTGCTCTCAGCTTCAATTTCTTTTTTATCAACCATGTTTGTTATCCTTGCTTTATCAAAGGACTATAGTGATTGGATGAAGGAGGTTTCAGATCTCCAAGAGCCACCGACTCCATCGTCGCCATTCAGGACTTTTTTGTGCGAACTCCCATTCGATTCAATCCTTGTAAATAGGGTTGTCGAGGACTTGGTTTATGAGCATAACCCAATCTTGCAAGTCGCGAGCTCGGAGATTGTTGGAGACCCATTTGTCATAGGTCCAAGGAAGGGTCTCTAGCATTTTCCCTTTGTATCTCCCAAACTCTATGACTCGGTCCTGCGTTGGGAGATGCCTTGTTGTGGCTGAGATTCTTGTTGTAATGGTCTTGATGAGATTGGAGATTTTGGTTTTGAGAGAGCATTAGAATGCAAATGTTGTTGTTGTTGGGGTATGAAGAAGAGAGAGGGAGATTCAGAAATGGTAGAGGTAGTACTGTAACACTGCAGGAACGAATGTTTCATGGTGATGAAAAAAAGTGAGTGTGATATGTGGGGGTAGGTGAGGGACCTTAGATATCACTGTAGACACCCCATTTTGACTGACCCTAAGATTTGGGCACCTTCTTTTGACCACCCCATGATGAAAATTGGAATATACTGTTTTAAGAATTTTTCAGCAGAAAAATTAGAAGCTTTAATCCCAAACCTCACCCATTTTGGCCAAATTATTTTATATCACTAAAATATTTTTAATTTGTAGTATTTTATAATTTTGTATGTGTACATATTTTTAGGTGGTGTTATATAAATTGACACATTTTAGCTATTTTAGAAAATAATAAAAACAAAACAAAACAAAAAATAACAAAAACAAAAAAAGATGGTATGGTCAGGGGGATTTTTTGGGAGAAGAAAAAGAAAAAGAGAGGGTCAGATGAGGATAACGGATTTTGGGGTGGAAAAGGATTTTGTTTTTGTTGGATTCAAAGGAAAACAGAGTAGACATTGTGATGATGGGTTTCAGGTGGAGAATATGTTGTTTTTTTTAAAAAAAAAAAGAAAAAAGAGAGAGGCTCGGCCAAAGGGGTGTTCATGTGAGTGGGGTTATGGATGATGTTATTGATTAGAGAGAAGGTGAGAGAGAGAGCTCTATAGAAAAAGTAAAAGAAAAAGGAAGAACATGAACAAGGAACGAACGCACTCTCGCTCTCTCTGGAGACATGGGATAGAGAATGGGAGCAAAGGTTCAAAGGGCTGATCTAGCTCTCTCTTTCTCTGGGGGTGGGAGATGAAAGATAGTATCTTTGTTTAGGCAAAACACACACACACAAGAAGAGCTGGAGGCTAATTGCCCTCTCTCTCTCTCTCTTTCTTCCAAGTTCCATGGACAGATTTCCTTACTGTGAGAAAAGAACATACAAACAAAGGAGCATGGACCAAATAAGAAAATAAACGCCTCATCAACGACAACAAAGTTCCGCAGCTGCCATAACAAAAGGTTACATCCACCTAACTCAACAGCTCCATTCTCTGCCACCACTACGCCGTCGTTGCAGCTTCCAAGCACCATCGCTGCCTCTGTCCAGCGTCACGACCCAAGCTGCTGCTCACCATCAATGTTTCACTTCATTTTAACGATGTAGTCCCTCAAACATCCAGACAGCTACTTTAGCAACAAAACAAACCCAACGAAGAACAAGAAATGGCCAGGCTTTGTGAAGGACCGACAGTGAATTGCTCGTGGGTCATGGCCACTGCCTCTGTTTCCGATCATAACGAAAGTTGTGATAGTTGTGGGTTGGTGGCGTGTCGCTGGTGATATCGTGTGTTGTTAGTGCGTTGCTGTGGTGTAGACACTGGTGCGTTGCCAGTGTTGTTGTTCTGGTGGAGGTTTGCAGCTGGGTGTCAGTTTCATGCATGCTCATATAAGTGTGAGTATTTGGCTGTGAGCTCTCTCTCTAAGCTCTGAGAAATGGAAATGGCGAACATGAAAAATAGTAATTACAGAGAATCAATATTGTCATATTGTTCAAATGCTTCGAATTCAAGTGTTGCAGGGGTTTGTATGATGAGTAACACATGGAAAGATGAGCAGCACCCACCCTTCATCAACTTCATCTCCTCTTTTCTTAGTGCAAACTATTTCCGGCTTAACTTTGTCCCAATTGCCCCTGATTTTATGTTTAACTGTGGAGATGTGTCAGTGGCTTTCATGTTTGTAACAAACTGGGATTGCAACGACTCATCATCTATCTTTTACAGAGTTCAGAAACTGAAGGGGCAGTTTGCAAACCTCTATGTGGTTGTTACTCTCCTAACAAAGGAGCGAAATGATTCTTTTGTTTGCTCTTATTTCAAATATGGAATAGAGCTTGGTGGGCCAATATTTATGCCAGTTCAAGACTTAGAGATGGGTTTTGAGAAAATGTTGAAGATTGCACATGCTCGTGGGATATGTAAGAGGCATGATGCTGTATCTAAATTGAAGGATGAAAGGGAGAGATCAGTGCAAAGGATGGACATTTTTTTCAGAGTGGTCACATCCATTCCTGACATTAACAACCATGATGCAAATGCGGTGGAGCCTTTATTGAAGATGAGTATATGGGCTGAGGTGTGCAAGCCCGCTGGATTAAATGACAAATGGTTACTTGCTAGTTGATGAATGGTTGGGGGTTTAAAATTTTATTTTTATTTTGAGAGTTTGTGGGGATTTTTTATCTCTATTTGTTTTATTCCACCTCTTTTATTTAGATTTGTAATATTTAAAGTGTTGTAATAATCCCCACCCCGCTTCTTTCTATCTCATTCTTTAATCGTTTTCCCTAACTGTATATATGTATATATTTGACATGCCATGCATATCCATGCTTTACATCTATGTTTCGTGTATTAAGATTCGGTTAAATTTGCATTTGTAGATTTAATCAATTCTTATGTAATTCTATGCGCTACCTCATGTTTTTGAGATGATTCACATGCCATATTTTAGAAGCCGAATCTTTAGTTGCATTTCATGAGTGAATTGCACAACAATGATTCATCCCACTAAAAACATCACCACTAATAGCACTAATGCATTAAAAAAATAGAAAAAAAAACAAAAAAAATACAACTCCAAGACCAAAACATCACATCATTTCTGGCGGGACCCACTGCCACCTAATTAGTGGGAGCACTAATTAGTGCTCCCAAGCATTTTTCGTGAATTGCATTAGGATTCTTAATATAAGATTATGCATATTTTACTAACTTTGTTTTGTAGCTATTCGCGGGACGTCGGTAAATTTGTGAGTTTTTATACTTTAGCATCCCGTTTGTACATAATTTTCTTATTATGTTTAGCATCTTACCATGAGGCTAAGTGCTTAATTGATAAACTGCTTGAATGCCTATGGATGAAGGCTTGTTGCTTAAATTGGAATGATTCGATGAATATACGTTTAAGCCCATTTTGTCAAATAGCAAATTTACAAACTTTAAGCCCACTTTGTAGTGGCAAATTCATAAACTTTAAGCTCAATTGAAGTAGCAAATTCAAACCCTTTAAAAAACAAACATGAAATTGAATTGTTCCAATTTGAGCAAACTACTTTATACCTTGTGTGCTTCACATAGTAAATTTTAGGATTTATTAACTAATCAGAACATGAACATATAAAGAAAATAAAATTCATATCATGGTTTTGTAGAGGCCGATCTTTTGGATCGGGTGAGCAGGAGTGCTCAATTAATGATCTTCTCCGTTCATACCTAAGGTTCTGAGCCAAGCATCCTTGATTACGACAAACAGTGGCCTTGGCACGAGTCATGGGTTTCCTAATTTCCCAATAAATATTAAGTGGCTACTCTGAGATCTGATGACGCAGTCCATTTCTGGCAAATGTTTTTGCAAATAAAATGGATTTCAATAAAAGTTGCCAAATTTGAACTCCCATTTATGTTTCACATTGCACTCGTGAGACTAGATCAAAGAGACAGAGGGTCCGAACTGTTTAACGCGCACGGGGACCCCTCGGGCATGTTACAGTTTCTGGCCACTCTACTGGGGATTTTATGAAACCTTGACTCGAACTCTATGATATGATTTTTGTTTTCAATTATATGTTTATTGCATTGTATGCATTGGTGTACTTAAAGTCCCTGTGTTGCCCAGATACTGGTGGAAGCACAGGCATACTTTTTGTGGCACTACACATATCTTACAATACTTTAGAGGCCTTGTGTTGTAACCTTTTGAGATCTCTAAGGTTTTTAGACTTCAAAGAGAGGCTATATTGACTCTTCTGATTTCCTAGATCTTTATTGGTTATGACCCAAAAAACTCTTTGGTAGCGTCACCTTGACTTCAACCCCTAGAGTAGAGCCAACCTTGTACATATAGTGAGCTATAGTACCTTTTAAAATTAGGACAAGATGCTCTCCCATTTCTAGGGTGTATAATACCACTTGTCTGAATAGTGAACCCTAGATCATTTCAAAAGCATAGGACAAGATAACCCTACCCTCCATAAGGGTATTTGTTCTCTTTCCTGCTATGTATTATGTGCAATGTATTGGATCTATACAAGGGTTCTCAAATTCGAATGAGTGGTTCAAGCATTTCAGTTTGTGGCGTTCAGTGTGTTTTTAGTAAGGGCATAATTAGAAGTTCCGTTTTGCTTCCGTAATTGGGAAGTGACCACCTGTTGATTACACGGGCTTTTTTTTTTAATGTTGTGGCTGGCCCATACTTTGACTAGCAATTTGAGGATGGTTTTATTATGAGTTCTGAATTGAGTATTGAGTCTAAGTTTGATTCCACCACGTTTGTAGAGTTGGGATCAAGCTCGAGTCATTCTAGTGAGTCAGAGTTTGTTGATTTTGAGAGTGCTCACCAAGATATTTCTGTCATGTCTAGGTCTTTTTTCTTTTTCTTTTTGTCATTTTCTTTTGAGTCTCTTGTCATCGCTGAGTCGTAATTTCTTTTCAAATAAAAATGCCATGGAGTCTGCCTACTTCTCTATGCCTTTAATTCATTGCATTGACCAAAAATTTCAAAATTGTTTTTCAAAACTCTGATAAAAGCAAAGAGGAAGAATTTCCTTAGGATTTGCAAATTTTGATCAACTAAGATGAAGAGAGGTGTGCTAAGTCTTTGATGAATAAAATCATTTCTGTTAATGTGGGTACTGAAAAGGATCCTGGCTTGGTCAAAATTGGTCCTATCTTGTCTTCGTAAGAGTACGAGTCATTAGTCACTTTGTGAAGAGATTTCAAAAACTGTTTTTGCGTGGTCCTACGAAGACATGCTTGGAATTGATTATACAGCATAGGATCCCTCTTGACTTGAGGTCTGACCTCCTTAGCTCCTTAACTTTCAAACCGTGATTCAAAATATTCAATGATCAACCAAAATGTGAGGCTTGCATAGCCGAAATGGAGGCAGCCCTTGAATTATAGGCAATAAGGTACCACCTTTGAGAGGCGCGCTGGGGTGAAAACCCGGAAGGACAACCTAAGCAAAAGTTAGAGCAGAAAAAAAAATAAAGAAAATGAAAACAGAAAAAAAAAATAAAAAAAATTGAAAAACTCGCAAAGTTGAAAACCCGAAAGGACGGTTTTGGCAAAAGTTAGAGCACAAAAGGAAAGTGCCAATACCCGAGTGAACCTTAACTGGAATTACGTATGGCCTGATTTCTATGAAGTGTGAGGCTTGCATAACCGAAATGGAAACAACCCTTGAACTAGGGGCAATAAGGTCGGCTGTGATTTAGATTGGAAACAGCCCTTGAACTAGGGGCAATGTGATTTAGATTGGAAGCAGCCCTTGAATTAAGGGCAATAAGATTAAAGGTGATCAAAGAGTTAAAACTAAATCGTTTCCTAATGAAGACCGCCCAGAAAGGCAAAACCCAGAATTTGAGAAAAGAATGACAATTGAGTTCTTATCCACTACACTAGGGGAAAATTCAGACCCAATTAGCCTAGTCCCTACATCATTATATATACTGGTCAAGTGTAGCAGTCATTCATAGATAACCTAGAGATTTCACAACCAATCAACATGGACAAATTAAAACAAAAGTACCATCCTTGATAGGCTCGCTAGGCTGAAAACCCGGAAGGGCGACCCAGACAAAAGTTAGAGCAGAAAAAAAAAATAAAAAAAATAGAAAGTTAAAAACCAAAAAAAATGAATGGAAAAAAAAAAATGAAAAAAATGAAAAAAGAGAAAAGCTTGCAAGATTGAAAACCCGAAAGGGCGGCTTTGGTAAAAGTTAGAGTACAAAAGAAAAGTGTCAATACCCAAGTGAATCTTAGCCGAAACTACGTTGGCCTGATTCTTATCTTTGGGATATGTAGGTAACTTCATCTTGAAGTTCGGCCCTAATAATTTTTCAACTCATTCATCTCATCCATGTTTGATTGGTGTATTTTTAGTCAATTTGGCTGTTCAATCTGTGTTTGCTTGGTTTGTCTTCGGTCTGCTCGGTTCAGTTCGTTCGATTTCGTTCGACTTCATTTGGTTCGGATCTGCTCGGTTCGGTTATCACCATTGCTACGACAGAACCAATTCAGGATTATCTGGTTCAGAGCTATACATCCCAATGGTTGATTCCATGTTGGTTGGGTAGTGGCCATTTGCAAAAATAGGTTTTGATTATTTTGAATGAAGTTGACTGATTTTCTAAAAAATTATTCCATTTTTGCAAAACCAGACCATTCTTTGGACTTAAAAAAGGGAAAATTTTCAATACTCACAGCTTAGCTTATATGATTTCAAAGCAGAAAATAGAATAAGTATGCTAATCTAACTCTCATGTTCATTAAAACATTTTTACAAAAAAATCAAAAGAAAAAAAATTAAGGCAATGAATTAGGGGCATAGTCGAGTCAGAGATTCTATCTTCTCCACTGCTTGAGTCATGAGTTTGTTGGCCAACTCTTTAGCTAGATCATGAGTTCATCGGCCAACTTTTTGGTCGGCCCATCAATTTCAATTTCAACCCATCAAGACAAACTGCAGAATTGCTTAGGCTCAATGGTTGTGTTTCAGAGTCATGTTTTTTTACGTTATGTTAATACCAGTCAGAGTATATAAATGTGTTTGGATTGCTTTGCTTCGTTTTTTTCGTTAAGTCATTTTTTTGATTCAGGTCAATATGGAATCAATGTCCAGTTCAGAGTTCACAATTCAATCATTCTCCAAATTCAAACAAAATTGTTTTCAAGCTCAAAGTGATACGCTAGGCACGCCATTGATGTGCAAAAGAAAAAGGAAACTGATTTTATAAAGTTAGGGAATGACATCCCTGATTACAGAGATGGAAAAAAAAAAAAACAAAACAAAAAACAAGCCCAGAAAAAAAAAATAAAAAAGAAAAACAACAAGCCCAGAAAAAAAAAAAAAAAAAAAAAAAAGGCCTAGGAAAAAAAACAAAAAGAGAAAAAAGAAACAAAAAGGATCTTCTTGTTTTTTCGATGATGGCTACACGCCGACTTCACTTACTCGGCTCTTTCGCCGAGCTCTTCCTCTTTTTGTCGTGGACCCTTGAAGGCCCTGCCTCAGTGCTTACAGGACCACCGAGAGGGTTGACTCTCTATTGGCCGTCAAAAGCAAAGTACGAAGGTGCTCCAAATCGGGCCATGACAATGGCCTTCCGTTTTAACTCTTTGATCTCCACCTTCAGCGCGCAAATCTCTGCTCGCGCATCTTTGTACATGCGTTGGAGTAGAGAGAGTTGGGAGTTCAACTGTTGTACCTCACTTGTCCTATTCTGCAGCCGGTGAGACAACTTGGAGACCGCAGTCATTGTCTCCATGCAGGACTTTAGCATATAATGATTGGCCTCAATGTCAGATTGAGCTGTCATTATTTGCTCGATTGATAGCATAGGAACGTTAAGAGGAGTAAAAGTAGGAGCAACGACACTCGGTCCAGGAGAGCTTATGGGATTATTCAGGTCCAGAAAAAGAGTGAGATGACGAGATAAGGCCATATGTTAGAGGTGAGAGGTGTAAAAGAAAAGCATCGCAAAGAAATAGTAGAGAACAGACTGAGTTTTGGTAGCCTTTGTTCTCCGCTCAGTTTCTCTGTTCTGTCTCTCAAGGAAAAAGAAGACGGAAGAGAATAAGACAGAAAAGAGTAATGAAGAAGAAGGATAAGTGAGTGATGAAGAGGCAGAAGAGAGTGATGAAGAAGAATAAGATGGAAGAGAATAAGGAAGAAGAAAGAGAAGTGAGTGATTAAGTAGAAGACAGAAAATACTAATTAAGAAAAAGACGGAAGAGAAGAAGACAAAGGAGAAGAGAGAGCCGAGGTAATCGGTAATCAAGGAGGTCTGCTTTTGTCGGCCAGCCGATGCAAAAGCAAGACCGCGTGTCAAACGCAATTTTCGAAAGGAGAGAGAGAGGCGGAACAGTTGTATGCATATATGTATATGTATTGGATATCTATGTATTATATATATTTGTTTGCATATTTGGTCACAAGAGTGGCTTGGGTTCAGTGGTTCGGCTCAGTGGTTAAAGACTGAAAGGTTAAGCTTGAGGTCAGAGGTTCGAGCCCCCATAGCAACGAGTGTTTCTTTTGTTTTGTTTTGGTTTTTTGTATATGTGTCTCGTATACCTATATATATATATATATATATTTGTTTGAATATTTTGTCATAAGAGTGGCGTGGCTTAGTGGTTGAGGACTCGGAGGTCAAGTTTGAGATCAGAGGGTCGAACCCCGTGACCATACATTTTGTGTTTTTCGTTTCTTTTTGCGTGTTTTGCGTACGCGCGATGACGTTAGCAAACGGAATATGCCTCTTTAGTAATGGTATCTTCCTGCGGACGGCTGCGAACGGTATTCCCCGAATTCGTATATGTATACCGTATGTACATGTCTGTATATATGTTCGTATCTGTATATATTTTGTCTATATATGGTATATATATACGGTATTTGGTTCGAACTTACAATTCCTCCTTTCATTCTGTGCATCTATCGCACAATAATCTCACTTTGAGCATCTACCGCACAATTTCAATTCAATCACGCTATTTTGCGAATTACACTATCTTGTACAATTTCAATTCAATCGCGCTATCTTGCGCATCACACTATCTTGTGCACTCCCAGGGTCTAAGAGACCTTAAATCCTCTAGAGGTGCAATTCATTTGGTGTTTATTGTGCCCGAACGACTTCAGGCAGTCTGGTATAGCCACTTGGCTGTGTTTGCAATGAGTTCCTAGGAGACCAACTGCGACGGTGGAAACTAGAGTTCGAATGACGATGCCTAGAACGCAAAGGTTTAGAATTTCCGAGACTAAAGTCTGGTTTAAATACCCAGGGGTGTATCCCCGGCTTGAAATCTGTATGGCAGCCCCATAGGTTGAGGTAGCGTGTATGCGCCTCAATTCTAGATACTGAACCAACCTAGTCTGTCACCCCGCTGGAGAATAGGGAAAGCTGTGAATATGATCAGGAAGAAAAACAACATCTGCGGCTTCTACATGTAGAGGTTACCCCTTGTCATTCTACCATACCTTCTTCCACTCGTATGAGACGTGTTTGGACTTTGAATTTACCTCTACTCCTTTCACATTAAACGTGTTAGGATGTAACATTTACCCCGGTTAAAATCTTTCCCTCTTCCGTATGAAATATGGTTAAAAATGTCTATTGGTACTACTATTTCTGGTGCGAGACGCATTCGTTCACTATTATCCTTTCGCATGAGACGTGTTTGGATTTGTTCACCATATTCTCTCGCGTGAGACACGTTGGATTTGTTCACTATTTATCCTCTCACGTGAGACATGTTTAGATTTATTCGCTTTATCCTCTCGTGTAAGACGCGTTTGGATTCGTTCACTATTTCTTCTTTTACGTGAGATGCATTTGGATTTGTTCACTATTTCTCTTCTCGTGTGAAACGCGTTTGGATCTCAAGTTCGCATTCCTCCACTCACGTGAAACGCGTTAGGATGGCAGGTTCACCCCGGTTAAAACCTTTCCTCTCTCTGTATGAAATATGTTGAGATACACCTGTTGGTTACACCATTATTTTTTTTCTTGGTTAAAACCTTCCCTCTCTCCATATGAAATATGTTGAGATACGTCTGTTGGTTACACCATTATTTTTCTTCTCGGTTAAAACCTTTCCTCTCTCTGTATGAAATGCGTTGAGATACGCCTGTTGGTTACACCATTATTATTCTCCTCCGTTAAAACCTTCCTCATCTTCATATGAAATATGTTGAGATACGTTGGTTATACCATTGTTTTTTTCCTCGGTTTAAACCTTCCCTCTCTCCGTATGAAATACGTTGAGATACGCCTGTTGGTTACACCATTATTTTTCTCATTGGTTAAAACCTTCCATCTCTCCGTCTGAAATGCATTGAGATACGCTTGTTGATTACACTATTGTTTTTTTTCCTTGGTTAAAACCTTTCCTCTCTCTGTATGAAATATGTTGAGATACGCCTGTTGGTTACACAATTATTTTTCTCCTTAGTTAAAACCTTCTCTCTCTCCGTATGAAATGCATTGAGATGCGCCTGTTGGTCAGACCATTGTTTTTTTTCTCGGTTAAAACCTTCCCTCTCTCCGTATCAAATACGTTGAGATACGCCTGTTGGTTATACCATTGTTATTCTCCTGGTTAAAACATTCCTCCTCTCCGTATGAGATACAGTTAGGTATGCTTATTGGTTACACTTCCTTTACTCCTTTCATGTGAAATGTGTTAGGATTAGATGTTTACTTGGTTAAAACCTTCCCCCTTTATGTATGAGATACAGTTAGGTATGCCTGCTGGTTACACCACCTTTGCTCTTTTCACGTGAAATGCGTTAGGATTGCAAGTCTATTTGGTTAAAACCTTTCTCCTTTTCGTATGAGATATGGTTAGGTATGCTTGTTAGTTACACCACATTTTCACCTTTCACGTGAAACGTGTTAGGATTTGTGTTCACTTGGTTAAAACTTTCCCCTTCTCCGTATGAGATACGGCTAGGAACATCTATTGGTTACACCACTATTGCTCCACTCGCGTGAAACGCGTTTGGATCTCAAGTTTACTATTCCTCTACTCCTGTAAGACGCGTTTGGATCTCAAATTAACTATTCATTCACTTGCATGAGATGCATTTGGATCTCAAGTTCACTTTTCTCCACTTGCGTGAAACGCGTTTGGATCTCAAGTTCACTATTCCTCCACTCCCGTGACACACGTTTGGATCTCAAGTTCACCATTTCTTCTCTCGCGTGAGATGCGTTTGGATCTCAAGTTCACTATTCCTTCTCTTGCGTGAGACGTGTTTGGATCTCAAATTCACTTTTTTTCCTTTCGCGTGAGACGCGTTTGGATTTGTTCACTATTTATCCTCTCACGTGAGATGCGTTTGGATTTGTTCACTATTCCTCCTCTCGTGTGAGACGCGTTTGGATTTGTTCACTATTTAACCTCTCGCGTGGGACGCGTTTGGATTTGTTCACTATTTATCCTCTCGCGTGAGACGCGTTTGGAGTTATTCACTGTTTATTCTCCTGCGTAAGACACGTTTGGATCTCAAGTTCACTATTTCTCCTCTCGCATAAGATGCGTTAGGATTGCAAATCAGTTAAAAACAACAAGTGAGCCTGTCTGTTTACACCACCCATCCTCTTCTCGCGTAAGACGCGTTAGGATTACAAATCGATTAAAAACAGCAGGTGGGCCTGTCTGTTTACACCACCCTTCATCCTCTCGCATGAGACGCGTTAGGATTGCAAATCGGTTAAAAATAGTAGGTGAGCCTGTCTGTTTACACCACCCCTCCTCCTCTCGCGTGAGACGCGTTAGGATTGCAAATTGGTTAAAAACAACAAGTGAGCCTGTCTGTTTACACCACCCCCCTCCTCTCACGTGAGATACATTAGGATTGCAAATTGATTAAAAACAGCAGGTGAGCCTGTCTATTTACACCACCCCTCATCCTCTCGCGTGAGACGCATTAGGATTGTAAACCGGCTAAAAACAGCAAGTGTGCCTGTCTGTTCACACCACCCCCTTCTTTCATTTGTGCGGTATGCACATTTGTATGCGATGCAACCCTTTCTTTTATTGTGTTGTGGCACATTTGTATGCGGTGCAACTCTCTTTCATTTGTATGGTATGTACATTTGTATGTGATGCACCCTTTCTTTCGTTTGTGCGGTATGCACATTTCTATGCGATGCACCCCATTTTTTTATTTGTGTAGTATGCACAGTTGTATGCGATGCACCCCTTCTTTCATTTGTGCGATATGCATATTTGTATGCAATGCACCCCTCTTCCTCTCGCGTACGACGTGTTAGGATTGTAAATCGGTTAAAAACAACAGGTAAGCTTGTTTGTTTACATCATCCCTCCTCCTCTCGTGTGAGATACGTTAGGTTGTCGATTCACTCGATTAAAAACATCGAGTGCGCCTGTGGTTTACACCATTTTTTCTCCTTTCGCGTGAAATGCATTATATTGTTGATCTACTCGGTTAAAAACATCAGGTGTGCCTATTGTTTACGCCATCTTTTCTTTTTTCGCATGAGATACGTTAGGTTCTTGATTCACTTGGTTAAAAATATCAGGTGTGCCTGTTGTTTACGCCATCTTTCCTCTTTTCGCGTGAGACGCATTAGGTTGTTGATTTACTCGATTAAAAACATTAGGTGCACCTGTTATTTACGCCGTCTTTCCTCTTTTCACCTAAGACGCGTTAGGTTGTTGATTCACTCGGTTAAAAACATCAGATACGCCTGTTATTTACACCATCGTTCCTCCTTTCGCGTGAGATGTGTTATGTTGTTGATTTCTCTTGGTTGAGGTCTTCCCTCTCTTGCATGATCATAAGTTTTTCAAAAATAATCGGTTTCGCGTAGCGTATAAGTCCAGTTCTCAAAATCTTCCTGTATATCATTAGCATCTTGCCCTTGAACTACGCTGATTTGATTCTTTGCAAAGGGATACGTAGGCAACCTTCTAGTTCAACCACTTGCATTGCATCTTGTTTGTTTGCCCAAGTCTTACAGCCTTGTCAAAAGGGTCGTCTTCGGGCTTTGACATTCACTCACGTCATGAAATGACTTCGAGCTTTGTCAAATATGGGCAACTGTAGACACCCCATTTTGACCGGCCCTAAGACTTGGGCACCTTCTTTTGACCACCCCATGATGAAAATAGAAATATGGGGCTTGTTTGGTTTGTGTTTCAGAAACATGTTTTGGAAAAAAAAAAGTACGAAAACATGTTTGGTTTGGTGTTTTGGGAAATTTGTTTTGGAAAATTATTTTGAGAGAGAGTTTTGGAAAAAGTGATTGATTTGATGTGTGTGTGAGAGAGATTTGTTTGGAAAAGTTGTTTGGTTTGTGTATTTTGGGAAATTTTTTTGGGAAAATTTGTTTGGTAGAGAAAATTTCTGAAATTTGTTTGTAGAGAAAATTTCTGAAATTTTTTTCAGAAACATCAACGAAACAAGCCCTTAGATAAAATAGATAAATTTAAATTTGTATTTGTATTTGTAAATTTGTATTTGTATTTGTATTTGTAAATTTAAAATAGATAAATTTAAATTTGTATTTGTAATTTTATCAATTTAAATTTTAATATTTTGATTTATTTTTATTTTAAATTATTTAATTATTTTTGTTAAGTAAAATAGATAAAAAAGAGTTTTTTAGTCATTAAACTTAATGTAATGTATATAAAATAAATAAAATACTATTTTTCATTGAGTTTAATGACTATAATACCATATTTTCTATCAATTTTACTTAATAAAAATAGGTAAATATTTTAGATTGAAAATAAATAAAATTTTAATATTTAAATTGACAATGAAAAGTTTGAATTAATTTTGTTATAAGGTTCAAATTGTGAATTTTGAATTTTTTTAAAATTTTATAATTATTCCAAAAAATAATTGACGATCCTTATTCTTAGATGCGGTACGCACACCAAACAATAGAAATAATTTTATAGCAATTATGGGTATGTTTGGTTTGTGTTTGAGAAATGTATTTTAGAGATAAAAAGTACGAAAACATGTTTGGTTTGATTTTTTTGGAAAATTGTTTTGAGAGAGAGTTTTGGAAAAAGTGATTGATTTGATGTGTGTGTAAGAGAGATTTGTTTGGAAAACTTGTTTGGTTTGTGTGTTTTGGAAAAAAAATTTGGGAAAATTTGTTTGGTTTGATTACTTTTAAAAACTTATTTGTAGAAAAAATTTGGGAAATTTTTTTCCGAAAATCAAACCAAACGAACCCATGTTGTTTTAAGAATTTCTCAGCAGAAAAATCAAATTGAAGCTTTAATCCCAAACCTCACCCATTTTGGCCAAATTATTTTATATCATTAAAATATTTTTAATTTGTAGTATTTTATAATTTTATGTGTGTGTATCTATTTTTAGGTGGTGTTATATAAATTGATACATTTTAGCTATTTTAGAAAAAAAAAAAAAAAAAAACAAACAAACAAACAAACAAACAAAAAAATAACAAAAATAACAAAAACAAAAAAAGATGGTATGGTCAGGGGGATGTTTTGGGGGAAAAAAAAGAAAAAGAGAGGGTCAGATGAGAATAATGGGTTTTAGGATGGAAAATGATTTTGTTTTTCCTGAATTCAAAGGGAATAAAGTGGACATTGTGATGATGGGTTTTGAGTGGAGAATATGTTGTTTTTTAAAAAAGAAAAAGAAAAAGGGAGTCTCAGCCAAAGGGGTGTTCATGTGAGTGGGGTTATGGATGCTATTATTGGTTAGAGAGAAAAAGTGAGAGAGAGAGCTCTGTTGAAAAAAAAAAGGAAGAACATGAACAAGGGACGAACGCACTCCCACTCTCTCTAGAGGAATGGGAGCAAAGGTTCAAAGGGATGATCTAGCTCTCTCTTTCTCTAGGAGTGGGAGATGAAAGATAGTATCTTTGTTAAGGAAAAACACACACACGTAAGGAGAGTTGAGGGCTAATTGCTCTCTCTCTCTCTCTCTTCCAAGTTCCATGGACAGATCTCCTTGCTGTGAGAAAAAAACATACAAACAAAGGAGCATGGACCAAATAAGAAGATGAACGCCTCATCAATGACAACAAAGCTCCGCGGCTGCCATAACAAAAGGTTACCGCCACCTAACTCAACAGCTCTATTCTCCGCCACCACTACGCCTTCGTTGCAGCTTCCAGGCACTGTCGTTGTCTTTGTCCAGCGTCACGACCCAAGCTGCTGCTCACCATCAGTGCTTCACTTCATTTTAACAATGCAGTCCCTCAGACATCCAGACAGCTACTTTAGCAACAAAACAGACCCAACGAAGAACAAGAAGCGGCTAGACTTTGTGAAGGACAGATAGTGAATTGCTTATGGGTTGTGGCCACTACCTCTGTTTCCGATCATAACGAGAGTTGTGATAGTCGCGAGTTGGTGGCGTGTCGCTGGTGATATCGTGTGTCGCTGGTGCGTTGTTGTGGTGTAGACACTGGTGCGTTGCCGGTGTTGTTGTTCTGACGGAGGTTTGCAGCTGGGCGTTAGTTTCATGCATGCTTATGCATGCATAAGTATTTGACTGTGAGCTCTCTCTCTAAGCTCTAAGAAATAGAAATGGCGAACTTGAGAAATAGTAATTACAGAGAATCAATACTGTCATATCATTCAAATGCTTCGAATTCAGGTGTTGGAAGGGTTTTTATGATGACTAACACATGGAAAGATAAGCAACACCCACCCTTCATCAACTTCATCTCCTCTTTCCTTAGTGCAAACTATTTGCGGCTTAACTTTCACTACAAGAAAAATGACTTTTGGCGACTAAATTTTTAGTCGCCAAAAGTCTCTTTTTAGTCGCCGAAAGTCTGTTTTTGACTTTTTCTGACAAAATTTTTTAGTCGCCACAGTTGTCGCGTATTTGTGGTCGGCGGAGGGTATTGGCGACTAAACCTTTTTTAGTCGCCAAAAATAGATGTTTACCGACTAATAAATTAGTCGCCAATAGTCACAGAATCGCCGACTAAACGGCTTAGTCGCCAAAATAAAGACTTTTGGCGACTAAATTTTTAGTCGCCAAAGGTGTTTTCGGCAAAAAAAAAAAAACCCACTTTTTTTTGCTTCTGCTGAGTTTCGAACCCGAACCATTCCACATTCCAAGCCTTTTTGCAACACACGCCCTCCACTATGCCACTACAAGTTCACATGAATATATATGCAATATATATTATTTATATAGTATATTAACCGGTATTAATACAAAATAATATATACAAATATAATTATTTTAATTCAATATAATTATTTAAAAAATAAATTATTTACTAAAAAAAAATTTAGGCCACTTTTGGCGACTAAAGTCAGATTTAGTCGCGAAAACCCCACCTATTAGTTACTAATTTTTTTGTAGTAGCCAAAAACAGCCACTTTTGGCGACTAAAGTCAGTTTTAGTCGCCAAAACCTCTCCTATTAGCTACTAATTTTTTTTTAGTAGCCAAAACCAGCACTTTTGGCGACTAAAGTGAGTGTTAGTCGCCAAAACCCATCCTATTAGCTACTAAATTTTTTTTAGTAGCCAAAAACAGAACTTTTGCCGACTAAAGTCAGTTTTAGTCGCCAAAACCCCTCCTTTTACCTACTAAATTTTTTTAGTAGCCAAAAATTTCCACTTTTGGCGACTAAATTGAATTTTAGTCGCCAAAACCCCTACTTTTGGCTACCAAATTGATTTTAGTCGCCAATAACTATGCATTTGGCGACTAAACCGGTTTAGTCGGCAAAAGTGATCAGTTTTGGCGACTAATTCTATTTTAGTCGCCAATTCTAGTACTTTCAGCGACGAAAATTGTAATTTTAGTCGCCAAAAATGATTTTTTTTGTAGTGTTTGTCCTAATTGCCCCTGATTTTATGTTTAACTGTGGGGATGTGTCAGTGGCTTTCATGTTTGTAACAAACTGGGATTGCAACGACTCGTCACCTATCTTTTGCAGAGTTTAGAAAACTGAAAGGGCAGTTTGCAAACCTCTATGTGGTTGTTACTATCCTAAAAAATGAGCGAAATGATTCTTTTGTTTGCTCTTGTTTCAAATATGGAATAGAGCTTGGTGGGCCAATATTTGTGCCAGTTCAAGACTTACAGATGCATTTTGAGAAAATGTTGAAGATTACACATGTTTGTGGGGTATGTAAGAGGCATGATGTTGTATCTAAATTGAAGGATGAGAGGGAGAGATCAGTGCAAAGAATGGACATTTTTCTCAGAGTGGTCACATTCATTCCTGACATTAACAACCATGATGCAAATGTGGTGGAGCCTCTATTAAAGATGAGTACATGGGCTGAGGTGTGCAGGCCTATTGGATTAAATGACAAATGGTTACTTGCTAGTTGATGAAATGGCTGGGGGTTTAAAATTTTATTTTTATTTTGAGAGTTTGTGAGGATTTTTTATCTTTATTTGTTTATTTCCTCCTCCTTTATTTGGATTTGTAATATTTAAAGTGTTGTAATAATCCCCACCCCGCTTCTTTCTATCTCATTCTTTAATCGCTTTCCCTAACTGTACATATGTATATATTTGACATGTCATGCATATCCATGCTTTATATCTATGTTTCGTGCATTAAGATTCGGCTAAATTTGCATTTGTAGATTTAATCAATTCTTATATAACTATATGCGCTACCTCATATTTTTGAGATGATTCACATACCATATTTTAGAAGCCGAATCTTTAGTTGCATCTCATGAGTGAAATGTATTAGGATTCTTAATATAAGATTATGCATATTTTACTAACTTTGTTTTGCAGCTGTTCGCGGGACGTCGGTAAATCTGTGAGTTTTTATGCTTTAACATCCTGTTTGTACATAATTTTCTTATTATGTTTAGCATCTTATCATGAGGCTAAGTGCTTAATTGATAAATTACTTGAATGCCTGTGGATGAAGACTTTTTGCTTGAATTGGAATGATTCGATGAATGTACGTTTAAGCCCACTTTGTCAAGTGACAAATTTACAAACTTTAAGCCCACTTTGTAGTGGGAAATTCATAAACTTTAAGCCCAATTGAGGTAGCAAATTCAAATCCTTTAAAAAACAAACATGAAATTGAATTGTTCCAATTTGAGCAAACTAGTCTATACCTTATGTGCTTCACATAGTAAATTTTAAAAGGAAAAAATACCATCCCACCGCGAGCCTTCTCCTCCACTTTTGCAAACACCCAGCACCCTTCCCCTACCGGTGATTTCAGTATTACGCGGTGAGGATTGGTTCTTTGTCTCTCACAAAGATCTGGCAAAAATATACCCTTATTCTCTTAAACTCTTAACTTTACCCCATCCCCCAACCACCACCTCTGACCGCCACTGCTGCACCTCTGACCACCAACCCCCAGCCCCCCCATCCTCACCGGTGACCTCTTTTTCCACCGCGAACCCCCTCCTCTACCTTCGCAAACACCCAGCACCCTTCTCCCCACCTCCAATAACCCTCCTTCACTGGACCTAGTACTCAAAGATCCTTCCATCGACCGTCACGCAAATAAGGGGAAGAAGAGATTTAGATCTGCGTGGTGAGTCCGCAGGCCAGATCCGCACCGTGTGAACTTCGATCCTCGGCGACGGATCTTGCAATGTGAGGTTTCATCCTCTTGAATTTAGGTTATATTACCTTCGGTCTCTCTGTGGCCATATTACCTTGGACTTGTTTGTGAACTCTTGTGTCTCTATTTGTGAATTCTGGTATCCCTTTAATTACACTATTAGGTTTGGACTTGTTTGTCTCAATATTGGGGTTGGTTTTGTTCTTAGTTTATGTTTTGGAGAAGTTAAGAACAGAGAGATTACAGAGCAACTTTGTCTATGGGATAGAGGAAAGAGTAGTGTCATACAGGGATGGAAAACAGATTCCAAGAGGGTAGAGTTAGTGGAGGTTAGAACCCAGTTCTGAGGAGGAAAGAGGGTGGCAATATTGGTGTCCAAAATGATGGATTGTTCACTATTTTTGTGGATAACATTCCTGAATCAATGGGTCCAAAGAGCTTGTGCATCCTGTTTAACAAATTTGGGACAGTGAAGGATGTGTTCATCCTAGCAAAGAGAAGGATAGTAACAGGTACAAGATTCGGTTTCATCAGATTCGATAGCTTGGTAGCAAAAAATTTGGCTGTTCAAAAGGCAAATGGTTTGTGGGTTGAGGATAAGGAGCTAAAAGTTAAAAATGCAAGGTTCACCAAGCCTCAATTAATAGCATAGGCCGGAATCAAGTAAACATTTGAAGATAGATTTACAAAGGCGGTCTAAGCAAGATTTAACAGTGGTAGAAGGTCAGAAATCTTATGCTGTAGCAGTAAAAAGTAGAGCTACTGTTAGGAAGGATTATTTAGTGGCAAAAGCTTTTGAGTTAGATAATGAATGGCTCTCTGTGAGTTTGACAGTGAAGTTCAAAAACTTCTTCTCTTTTCCGACATTTAGAGACGAAGTATGCAAGAAAGGTTTGGGTGAGATATTAGTCAGAAGAGGGGGAGGTAAAAGTGTAGTCCTAACCTTCAACTCATCACAAGCTATGAATGAGGGGTATGACCAACTGAATTGGTGGATCTATGATTGGTGTGTTTCAGTTATAGAATGGAGAAAAGAGGTAAATCTCGATCAGGAGAGATGTGTTTGGATGTGCCGTTATGGAGTTCCATTTAACTTATGGAATGCTAACACATTCAAAAGCATTGGTAGCTTATAGGGTGAGGTAATCCAAGTTATTGAAGTTAACAACTCAGATTCTCTTGAGTACGGTAAGGTCAGATTGATAACAAATAGCTTAAAGCCTATAAATACGGTGATATATTTGGAGTACAAAGAAAACATATACCATGTTAGGATATGTGAAACCTTTGATTTTCATGAAGATGTAGCACTCAAATTTAGTGTAATAACCCTGACCCGTAATTAACTATTAATCGATATTTAAGGATGCTAATGAGTGGATTAAAATGAACTATGGGATTAATATGTAATTTGTATCATAATTGGCTTTTATTTGCTACCCATAGTAATATCTGATGAAATTCCACTTTAAAATGAAATTGAAAGCCTTATCGGCATCCAAACCCGGAATTAATTATACCATTGTGTTATTTGGAATTTTTAGAACCTTATGGCATATTTAATTAAAAGGTGATTTGGTATGATTAAATTGGATCAATTAATGGTAAATTGCAATAGTTGGCCTTAATTACCAAAATGCCACATGAGTGGCCCACTTCATCAACATTGTGAGCCTTCACAACACATTCTTCAGCCATTTGAGAGCCCCAACCGAAATATAGAGAGAGAGAGAGTGAAGAGAAAAACTTGTTTCATCTTGGTCTTGCTTAGAGACTTGGTAGATTGAAGAGGAGATTAAGTTTATAGCTTGCATTTATCAAGATCGTGCTATTACCTAGCTAATTCAAGGCTCTAGGTGAGAATTCAACCCTTAATTTGTGAACTTTAGTCATCTAACATGAGATTTCTTCAAGATTATGGGATTAATCATGTAATGGAGCTTAGAATGAGGAATTGTAGCTCAAATCATGCATGCATGTGCATAACATGAAGCTTCAAGTTGTTTTCTTTGGAAATTCTTGCATGCATGTCCACATTATTGGTTTAATCCATGAGTTTATCTTGTTTTTCATCTAATCATCAAGTTTCAAGATGTCTTGTGGCATTTGATCTTGTTTTAAGAAGTTTGATGCAAGAATTCACATGCATGTTTTACTTCTTGCATTTTGGAAGTTAATTTTCATAGAAACTTACATGCACGTGTTAATTTCACTCACATGCTGGTCAATCATCTGATTTTCCATCAAATTACCAGGTTTAATTATGTTCTTGGAGGGTTTGAACTCAAAGAAGCTCATGCATGTTGTGTTCATAACATTTTTAAGGCTTAAGTTGAAATTGTGAGTTTTTAACAAACTCTTGGGCCATGATTTTATCAAATAATCTTTGATTCATCATGTTTTACAAGTTTACTTTGTTATTCCAAGCTTTGGGGCCCAAGTGATGAGTTTTGAAGGTTTAAATTCGAGTTTCGAACCCAGGGATGCAATCTGGAAATTCCAGATTTTTGCAGGCTCGCTCGAGCTAAGGATATCTCGCTCGAGCGACCACTCTGAAATTGTGCACTTCGCTCGAGCGACCAAAAGTACGCTCGAGCGTAAATTTTGAGCTCCCAGAAGTTTTGCAGAATGTACAGATCGCTCAAGCGAAGGAATGTGCGCTCGAGCGACCACTCACGTCTTTGCATGTCCGCTTGAGCGATGAAGTCTACGCTCGAGCGGAGTGTCAGTTCTGTATGCTCGCTCGAGCGAGGAAAGCTTCGCTCGAGCGAGGACCTAAAATTCTAAAATTTTGCCTAAGTGTTCCAAGGCATATTTTGACATCCTCATTGCATCTTAGGCATTCCTAAGCCTTAATTAAGCTATAGTAATGAGGTTATGGGCTAGAAACGCACACTAAGATAAAGAATGGCAAGTATGTATGTGACTTGAGCATTGTAATAAGAATGAATCACACTAAGAGATTGCAAGGGTGTGTGTGTTCTAAGCCATGTGTTAAGAACGAACATGAACCAACGTAATGAAAACTAAGCCTTAATGGCCACATGAATAAGTAATGATAAGATTCGTTGGTTCTATGTATTTTGTGATTGTAGGTCAACGTCCGAGAAGTGCTTGACCATCTACGGAACCACTGTGAGTAACAATTGCATAAAGATATGTTCAAAAATGACTATCTCTTGAACTGTCTACTAGATTGAGCTATCATTGAACTGTTTACTGAACTGTTCTCTGTCTACTGAATGAATGTATATCCGATATCCTGAATGATAATGTGGTATCCTTAGCAACTATTGTACATTGTTACTGCCACTGAGGAGACATTTCCTTGCTATCGACGGTCTATGAACGGATAGCCCCACCGACGGTCTATGAACGGGTGGATTTGTTAAGCGTGCTATCGACGGTCTATGAACGGGTAGCCCCCACCGACGGTCTATGAACGGGTGGAATTGTGTATGGTTTCCATGTTGGAACCACTACTGTACTGTACGGTTATGCTAATGAATGACTGTTATGGCCTCAAGTGAGAGTCACGAATTGAATGATCGATGAGCAAACTGAAATGAGTATTTTCAAGACTGAAAGGACATTCATTCTTAACCCTTTATGCATTATGTTATTCACTGGGCTTTAGCTCACTGCTCATATATATATATATATATATATGTAGGTGTACAGGCACCGGACTGTTGCTAGAGGTGTCAGGGTAACTTCAGTTTTGTCAAGCCAACCACCGTGCCTCACTGCGAGGTTCCTGAACTGTTCAAGCTATGGCTTGGGGGTGTTTTAGTTTCCGCCTATCCTCAGATTTGATCTCAGACATCAGATAGATCGTTAGCGCCAGACCGCACTGCCATCGTAATATTGTGTCTTGTTGTATCTTGAATGTATATATGTATGAAAAAGTTTTTTTGCATACAGACTGCCATGACTCATTGACATTATTTATTTATCAGATATTTCCGCCGCCTCAGACTCGTTTCTTGTATCAGACATTAAGCAGCCTTGATAATCACGGACATGGCGTTCTGATGCTAAACCCATAGGGCCGGGTTTGGGTCGTGACATTTAGTGCACGGAAAGATCAAATTTCTGTTAATGGGGAAAAAAAAGTTTGGAGACAAAAAATGGTGCTTTCCTCAAATTCAAACAAATCAAACGAGTCATCATCAACTAACAATCAGTGTGTGAAGAAAAAAGGTTTTTATAGAGGAGCTATGCTAAACTTGGTGCAAATAAAACCTCTTAATTTAAGGAGTGTGCTTGGCCCACAACATAAATATGGGCGTGTTCATTCATTATTTTGGAGACCCAAATCCACTGCTGTAGATTTTGGAGTTTCTATTAGAAAAAAATAAGGTTGTGCAAGCATCTTATGAGCCAAGTTCACTTTTCTCTCTTGGGCCAAAAAGAATAGTGGAGGGGTTAACGTTGTTGAAAAGCCTTCTATTCCGATAGTGAGTAACAATTCGGTCAAGTTTGAGGAATCTTCTAAGAGGCATGAGGGTGGAGGTGTTCATAAGGCCTCATATCCCAACAATGCGAGTCAAAGGAATAAAAAAAGGAAAAAGAAGTTTCTGAAAGCATCTTTGGTGCTTCCAAAATTTAAGAGATAGGGTATTGATTTGAGATGATTGTTTGTTATGAGGGTTCAAATTAGAAAGGGGTTTTGTTTGGTATGAGGTGTAGTTAGACTGTTAAGATCAGTGTTTTGGGTGTTAGGGGTGGTTTTTATTTCTTTTGCTTTTTGTTTTGTTCGGTTGGTTTTTCTCCAGCCATTGTGTAGTACTAGTAGATAATTGGCTTGCTTTTCGGTCCAAACCTAGTTGGAATTGTCTAGTTTGCTTTGATGCTTTGGCACTAGCCCCCCTTTATTGATGTTCATCTTTGTATTTTGTACATTTGATTTTCATCAATAAGTTTTCTTTTGCTGATAAAAAAAAAAACATAGTAAATTTTAAGATTTATTAACTAATCAGAACATGAATATATAAATAAAATAAAATTCATATCATGATTTTGTAGAGGTTGATCTTTTGGATCGAGTGAGCGGGGGTGCTCAATTAATGACATTCCCCATTTATACTTAAGGTTCTGAGCCAAGTATCCTTGGTTACGACGAACAGTGGTCTTGGCACGAGTCATGGGTTTCTTAATTTCCCAATAAATATTAGGTGACGACTCTGATATCTGATGACGCAGTCCATTTTTGGCAAATGTTTTTGCAATAAAATAGATTTTCTAAAAGTTGCCAAATCTGGACTCTTATCTATGTTTCACATTGCACTAGTGAGATAGATCAAGGAGATCGAGGGTCCGAACTATTTAAGGTGCACGGATACCCCCAGGCATGTTACAATCACAAAATAATGTTATAGATTTCTCTCATTACTAAAAATGAAAGAAGGATCTTAGAGTAATTTTCTCGTTATAAAATTGAAACGTAAATATATATTTTTCTTTCGCATAATTCCAAGTAGAAGAATATAATACATATACATATACCTAACTTTTATATATATATGTAAATATATCAATTTTGAAATAAACATTTTACTCATGAAATTAGCATGTATAATTGAGATATTACTTTTTCATTATCTTTTATTACAAAATGGTGAGATTTAAAAAATTAAAAACATTATGAAGTAAAATTATTTTGTTTGGTTCCAATTTTGAACTCAATTTTTTTTTTTTTTAAATAGAGTTTTATTTTTTTGTGTTTTCTTATTTTTAGTGATTTTTTTTAATATCTTAAGTAATTTTTTTACTTTTTAGATATACCTAACCCAGATATACCCAAAAAATATAATATTTATAAAAAATATATTTTAAAAAAATTAATAAATACACAAGAACACGAAAATATACTGAATTTTTATATTTTTGTTTTTTAGTGAATTTAATTTTTTTATAAATAATATATTTTTTAATTGTATTTATATTGGGTGTATTTGAAAATTAAAAAATTTGCTTCAAATATTAAAAAATTTAATAAAAGTTTAAAATTTTTTTTTTTTTTTTTGAAAATGTTTAAAAGGGCTCTGAGGTGTCATCACGGCCCCGTGAGCCCTGATCCCAGGATAACCGATTGTCAATTAGGAATTAATCTCCCACCAAGTGGGGGACCCATGACCAGGACATTAATGAAGCGCAATCACATACCCCGACAAAAAACAAGTTGTCGAGAAGAGTACAGGACGTGTTCTCTTAAAGAAATTTCAAACACCCCCTTCTAAGAATCAACCTTGACTCAGTATTGAGAAATGTACTGCATTCTCCACCAGGTCACCAACCTGGTGGTAAAAATCATTTTTTTTAGGGATAAAGTGACAATACCTCATCGTCGAAGAGTAAGTTTAGACGTGTCGCTTCACTGAGCAAGTTGTGGTCGTTCACACAGAGAGTTTAAATAGAGACGAGTGTATCTGATAATAACTAATTTTCAGTTTAGTGTCCTGGCTTGTTGTAGAAGAAGGAACAAGTGAGAAATGGCGCCAAAGGCAACGAAAAAGCGATCAGCACCGTCCGATCCTGATGGAATGTTCGCCGGAATGGCCGTCTTCCTCGTGGAAATCGGAGTCCAGCCTCGTCGATTGCAGGTTCCACCATTACTCCCTTCTTTTATTGGTTTTTTTGTTGTTGATTTTATTGTTTTGATTTTGATAAATTTTGTTTTTGTTTTGGTGTTTTGAAGATTTGGAAGCAGAAATTGGAGCAAATGGGGGCTAGCATTGAAGACCGGCTTTCGAAGAAGGTCACTCATGTTTTTGCTATGAATTCCGAAGCCCTTCTTCAGCAAATTGGTCGACAACGCTTGTCTCGCTTCAAAGGAGTGAGCTTCTCTCTCTCTCTCTCTCTCTCTCTCTCTCTCTCTCTCTCTCTCATGAGGTTTTGATTGCTTGTATTCTTGTTCAGGGAATTGTGTATTGGCATCTCCCGCATTTTCTTTACAATTAATTAGTTATTCTCATCAATTGTGCCTTCAAATATGTTAATTTGAGTTTTTAAATCCTAATTTATGTATTATGATGAGGTTGCCAGATGACTTTTTTCTTTCTATCACCACTTCAACCTTGATTCGAAGCACTCCAATGGAAAAACTCAGATTTAAGCATAAATTTGAGTAAAAGTTTCACTAACGTTCTATTTGTGTGGGTGGAAAACATTTTCTATGTGGTGGTGGGGCGACATCGGCGGTGATGGTGGCAATAGCCTATTGATGGTGGTATGGTGGTGGAGGTGAAAGTGGTGGTTGTGCGGTGACATTGGTAAAATTTTAGTCCGAAAAACATTTTTTGCCTTTTAAAAGTAAAAAAATATTTTCTGCCATTGACCATGACCATGGAAATTATTTTCCGTTAACTTTCATTTTCCACTGTATCAAACCAAATACCAAAAAATACAAAAAACATTTTCCAGAAAATGTTTTCCGCCCAAACAACCAGAGCGTAATAGCAAAGTGGTAAATTTGAGACCCACAAAATAGCCTGGAAAATTTTGAATAAGCATTGGAGTCTCCATTGATTTGGGTGAAAATTTGAATAAAACTCAATTTGGTAGAAGTTTGGGTCTAGTGGAGGGTGTATTGAGTATTTTTACCCAAATTTTAGTTTGATATAACTTTGAGTCAAGGATTTGAGAGAGTTTTAACTTTAGGACACATTATATTGTGGCAAATTTGGTTTGGAGTTTTCTTTCCATAGGGAGTGGCTAAGTCAGAAATTCATCTTAGAGGGAGCACACGTTAATCACAACATTATTTTTTTTCTCCTATAACAAGCAAGGTTGTTAAAATCGGGATCCTACATTGGATCGTTGGAAGTGTTTAAAGGATCGGATCGTAGAATCGGATCGAGGATCGTAAGATCCTACCGAAAAAGATAAATTACATAATAATTTAATTTAAATAAACATTTCTTAAAAAGTATACACAAAATGAGCCTATATTCTATTAAAAAGAAGCAAAAATATTGTAAAAAGTATAATACTCCATGTAAAATATACATATAATATTATAAAATAGAAAACTCGATGGTAAAAGTTTTGTATTTCCTCAAAAAAGAAGGTGATGAAGAAGAATTCTATAACAAAATACTTTACAATCTACATTAATGCATAAAAAGTGAAGAAAAAATATTTAACAAAATTGGATATGAAAATAGATTAAGAACTCAAAAGAGTAGCTTAACCGAATGATAAGGTTTGTCGTTAGCATCACTGGTGGAGCAGATTCAAGTCACAAAAATAATCTCTCCAAAAATTGGGATAAAGTTACAATCATCTTACCCTCCTTAGACTCCACTAAAGCTAAGTTTGTTTTTCCGACTAGTTAATTTTCTTAAATTACCGCAATATTTGAATGTTTGTTTTCTAATTTGTTTTTCTTAGTCTATTTGATTCAATACTACTTATTTTTTATTATTTATTTTGATCACATAAATTAGTATTTAGACAACAAATATAAAATTTATAATAAAATATGTCATACAATACAAAACAAGGCTTGTAAATTGGATCGTATAGGATCGGATTCGGATCGGGATTCCACGATCCTATAAGATCCCATTACCAGGATCGAAAGATCCTACCTATAATAAATTTTTTACACGATCCGGATCGATTGTACTCAAATGGATCATAAGATCGTAGGATCGTAAGATCCGGATCGGGATTCTGATAACCATGATAACAAGTAACAACGAAATTTTATTCAACTTATTCATTTTTTTAAAATTTTTTATCAGTCGGTGAGATAGAATATTACAATTGTCCTAAGATTTAAATCAACGTGACTTATAAATTCACAATCAACAATTAAATCTATTAACTCAACAATAGAGAAAAATAAACAACTGATTTTACAATTAATAAATTCAACTTTATCAACTCAACAAAAAGTCTTCACAATGGAGAGAAATAAGCAATTAAACAAACCCCATAGGAGAGAAATGATCACTTAATTCAATTTTTTCCTTGAGTATATACAATAATGAACAAAAGAATAGAATAGAGAATTCTTAAAATGTTAAAAATGCTAGTTTTACATGATTTAAGGAGGGGCACTACCTATGTTACACGGACGCGGGTACGAGCGTCAGGTACGAGTGCGTATCTAGGGGTCGGACACTTCAAAATTAAAAATTAAGGATACGTGGATATGTATCCAAATTTGGATACGGGTACGGGGATACGTTAAATATATATATATATATATATTTTAAATATAGTTATTAAGATGAGTTATATTATATAAATAATAAATAATTATTTTACATATATGTGTTTATTTATTTGTTATAAATATATTATATAAATATTATTATATATTATAAATATATTATAAATATTATCTTATAAATATATTATATTTTATATAATAATTATAATAGTTATTAACTATTATTATTTTAGTTACTATAATAATAGTTATATAGATATACGAATCTATTATTATTTTAGTTACTATAATAATAGTTATATAGATATCTGAATGGATATAGATAATTGTTATTATTATAATTATTATTATTATGTATAGCAGAGATAGATCTGAAGGAATCAAAGAGGCGGAGGAGAGAGAGAGAAAGCGGCTTCGATCGCGATCGCGAGGATAGAGAGAGAGAGAGAGGGTTTCGAAGTCGGTATTCGATCGACTGGTCTTATTTGGATCGATTGAGCTCGATCGCGATCGCGAGGATAGAGAGAGAGAGAGAGAGAGGGTTTTCGGTTTATTCGATCGATTGGGTCTTCATTTGGATCATTGGAGCTTGGATCGGGTCTTATTTGGATCGACCGAGCTTGGATCGACTGGAGCTTCGACCGGATGGAGCTTCTTCCAGGTTCTCTCTTGCTCTCACCTTTTTCATTTCTTTTGCTGTGAGCCGTGTCCGATAGAGAATAGACGAATCCGACACAGATCCCACACCCGCACCGATAAGTGTCGTGTAATAAACACGGGTGCTTGACCCAAAGTGCCGAGTCCATGAGTCCATGTAAGGAGGCACTACTATAATTTTATAAGGGATAAATAATACATAATTATTATTTACAAGGGTAATAGTATAAATTTAAAAAATTGAGGGGGGGCACGTGACCCCCCTAGACTTAAGGTAGCTCCTTCCCTGCATAGAGTGTTGCAAAACAATGATGTTGATAGCTATACCATATTTCTTTACGTTGTGTTTGATTCATGAATTTGGGGAGGGATTTAGAAAGAGAATGGGAAAAGTTAGGTGAAATGTGAATGAAATATAATTACATTTCACACATCTTTTTCCTTTCCTTTTTCAAATCTCCATACAAATCCATGAACCAAACACAACCTTAAGCTTTTCAAAATTGCAAGTGCTTAATTATACTAGTTCATCAAATAAAAAGCGGTTTACCGTATTAACTTTATACCTGAAGCTTGTGTTGACTTAATTGGACTCGGTCAACTTGCCTCAATGGACTTTTCAATTAGTCCTTTTAACTTCACAGTTACCAGCGTGCTTAAACCACTGCTTTTATGATTGTGGAGAAAATTTCAATGGCTGAACTTCATGGGAAGCAAGCAACTTGGAGGACGTTATAGCACAGGTGTAAAATGTGAGACTTCCAGCATAGTTCAATAAGTCGGAACTAATTTTAAACAATGTTTAGTGAATGATTTTATTGTAGTTTCTCTGGAGGAAGATTAGTGCATCCTGAATTTTTTTGGCTAACTAAATTTTTTCACACTCAATGGCCCTGTGAATAATTGGGCAATCATGTTGGGTTGAGGCTTCATATCAAGTTTACATGTGATGCGCATAGGTCTGTTGATCGGATAATAATTGATATATCATGACATTTTGCAGAGTGTTCTTCTTTACCAGTGGCTAGAGGGTAGTTTGAGTTTGGGAGAAAAAGTATCCGAAGCTCCCTACATTCTAACTCTGGAGTCAGGAGAAGGATCTTTGTCAGACAAATCTTTGAAGGAATGTGGTTCTAAAGCTTCTAATGGTTATGGTTCCAGTGATGATGAAACATCACATCATAAAAAGATTAGAACCTCTCCAGAGGACCCCAAAACTGCATCAACTAAAGATATGGACGATACAGTAAACGTTGCTGTGTATGAGGAAAGGAAGAATGTCAGCAGTTCTGATGATTTATCTCCCACTCATAGCCCAGTAAACAGCAGTCCTAGTACCCCTGATGCTCTAACTAAGACTGTAAGATTGTTATTCAATTGTTGGATTGTTTGTGAAAGTTATGATCTTTGTTGTCTAATTTTTATCTTTCTTCTTCTGGTTCTCCCTTTCACATATGAGTCTGTAGCACTAAATATCATTTTGGCCTTTTTGTTATGGCCCTTTTTTTGAATAAATGATTATACCATTTGTCTAACAGGTTGAAATTTCAGACTCATCCTTGCCTTATAGTCCACCTGATCAAAACCAGAATATCACTGAGATATTTGGGAAGCTTGTGAACACATATAGAGGTGGATTTTTTTTATTATTTTGTTTTATGGGGTTCCCACCTTTGACACTTTTATAGAGTCTTGATGCAATATAACTGCTTCCTATGACAGCACTGGGTGATGATCGGAGATCTTTTAGCTATTACAAGGCCATTGCAGTTATTGAGAAGTTGCCCTTCAAAATTGAAAATATGGATCAGGTCAAACATCTACCTGCAATTGGCAAGTCGATGCAGGATCATGTAGGTGAACAGATTTAATTTCAAAATTATAGTGTTCAAATTGTTGCCTGGCACGCTAAGATGACTTATCTACTTTAACATCACCCGAAGTTGCTGTTTGTGTCGGTGACTAGTTAATACTATATTTTCTTTTGGAAATCGGTCATTTTGGGTTTATATATATAAATATAAAACCCTACAAGTCAAAATGCGGTTTGGTTGCAGATTCAGGAGATTGTGAGTACCGGGAAGCTTTCCAAGTTGGAGCACTTCGAGACAGATGAAAAGGTGTTGTAAAGGTTCTTAAAAATCAATAAATTGTTTTTTAAACCTGTAGTGCTAATTTTTATATCATATCATACAGATCTTCCACACTATTCTTTTTTTTCAACTTCTGAATACATAATTGATTTTTTATTTAGTTGTGGCATAACTGAATGGCTGAAGCCTTATCCCTTCTGTAATGTTTATGCATAATAGTTTTTTCAGTATGAATAAGAAAAGTATATCAGTTTTGAACAAAATGGAGTACATCTGTACTTAACCCCACTTTCATATATTCATTGCGTGAAAGATGAAATATGTTGCTTATGTTTAAGGGAAATTGTTGTTCCAGTCAAGAGTTATCTTACTTTTCGTTGTTTTCTTTTTACAGGTTCGTACAGTCAGCCTATTTGGGGAAGTATGGGGCATTGGTCCAGCGACTGCATTGAAACTTTATGATAAAGGACACCGAACTCTAGATGATCTGAAGAATGAGGATTCATTAACAAATGCACAGAGGTTAGGATTGAAATATTTTGATGATATCAAAACGAGGATTCCACGTCACGAGGTCTTACTTTTCTCTTCATCACACTTGATTGTGATTTGAAAGTTGTAATTTTTGTTTTGATGCACATCTTAATTACATAGGTTCAAGAGATGGAACAACTTCTACAGAAAGCTGCTGAAGAAATTTTGCCTGAGGTGACTGCTATTACTAATACACTGAGTTTGTTTATGAGTTGATTTATTTGCATTTGGGGTTGTGGTGCATTGTTAGCAATAAACATATGATTTCTTCATTGCTTGATATGGTTTAGTTATCGGACTACAAATTTAGGCCAAATATGAACTATGGAGAGAGGCTCCTAACATATAAGGTTTATATTAATTGTGGAATTTGGTATTAAGGGTCTATTTGTATCAAAATTAAGTGTTTAAAGCTGAACATACCCAGTGATTTAAAAAATTTTAGTGTGTGATAATGCATAATCACTTATAACTTAATTCTTAATCTAAAAATTCAATTAAAAGAGGTTTTATGTTGAGTCAGCTTGACCTAAATTATCAGTAAATACTAAAAATGATCAATGTTAACTAGAAGGTAGTTATAAATTTTAATGTTAATTTGTTGAACCAAACTAGTTGTATATGAAGGCATGAGGTCTTGAATTACTTAAACATCCTTTAACAGTCATTCCTCAGTCATAAGATTAGCTTGCAATTAAGAGTAGGCATATGTGTAGTTATAACTTATATGCGGGTTACTCATTTATTCTTGATTTATGTGCTGAAGGTGGTGGTCGTATGTGGAGGATCATACAGACGTGGAAAAGCTTCTTGTGGGGATATGGACATTGTAATTACACATCCTGATGGAAAAAGGTGTAAAGATCAATCTTTTAATAGCTTGCTTATTGCATTAACATTTTTTAGTGTGTGTATCTGTCACATCTTGCAAAGAAAAGGAAAATAGTTTGTGTTTCCCCACGAGCTCATGCCATTTATTTAGCTGTTTATATATTTTCTCTTTTCTTAAGAAAATTTTAAGTGAATTACCAAATGGGCTTTTAAGGTTCCTTTCTTCAACCTGAAATCTTGCCCACACTCATATTCCCTTGAGTTATATATAAGATTCTCAAAAACCCCATACCTTGACACATTGTAGAAAGCATAACTATGTTCTCTTTAATTGCCAGAGGATTTTTGACTTCCTGGTTTTGAGGCATTTAGATGGTTTATATATTTTCTGCTTATGTAACACATGAGGCAGTATATTATCTGTGACTTCTACTTAAATCAAATTAGCATTTTTTTTTTTTCTAAATTTGTTGAGTTTAAAAGTTTGCTCCTTTCTTGCTACTAGTTATGTTTCTTCTATTTCTGAAAGGCTGATCAATCTACTTTCTTCTTCCAGTCATATAGGGTTTTTACGGAAATATGTAAAGCATCTGAAGGATATAAAGTTCTTAAGGGAAGACTTGATCTTTAGTATTCACAGTGAGGAGGTAATATTGTGTAGAACATATAGGTATAAATAAATTTGTGTTCATCTATTTCTCCTCGTAGTTTTTGTTGAATTTTGACATACCTGCAGATAAGGGTCAAAATTGACAAGAGCTTTGTTTGTTTGTTTGTTTTTTTTTTTCCTTCCTTTTTCAGTGATGAGTAGCAAAAATTTGTGCTTACTCAATTTTGTTTGTGTGGTTAACTCTATGGCTGTATGTAAATATTGAAAAGCATGTTTTGGATATCTAGAAGTGGATAGATCTTTTAGTTGTCAGCATCAGCTGGAACATTTAAATCATTAAAACACATGGTTGGTTGTATGTGCACAATGTTTCTGGGACTGTATGCTGGTCCCTGAGATCTTAATCGTGAATCTCAGAGATCATTTTGAGAACGCGAAAATTATTATTTAATAGCATCCGAGACATATCTGTATTATGTTTATTTCTCTAGCTGGTTTCCTTCAGTCCTTTTGTTTGATTCCTATAGGTTAATTCTTCTTTTTCTTTTTTAATTTCCATGTTCTTTTTGCTGGGATGTCTTCATCTAGTGCATCCTTCTTGATTCCATCCAGTCTTTGCTTTTCATGTTTTCATTGCGTACTTTTAATATATCCCTGTATATATATGATAATACACAGGATACTGACGCAGGGGTTGACACATATTTTGGTCTTTGCACGTATCCTGGTCGAGAACTGCGACATCGCATAGATTTGAAGGTACTTTGATATTTTCTACTTCATGTTTGTTAATATAATACTAATATCAGATGCCTCAGATGCCTCCATTATGCATCCACACCTGTAAAGTAAAGTAATGTCTCCACTATGCATCAGCCTTTCGGTGATTATATTTATAGTTTAGGATAGATGCTTTCGTTACATTGTAATCTAGTCTCTCTATAAAAAGAGAGTTGTTCTCTTTGTAATGCAGATTGAACATACATCAATATACAGCACTCTTGTGCTCTTCAGTCTCTCTCTCTTTTATCTTTCTATACATTTTGTAACATGGTATCAGAGCTAAGAAATACAATTCTAGCATTTTTCAATTTTGGTGTTTAGTCCCATACACACTGGAACTACACTTCTGGCATTCTTCACTTTGGTGTTTAAGTCCCGTAACTACACCAAACAGCTCGGAATCTCCTTACGATTCCAACGGCACCAAGTCCGTCACCAGAAACGCTGCCACGCCTCCATCGCCGCCTTTGTGCTTTCGGCGTCACATCGATTCTGCGCACGCGACAGCGCCTTCACGCGCCTTCCTCACCGGATCGTCGCCACACCGCTATCGTGCACTGGCGTCGCCGTCGCTTACCGTGAACTGCGCGGCGCCGTTACGCTATTGTGCACCAGCGTCGCTTGTTTGCCTACCGTGAGCAGCGGCGCTGCTTCGCTATCGTGACGCCGCGACGCTTCTTCTCGCTAACGTCGCTGACGCCTTTCGCTTCGCTAACGCGCCGACGCGTCATTTTTCCTCCTCCGACATCATCACTGCACAGCCCACCTTTCCTAGCTATTTTCGACCTTCCGGACTCATTGGTACACTCTGTTTTATCAAATTTTGCTCCTACAAGTATATTCCTATCAAATTACGCTCTCCTAAACTATTATAATGGATCGTCATGATACCTCTCATCCCATTTCTGTTATTTTGGATGGTTCCAACTATGTTCTATGGGCCCAAGCCATGTCTTCCTTCCTCAAAGGAAAGAGGCTCTGGCGCATTATCACTGGAGATGTGACCCAACCAGTAAAAGACACCACTGCCCAAGCTCCCACTACTACTGCTACATATGAAGACCGACTTGAGGAATGGGACAGTAAGAATTACCAAATCATTACCTGGTTTCGTAATACCTCTGTTACCTCTATCAGTCTTCAGTTTGGTCGCTTTCAACTTGACTCTGTCACTTCACCTGCAAAGGACATCTGGGATTTTTTGAAAGAAAGATGCGGACCAATCGGTCTTGCTCATCAATATCGCCTTGAGCCAACTTCATCGAATGCGCCAAGAATCTAATCACCATCAATGACTTCCTTTCTCAAATGTCCTCCGTTTGGGATCACTTGCTCTTTCGAGCCGCCTTGGACTTGTCGGCGGAGATCTTTGTCTTATTCATCGCCCATCGAATCAAAGAAAGATTGGTGCACTTTCTCATGGCTCTCACTTCATCTTTTGAGCCCGTACGTGCCTCTCTTCTTCATCGCCAACCTTTGCCCACTTTGGAACAAGCTATTTCTGAGCTGCTATCAGAAGAAACTCGTCTTGGTACTCTCCAAACTCATCATGTGGACTCTGTTCTTGCCACTCCTCCGTCCCGGCCATCCTCTACCCAGCAGACTAGTACTTGTTTCTATTGTCAGAATCGGGGCCTCCCTTCCACACATCTCCTGATCAATTGCCCGGTCAGAACCTGTCAACACTGCAACAAACTTAGTCCTGGTCATCTGCAACAGGATTGCTTTCGCAATCCCTCCCGCTCATCCTCCAACCGCCACTCCTATCGCGGTGGTTCTTCTCGGGGGAGTTTTCATCGTTCCGGGAATCGATCTCATTCCGGAAATCAGTCTCATCATCACACTGCTGCTGCTACCTCTGAGGCTGGCTCTGAGTCCCCTGCTCCGTCTAGTTCTGAGTCCCCTGCTCCGTCTACTCCTCTCTTTACTCCCACGGATGTCGAGGCCATGTTCCAACGCCTTCTCCGTACACCTCCTCCTCTTGCTTTGTCTGCGTGATTCCGTAACTCTTCTTTGTATTTTGACTCGCTTTGTTGTAATCAGATGACCTCTAGTACTACTATATTTTCTGCAATCTCTTCTTCTCCTCATATTCCTCAATTCAAAGCCGATGGTTCTTTCATGCCCGTCTCATGTTGGTCTTGCTTTCCACATCATCTTTATCTTTACCTCAAGTTTATCATATCCCTGCTCTCACTTTAAACCTTATATCTATTGGTCAACTATGTGACCTTGGTCTAACTGTCACCTTTTCTACTACTCATTGTTTGGTGCAGGACCCTCAGACGGGGCAGACTATTGGGATCGGCCGTAAGCATGGACGTCTTTATGAGCTCATGCACCTTCATGTTCCTGACTCTCCTCCGATCGCTGCTCCTGCATCTACTTCCTCTGTTTCACCTTTTTATCTTTGGCATTGTCGCTTAGGACATATTTACATTAATCGCCATGTCTTTGGTTTCTAGTGGACAATTGGGTCATGTACCTCCACTAATTTCGATTGTATACCTCATTAACTAGCCAAACAACTCGCTTTATCATTCCATAAAAGGACTTCTGTTTCCCATGCACCTTTTGATCTTATACTTTCGGATATTTGGGGCCCTTCCCCTTCTACTACTATGGGGGGATCTCGTTATTTTGTTGTTTTTATTGATGATTTTTCCCGATTTACCTGGATTTTCTCATGAAAACTCGATCCGAACTTAAACACATTTATTATCAATTTGCTCAAATGGTTCACACCCAATTTTCAAAAACCATCAAACTTTTTCGCTCTGACAATGCTATGGAATATCGGGATTCAGATTTTCTTTCTTTTCTTCAGAATCATGGTACCCTGCCTCATCGTTCATGTCCGCACGTCTCAAAGAAAATGGCCGTCTTGAACGGAAACATAGGCATATTCTTGACACTACTCGCGCCTCCTTCTCTTCTTCTTGTCCTCGAACTTTTTGGGGAAGGCGCCTCACTGCTGTCTACACCATCAATTGTGCTCCTACCCCTATCATCCATAACCAAACTCCCTTTGAACGTCTGCATGGCTCTCCCCCTCCATACACTAATCTTCGGGTTTTTGGCTCTGCCTGCTTTGTTCTACTCCAACCCCATGAACACACCAAACTTGAACCTCGTTCTCGTCTTTGTTGCTTCCTTGGGTATGGGATTGAACACAAAGGCTTTCGCTGCTGGGACCCTATCTCTAAACGCCTTCGTATCTCCCGCCATGTCGTTTTCTGGGAGCACAAAATGTTTTCCTCTCTATCATCTTTTCACTTACCCACACTTTCCACTAATTTACTGTTTACTAATCCTTCTATCGATCTCTTCTCTGATGCATTTGATACAGGTTCCTCCTTCATCGAGACGCCCTTGCTCACTCCTGATCCCGTCCAGCCTGCTCTCTCTGATGGTCCACCTCTCACTGTGCCGCCTTCTTCTCCACCGGTTCTTCCTCCTACCGATCCTCCTACGGGTCGGCCGCGCCGGGTAACTCAACCTCCTATCCATCTCCGTGATTATATTGTTGGGTCTCCGCCTTTTTCCACTTATGAACCTACCTCCTATCGTGAGGCTTGTACTAATCCTCTTTGGCGACAAGCTATGATCTTGAACTCCGTGCTTTGGACAAAACTCATACTTGGGATCTTGTTGATCTTCCTCCCGCAAAACCGCGATTGGCTGCAAATGGGTTTACAAAATCAAGACTCATTCTGATGGCTCTATTGAACGCTACAAAGCTCGTCTTGTTGCCAAAGGCTTCAATCAGGAATATGGTATTGATTATGAGGTGACCTTCTCTCTGTTGCTCGGCTTACTACCTCGCATAGCTTTACTTCTTTATTGCCGCGTCATCGGGAGCTTTTTCAGATGGATGTCAAAAATGCCTTCCTCAATGGTAATCTCCTTGAGGAAGTTTACATGCAACCTCCACCTGGGTCCATTTGTCCACCTCATAAGGTTTGCAAACTACAGCGTGCTCTTTACGGTCTCAAACAAGCACCCCGAGCCTGGTTTGCTAAGTTCAGTTCTACCATTCATGACTTCGGGTTCACTTCGAGCTCCTATGACTCTCGCTTTCTCCGGACCACTCCTCATGGTACTACTCTTCTCCTTCAGATGTGGATGATATGATCATCACGGTAGTGATCTGGTGGTATTCTCCGCCTCAAACGGTTTCTTCACCGTCAGTTTGAAATGAAGGACCTTGGTACCCTTAACTACTTCCTCGGCCTTGAGGTCTCTCATGATTCTACTGGTTCCTATTTGTCCCAGGCCAAATATACATCCGATCTTCTAGCTCGTGCTGGTCTTACAGATTGCAAAACTACCTCTACTCCGGTTGATCCTCAGCTTCGTCTCACTCCTCTCGATGGAGATCTCCTCTCAGATGCTACCCTTTATCGCCAGCTCGTCGGTAGTCTTGTCTATCTCACAGTCACTCGTCCTGACATTGCCTATGCTGTTCACATTGTTAGTCAGTACATGTCGGCTCCTCGCACTCCCCACTATACTGCTCTTCTCCACATCCTTCGCTACCTCAAAGGCACTATGTTCCATGGTCTTCACTACTCGCTTCCTCCTCTTGAATCTGCGGTTTTTCTCGATCTTGATTGGGTGGGATCCTACGGACCGCCGCTCCACCACGGGCTTCTGTTTTTTCTTAGGGGATTCTCTTCTTACTTGGCGTAGCAAGAAACAAACTCTCACTGCCCGCTCTAGTACCGAAGCTGAATACCGGGCTCTCGCTGATACTACTCAGGAGCTTCTATGGCTTCGCTGGCTTCTTACTGATCTGGGTGTTTCTTCTGCTGGAGCTACCTCTCTCTATTGTGACAATCAGAGTGCCATTCAGATTGCTCACAATGATGTTTTTCATGATCGCACCAAACATATTGAGATTGATTGTCATTTTATTCGACAGCATGTTACCCGTGGTACTGTTCATCTACTTCCTATTGCTTCCGCCGATCAACCTGCTGATATTTTCACCAAGGCTCATCCTCCTGGGCGCTTCCGTGATCTTGTCTCCAAACTCAACTTGGTCGATGCCTACCCTCCTTGAGTTTGCGGGGGGCTGTTAATATAATACTAATATCAGATGCCTCAGATGCCTCCATTATGCATCCACACCTGTAAAGTAAAGTAATGTCTCCACTATGCATCAGCCTTTCGGCTCCACTATGCATCAGCCTTTCGGTGATTATATTTATAGTTTAGGATAGATGGTTTCGTTACATTGTAATCTAGTCTCTCTATAAAAAGAGAGTTGTTCTCTTTGTAATGCAGATTGAACATACATCAATATACAGCACTCTTGTGCTCTTCAGTCTCTCTCTCTTTTATCTTTCTATACATTTTGTAACAATGTTAAAGGACACTGCATTTGTTTTCTTGGCTTATGTTAACTTCTTTTAATTATTACTTTAGTAGGAAACCCTGATTTGCATAATTGATCATTCATAGTGGTCATTGTTTACATGTGAATTCCCTGACAGACCCACCTTTGATCTTTTTGGGATCTGATAGTTGCAGAAATTTGATTGTTTTGGTATTTCCTAACTTACTGTTCTGCTTCATAGGTTTATCCCAGGGACATATATGCATTTGGACTAATAGCTTGGACAGGGAATGATGTATTAAATAGGAGGTATGTTCACTTCTGTCATCTGATTTAACGGACTTTCCTATCTTCTAAGGGATACAAAGATTGTCATAGGCGTGATTACTTTCTTCTTTTTACATGTTAACTGCCCAAATGTATGAAGATTGTATGTTTGCACATGAACATAGTATATGCAGTGTGCATTCACAAACTTTTCCAGTTTTGGTGAAAAAGTAAGAAGCTCCTTTTCTCATCGTAGAGAGTTTTCTTGAACTTTTTCATAAACTGTATGTATTGTTCTCTATAGTAGCCAAATCTGCGGTTGTGGTTGTGTGTTATCTAGAAGCACCAGACATAGCTAGTTTGTCCTATTAGCTTGTGGACCCAAAGGAGTTTACCGGTGACTTTTTTCTTTTTTGGGAGAAATTCAAATCTCTCTTGTTTGGTCTTTAGCTGAACATATTTAATATTTGGCCAATTTGTCATCCCGGTGCAGACTGAGATTACTTGCTGAATCCAAAGGATACCGACTTGATGATACAGGACTGTTTCCGGCTACTCAGAGTTCTAGCAGTAAACGGGTAAGGAGTTGGTTAAGTATATATAAATATCTCCATTCTGCTTTCTCCCTTTGTTGACCCCCATCTTTCATCACTCACTTTGTGTATGTATCATGCAGGGCACAAGAGCTATCACAAGTTTGCGTTTCAAGACAGAAAGAGAAGTGTTTGATTTCCTGGGATTCCCGTGGTTTGAACCGCATGAGAGGAATCTGTGACATGTGAATAGGTTTGTGACCATGCTGTACATAGGCATACTTGTGGCAGCTGAGGTTTTGTGACCATGCTGTAATGGAACGTCAAAAATGGTTTAGCACAGACTATGCATGGGTTTACTTGGCATGAAATGACTTTCCAATTCCAGGACTCTGCACAAATTCTGCCGCTTCACAACATCTTGTAAAATATGTGAAATATACTTTGATTTTGTTAATTAAGTGGTAACGGAGTTGAGGTATTTCAGTGAAGATGTTGCTACTGGGTGATTGCTTTTGTAGTTTTTTGCTGAAAACTTTGAAGGGTGTAGTAGTTGTACAGGAAGTTCATTTTGAGTTTATAAAGTAGTCACTTGATTACTGTTTCCAACATTCACAATGCTTCTAACATGATGTAATTTGTAGTAAAACACCAGTTCTCCTAGAAGACAAAAGCAGCGGCAATAAGTGAGGAAGAGAGTTGTGAAAATAAGAACAACTCGTAATTTGTATTAAAATACCGTTTCTTCCTCTTTCTCTCTTCTTTCCCTCTATCTTCAATCCCATCCTGCGGCAAGTGTTGGGGAAGGGTGTGGTGGGTTTAGGCTTTCCAAAGGGGTGGGCATTGGAGTTGCAAGAAGGGTGGCAAGTTTAGGGTTGCAGGATACGTAGGGAGGGTTAGAGGGCCAAGGGAGGTAGCTAGAGAGGTAAGGAAGAATTGGTGTCACTATGACTTGTACAAGACAATCAACATTTATAATGACCTCAATTATTGTTTGTACCGTGCACATTTTTTACTACATAGAATTTCTCTTACGAGGTTGAATTTAGGGTTTGAAGGTGATTGTGGTGGCTAGTGTTTTGGGGGAGAGAGTTGCAAAGTAGAAAGGGAGGGGGGTGACAATGGGATGAAGGATGAAAAAAGGAGTAGAGATAGCAATGGTAGTAAAAGGTGGAGAAAGAGTTGGCAGAGAGTGAAGGAAGGGTTGGAGTGGTGGTGGTTGGCACCAATAGTAAGAGAGAGAGAGAAAAAAAATTTCTTAAAATTAAGGATAATGTTAGGAATACTAAATTTTCTACCAAACAAATGGGGTGTCTCTATGTACACACTACTAATTTACTCATCTCACACCATTTTTTTAATTTTTTTTTTAATTACTATTCTGTCCATAAAAAGAATTACCAAAATATCCTCTTCTACTTTCTCTATTTTCTCTCTCCTCCGAAACCCTAACCAGCACTTTCTCTTTTTGCTGCCGCTAGTGACTTCCCCATCTCCTGTCGCTATCAACCTCTCTCCTGCATCCTCTTGCAGCCGCCAGCGCCTTTTTTACCTTCTCTCTCAGTCGCAAGCACTCTGCCATAACTTAGATTTCGCGATCTTCCCTTCTAGTAAACTGCACCTCTCTCTCTCTCTCTCTCTCTCTCTCTCTCTCTCATGCTTTTGTGGAAAGGGGTTTTGGTGGCGATGAGGAGGGGTTGGAAGATCTATGGTGCCACTGCAAACCCTAGTCAGCGTCAGTGATGATACCACCACCCCAACTTCTTGCCATCCTTCCCACCCCTTTGTGCCACCCTTGTAGCACTTCTCCTGTCAGCTTCCCTCTCCAACCCCCTCTCTTCGATACCCTTTCTCCTCTATTCTTTCCCTCCTTCTTCTTTTTCTTCTTCCCTTCACCTCTGAAACCCTAAATCTCTACCCTCTGAAATCTTAGATCTGAAGTAGGAGAGACTAAAGGGCATATCACAATGGTGGCTTGAAGAAGAGAGGGGAAAGGAGAGGGGCTACACCGGCGCCGACGACGGAGCTGGGTTGCAAGTGGTGGTGGTGCTGGTGGCAGTGGTGGAGTGTGTGATTAAGGGTAAAAATATAACATTGTGGTGTGTATTGAACAAATTTATTATTTATTAAATTATTAAAGGTGTGAATGAAGTACTGGTGTGTCTTGAGATGAAATGTGGTGTGTAAATAGCGACACCAAAACAAATGACCAAATGTCTCACATGCGCGTAGGATATTTTCTTAAAATTAATCAGTTTGTTTGGTTTCATAATTCTAGATTCACTTTTTAGAAAATTAAACTTTTTGTTTTTCGTATTTTTTTTTATTTTTACTAAATTTTTTAAATATTTTAAGCAAATTTTTTTTTTAATTTTTAAATATACCTAACATAAATATACTTAAAAGGTATAATATTTATGAAAAAATCTTTAAAAAATTCACAAAATATCAAAAATATAAAAAAATTACGAAAATTCAGTATATTTTTTTTTATTTTTTTGTATTTATTATTTTTATAAATATTTTACTTTTTAGATACATCTAAGTAAGGTGCATCTAAAAAAAAAAAAAAAAAAAAATTACTTAAAATTTTAAAAATATTCATTAAAAATAAAAAAATACGAAAAATAAAAAACTCAATTTTCAAAAAATTAAATTCAAAAAATTGAAACCAAAATAGTAAATGGTGGCATGAGTTTTATTTTGTGGGTTAAAAATATTATAAAAATGTTATAGATTTCAAATTTTTACTAAAGATTCACATGTGTCATGTGAGTGTATGATAAAAATTTGCATCTCTAGTATTTTTCAAAATATTAGGACATAATATGAGGACAAAGTTGTAATTTCGACATTTTTTTTATTATTTTATGTAAAGTAAATATCTTTATTTATTTAGTATTTATTAATGGGAAATTGACCAGTAAACTTCGTTTTGTATACTTGTAATTCATAAGGTCTTAAATGTTTTTTTGGTGACTGAGTGATCCCTTAAATTATTTATTGACTGTTTTGTCATTGTTAGTATAGTTAGGGGATAGGTAGCATGGTTATGTATAAGAAAAGTTGTGGGGTCTTTGTGTGTCACGTTGTTCGAAAAGCATAATAGTAGTTTTTTAAAATTTGATTTTTTTAACCCATGCAGTGTGAGGATATGAATTCATTACTAGTTGTTTTTTGGCGTATGACATGAAGATACCTAGTAATTTAATCAAATTGGTTTCGTAACGTTGAAGTGTCACATGTCACGTTTAAAAAAAGTACACTAAGTAATTTTTAATTTTTTTTAAAATATCACAACATACTTGTCATGTTGTCACATCTTAAAAAAGTATACGAATTTTTTTTTATTTTTTTTGGAATGTCACATCATACTTACTACGTTATTATATATAAAAAAAATACAATAAAAATGAGTAAAAATTTTGAAATGTTACATTATATTTGTCATGTTATCACATTTAAAAAAAATACACCAAGAAATTCTTAAATTTTTTTGAATTTTTTATCGTTAGAGTGTCACATTAATACCTATCACATTAAAATATTATACCATACCTATCACACATTCTAAAATAAAAAAACTTTCCTAATTAATTAGTGAAGACATATCCATCTAACCAATACTTCTACACATTTAAAAAAGAACCGACTGATCACACATTGTATCTAATAAAAACTTCTCAATAAACCATTTAAAACATTTCCAATAAATTCCCCTTTATTAATAGATAAGAGCCATTTTCAAGCTCATCTGCTTTGTGAAGAAATAGAGATGGCTTCGGCTATATCTATTTTCCCTCTAACCTTCAAATCTTCTACTCCTTTACCCTCAAATCCTTCTCTTTCACTGTTCTTCAACAACTCTTTCTCTTCTTCTTCCTCTTCCTCAACAAATACTTGTTGGGTTTTAGCTCACATTTCAAATACATACAATGTTCACTCCGGTAGTACCATTAGCTTCAAACACTCTCATACACTCTCTTCGCTGGGCAAGAAAAGCCTTTCTCACTACCCATCTGCCCCATACTCTTCTTTCTCTTCCACAAGGCTGATTTGCAGGGCTGCAGAGTACAAATTCCCAGACCCAGTTCCTGAATTTGCTGATGCCGTGAGTATTGCCCTCTTCCTGTTTGTTGATTTGCTTGTGTTAAATTTCAGTGACTGAGTGCTTGTGTTTTCTTTCTTTATTGTAATAATATGTGGGTATAGGAGACAGAGAAGTTTAGGAACCATCTTATTAAGAAACTCTCGAAAAAGGATGATTTGTTTGGAGATTCTTTAGATGAGGTTGTTGGAATCTGCACTGAGGTAGCTCTTTCTTTCCTTCTCTTTTCCCTTCTTCCTTTCTTTTTTATGTTGGTTTTATAAAATTTTCATGTATGCTTTTGAGACTGCATATCTCAAGCAAAAAGGAGACAAAGATTGCATATATATGTTGAATTTCACTTTTATCCCCTAAACTATGGTTTTTTTTTTTTTTCCTATTTCATTCCGAACTATCAATTTCATTTATTTAATTCTTAGAATTTCTTATTTCAGTTTCTTATGGTTGAAGACAGTTTTGAAAATAAACACCTTACATTATCCGATAAATTTCATCTCTCCCATTTATTCAAAGGTCAAGATGAAAGCTTTTGATCACAATAGGCTCGAACGAATTTATTTTTGGCTGATTTTGTTATTTTCCTGATCAGAATAGGCTCAAACGAATGTATATTTTCAAATTAAAAAATAAGGACTCGAGAAAACTTTTGAAACAACCACCAAAATAAAATTGTTAATTTTCTTATCCACTTGGAAATTCAGCCTACAAATACCATGTCTCTGACTATAGATTTCTCCCCAAGAAACAACCTTGAAAAACGTATTTGTTTACATCATTATGGAAAAAGACAAAGAAATGGCAAAAAATACCTCCATTGTGCTACTTGGAATTTCCTCCAGAAAAACTACGTTTTGTAGGGACTGGCAAGACATTTTAGGTTTTTCCATTTTTGAGAAGAGAGAGGTACGACGACCAAAAGGTATGGTTACTTTCAGGGTGTCATTGCCGTCGGAAATAAGGTGCAACAAAGCAGAAAATTGAGGGACAAATGTAATTTATGTCTACTTTTGATGCTTTGCTTTGAAATAATATGAAAACGCAAGAAAAGAAGATAAAGAATGTCATCTCAAGCTTGAAATAGAATGTACAAGACCCTTCAGAATGACTTCATAATCAAATTGTGAAACGACCTGTCATGTTATTGTGTGTGGAATTACTCTTGTTGGCTGGAGATTTACACACTCTCTCTCTCTCTCTGTGATTTGTGGGGGCTCATCAGATAACTTGCTTACAATGTTTTTGTTGATGCTATTTAGATTACAGAATACAGATGCTGAACTATTTTACCCTTTGATATGTCTGTCTTTAACAGATATTCAACACCTTCTTACACACTGAGTATGGGGGTCCGGGTACACTTTTGGTGGTGCCTTTTATCGACATGGCTGATACTTTGAATGAGCAGGGTTTGCCTGGAGGACCACAAGCCGCACGTGCAGCAGTTAAATGGGCCCAAGCTCATGTCGACAAGGATTGGAAGGAATGGACCAGTGCTGATAGCAATCAATAACACTGCATCCTCAATACTCTCTAATCTGCTAAAGTTATCGTATTGTTGAGTTTTCAGGTGAATTCTAAGTTTGTTGAGCAAGTTTTGAATAGTTGTGTTGTAGTTTACCCTGTTATAGTTAAATTGGAAATCAATTGGAGCGGAAATTTTCGATAGGTTTCATTGTAGCAATGGTAATAGGGAGCTTATACTGGATTGTATAAGATTTTTAATTAATGAATTTTGAGAAATGATAAATGTGTGTTTTTATAACTTGGAGAAAAACTCCAACTTATTTTCACTCGTCTGCCGAAGCACTAATGGATGTGTACCATAAATGGATGCATTGGCCCGTTTGGTGTAGCTGTTTAGAATAGATTATAGCAAAAGCATGAGTTCAGTGTTTCTCAATTCTTCTTTGGTGAACCTTCCATACTCTAAGTCAGTCATCAATCTGATCAGAAGATTGTCTGATCACATTGCTACGAAAATTAAGTTCTACTCTCACAATAGGCAATTTCATTTATATAGTGCATTCAACACTCCACAAGATACTGTGCATTTACAACTTTACATTATGTATCTTTCTGAGAAAAGTAACAAAGAGATCTAACAAAAACTCTATCCAAAATGTAGTTTGTGGCTAATTGAATTATGGGAGCCAATCATAGATCACATCGGCCACCATCCGGCATTTCTTCCCAATTTATAAATCGCTCGAGCAATTCTTTCTCTCGTAGAACCAAACAGTCATCCTCCTTCCCAAACCAGTTATAGCGCCGCTTGGCAACATAATCATAAACAATATCCCTTAAAGGAGTCAGGACTACCAGCAGAGTGTTTAATGCTGAATAAGGTAAGGGCAAGTACGACAATACTCTCAATGCAGATGCAATGTTAAATAACTGAAATGAGACTTGCAATTGCACTTGTGCACTTGGTTTAAAAAAAAAAAAAACATTTGTAATGAAAAATCTTCAACAGAGATTAGCTTTCAAAAGCTTCTCAGAGAGAGCATAAATCAGATTTATTGTTGCAATATCAAATGCGAACAGCTTAGAGTTCAACTTTTTGATATGGTTGCCTTGCCACGGAAAAAAAAAATTACGTAATCAGTTCTGCACTCACGTTGTATTCAGCATGGGACATGATCAAAAGGGCATATATTCTTCCATTGACTACTGCTGATTAAGCCTATTCACAAAAAACCTCAAAAACCATGTCCTCTTTCTTTCCTTTTTTTCTTTCTTTATTTCTTTATTATTTTTTTGTTTTTTAATAAAGGAATTTTTATTGATAAATCCCATTTAAAAGTGTTTTAACCTAAGAAGTCTATGAATAAATTTTTTAAGCCATTTAGTCCCATGTATGTATAGTTTTATTTCATAAAGTCATTTTTCTTGATTTACACTTTTTTCTTGGACACTTATGCCCTTATATTTAATTTTGATACCCTTATAAATATTTTTTGAACGGTTAGTAATTTTATAATGTGAACATTCATATTTTAAAATTCACATTGGTAGGAATGTAAAATTGGTTCGTGGGCGGCCCGAAACCCGCCTGCGAGCCGGGGTGGGCCCGGCCCGTTGACAATGTGAATATTCACATTGACATGTTAACATTCACATTAATATGAGTGTAAAATTGGCCCGCGTCCTGTAGCGGCGCGAAACCCACCCGGACCCATGGGCGGCTCGGGGCGGGCCCAGTGACAATGTGAATATTCACATTGACATGTTAACATTCACATTGATAAGAGTATAAAATTGACCCACGACCCATGGGCGGCCAAAAGCCTGCCCGCGGCCCGGGCGGGCCCGAGCGACCCGTTGACAATGTGAATATTCACATTGACATGTTAACATTCACATTGATAGGAGTATAAAATTAGCTTGCGCCTCGTGGCTGCCCGAAACTTGCCTACGGCCCGTAGGCGGCCCGGGACGGACTCAACCCGGCCTGTTAACAATGTGAATATTCACATTGACATGTTAATATTTACATTGATAAGAGTATAAAATTGGCGGTGACCCGGTAGCGACAATGTGAATATTCACATTGACATGTTAACATTCACATTGATAAGAGTGTAAAATTGGCCCGCAGCAAGTGGGTGGCCCAAACGTCGAGGCGCGGCAGCGACCCGTGACAATGTGAATATTCACATTGACATGTTAACATTAACATTGATAGGAGTGTAAAATTTGTCGGATTGCCCACGAAGCTTGCCGGCGAACATTGACAATGTGAATATTTACATTGACATGTTAAAATGCACATTGATAGGAATGTAGAATTGGCTGCGGCACGTGGAACATCCGAAAGCCCTGACGAAGCGACTCGTTTAGATCCGGGCCCGAGCATGTCCGAGACCCTAAGTTAGGGCTTAGGTCATCACTTTGAAGCCCGGCCCGGCTTGGCTCGGCCCGCTTAAGCCCCATTCAAGGCTCGGTCCGAGGCGCAATGTATTTTTTTGTGAAAAATAATAAAATTTTGGTAGAAAAAATTAAAAAGAATTAAAAAAAAAATGACCAGGCCTGCCCAAGCTCGACCTAAGCTCGAGGCTAGGCCCAAGCCCACCGGCCTGACCCGAGGCTCGATCCATCGGCCCATCCAAAGCCCGAATACCCTTGTGCCAGGGCTAGGGCCAGGGCCTGTGCCTAATTTTTTGGCCTGTGGGCCGGCCTGGGAAAGGTTCGTTTGGGCCCAGGCTCGAGCCTAGTCCGAGACCCTAGGCTAGGGCCTGGGCCATCACTTTGAAGTCCGGCCCGGCCTGGCCCATCGGCCCGGTTAAGGCCCATTCAAGGCTCGGTCTGAGACCCGGCCCGCGCCGAGGCCTAGTGTCTTTTTTTGTGAAAAATAATAAAATTTTGGTAGAAAAAATTAAAAAGAATTAAAAAAAATGGCTAGGCCCACCATTAGGTGGGCGGGTTTGAGGCGAGCCAGAGGCAGGCAATTTTACACTCCTATCAATATGAATGTTAACATGTCAATGTAAATATTTACATTGTCAACAGGCCGGGCCGGGCCCGCCCTGGGCCGCTGGCCAATTTTATACTCTTATCAATGTAAATGTTAACATATCAATGTGAATATTTACATTGTTAACAGGCCGGGCCGCCCACGGGCCGTGGGCGGGTTTCAGGCAGCCACGAGGCGTGGGCTAATTTTACACTCCTATTAATGTGAATGTTAACATATCAATGTGAATATTCACATTGTCAACGGGTCGTGCCTGGCCCAGCCCTGGCCGCGGGCCAATTTTATACTCTTATCAATGTGAATGTTAACATGTCAATGTGAATATTCACATTGTCAATAACGGGCATCGAACCGCCTTGGGCCGCTATGAGTCATGGCGGGCCAATTTTACACTTCTATTAATGTAAATGTTAACATGTCAATGTCTATGTGAATATTTACATTGTCAATGGGTCGGGCCCACCCAGCCCGACTCGAATTTTTCCGGGCACCCATGAGGATCGACATGGGCCGGGCCCTTACACATTGACGATATGAACATTCATATTGACGGTGTGAACATTCACATTAGGGGTATTTTGGTAATTATGTCACCCATAGGACTTATTGAAACATAGAAAATAATGTAAACTAAATGGAACATAAGTAGATGAAAATGATATTTTGATCTTCTTATCTCAAATAGGATCTAATGGAATAGTCAAAAAGAATATGGGTTAGATGGAATAAAGCTCTTAGAAAGTGGATTTATCAAAAAAGCTCCCTTTAATAAAACCAGAGAAAATACTCAGTCATGTCAAAAACAAACCATACATACAAGAGTAAGTAATTTTTTTTGTGCACACAACATGAAAGCATGCATGGAGACATGGAGATAGAGATATATATATATATATATATAGAGAGAGAGAGAGAGGAGTCTAACTAGTGGACCCTTGGTGGTACAAACTCGGGCCTTCAATGAACAAGAAGCAACGAAGAAGATCCTCTCGGTCAACGCCACAGAGTCTCATATAAGGTTCAGCAGCTTTAGATTGAAGACAACAAGACTTGATCTTCACCCTTGCAAAAGTACAATAGTAGGAGAAAAAGATAAGAAAAATACTAATTAGCACTTGTATGTTTTATGCTGTTAATGCATTCCATGGGTGCATACAATATATATAACTACGTGAATCACAAGAAAAAACAAGTATGATGAACTCAGGTTTGTTTTGCAAGACGGCAAGCATAGAATTGTGATTATTTAAGCCAAAGAAACTCAGGGTTTGCAATGCAGAGATTGGAGATCAAATTTAATTTTGTGTTCAGATCATGAATTTGGATAGAAATTTAGAAAAGGAAAGGAAAATGTTTCCCTTTTCTTTTCCTTTTTTATATCCCTATCCATATTCATGATCCAAATACAATTTAAGGTTTTGTTTATAATATACTAGCCAAGACCCTTCATAGCCCATTGCTTTTGTTGTAGCAGGGCATAATTGCAATATGGACTATAGAGCAAAACAACTTTTAAGATGGCTTTTTCAAGCTGATAGTTTGTGAGAGGGAGATTTGTGCCGAACATTGGGCTGAGCCAAGAGGGAGATTTGTGCCGAGTAGTGGGCCGAGATACACCAACACAGAATATGTTGTTGGACTGTGAAAGGAGAATTCGGTGCGCGTTTTGTGGCCGAATTGGATCTGCACTGAATATGGTGCAACACCGGATTAGGATCTTCTAAGATGTATTGGACCAAGCTAAGACTTCACAAAACATGACATCAAACCAAGTTCGACCCGTATGGATTATGGTATTGGGCCAGACCTGGACGAACAGGCCTATGGTGGGGCCGAGCTGTTTGCGGTTTGGATTGCAGTTGTGAAGACAGACGGCCTATGAGACCATGGTGAATAGACAAAATGTCGAACAGCGTGCCTGACTTCGGTTGGCGCTGGTAGGTCGGTTTGGTTTGGCTATGCATTAAGCAGTCCAATGTAGTGTCTATGGTTCACTAAGTAATAGCTCGGTTCGACATTCCACGCAGTCCAATGACAAGAAGAGGGGAATCCACTCCTGGTATGCGTGAATACTGTTTGGCAGTGCGACAAACACTATTTGGAGGTTTTGGTCTCTACACGTGTAAGAAATGTATAGGGGAGCACATCCGTCTGCCTAGGGAAGGACAACAGAAGTAGTGCGCCCACAATCTCTAAGGCTACATGGCCAGCCTTGAAAAGGAGGAGCATGCAGACAATAGAGGTAAGCAACCTAAAAGAATTTTCAACTCTTTTTCTCTACAGGGCTCTTTGTCTTCTTTTTTCTCTAAGTGTGTTAACTTGATCGTCGGAGGGTTTATCTGGCAGCACATTGTCAGGCAGCTCACCGTCTTTTTGTTCTCAGGTTAATCGATGTTGCATGTGGCTTGGACACAAGGAGTACGGAGAGCGGAGAATATTTCCTTCCCGTACAATTGGCGCCATCTGCGGGAATTCTTTGACAGACAAACCTTGCTCTCCAAGCTTTTTCAACCATTTTCCATGGCAAACAACGACGAAACACCGTTGTCTGTCATCAATGGCATCACACCAGAGTCGGTCCGAAGGAGAGATGACCCTTTCGCTATCCGACTATGGCGAGCCTGGAAACCTCCTTAAGAGGGCAGCCAAGAGACACGCGAGACAAACACGTGAGCAGCACTGACCATTCAAAAAGTCCTGAGGGTCGCCGATGGCAAGGAGAATCGCATACTCAACGCTTGGAGCACAAACTCAAAGACCAGGACGCCCTCATTCGGAAGATGGCGGCTGAAATGGAGACATTCAAGTGACAAATCAAACGGAAGGATGTTGCTTGAGTGGGTGACCACAATGAGCACACCCAACCCCGTCACTCTGATAGTCATCGCCAACATGGGATACCCCCCGTCTCCATCACCAGAAGCTACGGAGTTGGCGATTCTAACCCACCGGTAGAGAGGTCCTACACGCGCGACAGCAGCTACCGTGCTTCGCGTCTGTCGATGACGTTGAGATACTCTTACTCGCCGTTCGAGGACTTGAGGATATCTTGGAGGAGCGGCGAGCTCTGAAGGCCCATAGAGTGCTGGCGTTGCAAAGGCTGAGCCCCTAAATCCATTGCAGTAAGGAGGTGGCCATGTCGGTACCTAGAATGGTGGATCCAACACCGATGGATAGAGAGCTGGCAAGACTTACCACTACCTCACTATCTCCAGGGATAGAGAGCACATCACTCCCTGCTGAATTCCACCAACATAAGTTCACGCTGTATGACGACAAGACGGATCCGTATATGTACGTTAGTCATTATCGGCAAGTAATGGTCGGCCCTTATAGCGGTTCCTTGATGTGTTTTATATTCCCAGTAAGTTTGGGAGAACTGGGCTTGAAGTGGTTCGAAAGGCTCCCGGAAGGGAGTGTCGAGGGGTGGCAACAACTAGCGAAGGCCTTTGTCACCAAGTTCAAGACCAATACTCGAACACCGAAGGAGGTTGACCACCTCCTGAGTATCAAGATGGAGTCGGGTGGTTCTTTGAAGGCATACAATGCCAAGTATTGGGAGACCTACAATGAAATCCTCGATTGCCCCACCAATTTGGCGATCGCCCAATACAAGCGAGGTCTACCAGTCGGGCATAGGTTGCGAGACTCGCTCACGATACATCAGCCCACAACCATGGAGTCCTTAATGCAGCGGATCAACGAGCACATCCGAGTTGAAGATGATGCCGCTACCGCCACCACAACCGAAAAGGAAAATTCGGTTGCGGCGGACAGACGTATGGCTACGAAGGTTCACTCGGTGGGGCAAGAGGATAACTGCCCTAATAACCGAGCTAGAGAACAACATTGTGGTTCAAACCGCAACGACAGAAACAAAGGCCGCAAGAATGATCGAGCTAACGCCCCTCACAATGAAGAGGAAGATGCTAAGAGAAAGATGTAGGCACGAACTAACATCACCACAGTCTTTAAGATCCCAATTTATCGCATCCTCAGTGAAATTCGAGGTGAGCTATACGTCTGTTGGCTAGCAAAATTGGGAGATACATAGAGGGGCTTTAACTCGAGGTACCGCTACACCTTTCATTAAGAAAGGAGGCACTGAACGGAGGACTGCGTACTGTTGAAACAACACTTGGAGGAGCTGGTTGCGGCTGGGCATTTGGATCAGTACATAGACGAGGATATGAGGGCCGCTCCACAAGGATAAGTCGAGCCAAATGGCCTTGCCGTCTTGGATGCAGCACCCCAAGGAGTAATCAATGTTATTCATGGCATCGAGCTAGTGCGAGTTTGTGAGTTGAGGGGGATGATCAAAAAGGCCGAGCACATGAGGGAAGTGCTCTCCGTTCAGCCCGCCGTAAAGAAGAGGAAGACCGAGATAAAAGACATCTTGACGTTTTCAAGCAAGGACTTGGAAATGCCTTAGTTGTGACTCTTCGCGTCAAGGACTTTGACATCAAAAGAATACTGATCGACTAGGGGAGTTCGGTCGAAATCATGTACTATGATGCATTCAAACAAATGAAGTTGGAGGACAAAGACCTGGCTTCAGCGACGTCTCATTTGGTCAGCTTCAACTCTCAACCAGAATGGCCAATCAGAAAGATCATATTGCCAATCAAGGCTGGGTCAGTCACAAAACAAGTGGAGTTTTGGGTGCTGAAGGTCTCATCGACCTATAACTTGATCTTGGGGAGGGACTAGTTGTAAGCCATGTAAGCAGTAATGTTGACTTATCACCAGGTCATGCGCTTTCCTGTGCCAACCGAGCAAATTGAAGAGGTTTGGGGGATCAAGTGATAGCAAAGCAATGTTTCGTCGCGGTAAATGGCAGCCGGGCTGCCAAAGGCTTTGTCCAAATGATAGAAAGGCCAGAAGGAAAGGAAGTCCTGGAAGATGTGGAAAGAAAAGTTGAAGAGAAATTAGTGGAAGACTTGGTGGAGGTTCGGATTGATGACAACGATTCGAGCAAATTCTTTCTCTTGGGCTCATCATTATCCAGCACCGAGCGGATGGAGTATGTCAACTTCCTGGTCTCCAACATTGAAGTCTTTGCGTGGACGCCTTACGATATGCCTGGCGTCGACCCCAGCTTCATCTGCTACCAGTTGAATGTCTTTTCCAACGTACGGCTAGTCATACAGAGGACATAGCGCTCAGCCTTGCATCATGCCGAGGTGGTGGCCGAGGAGGTCAAAAACTTGTTGGAAGCTGGGGCGATAGAAGAGGTGCAATACCGTAGATGGATCTCTAACTCGGTAGTGGTGCCAAAGAAGAATGAAAAATGGTGGGTGTGCGTCGATTACAAAATCGTCAACCGTGCCTGCCCAAAGGATAGATTTCCACTCCCGAGGATTGACCAACTGGTGGACCCTACGAGCCAAACAAAGAGGTCACATCCTTCACTACGCCCAAAGGCTTGTACTGCTACAAGGTCATGTCCTTTGGCCTCAAGAACGCCGGGGCAACCTTTCAAAGAATGATGACCAAGATCTTTGCTCCTCGGTTGAGCCGCACTATGGAGGCCTATATTGATAATATGGTGGTGAAGAGCAAAGACAAGTCTCAACACCTCACCGACCTAGCTGAAATGTTCACTATCCTCAAACACTACAAGTTGCGATTGAATGCATCTAAATGTCCTTTCGGAATGGGAGCTGGAAAATTTTGGGGCTTTCTGGTTACCAACTGAGGAATTGAGGCTGACCCTTCACAGATCAGGGTAATCCAAGAGCTGGAGCGACCAAACTCCACAAAGGACGTGCAACATCTCGCCGGAATGGCGGCCGCGCTAAACAAATTTATTAGCCGATCATTAGATCGTTGCAGGCCTTTTTTCAAGACTTTAAAAAGCCAAGTTTTTCTGGGATGCAGAATGCGACTGCGCTTTGGCAGATCTGAAGACATATCTCTCTTCCGCTTTAATCTTGGTCACACCACGGCTAGATGAAGAGCTCTATCTATACTTGGCAGTTTCTCAGCATGCGGTAAGTGCGGTCCTCGTTCTTGAGGATTCAGCACCTCCCTATTTTCTATGTCAGCAAGACACTGCTCCCAGCCGAATCAAGATATCTGCTGCGTGAAAAATTGGCCATAGCTCTCATGATGGCCTTCAGAAAGTTGGTGCACTATTTTCATGCCTACACAATAGTGGTGCAATTTTCGCTCAATGTGCTCTTTGAGAAGGCAGACTTCACTGACAGAATTTTGAAGTGGGCCGTAGAGTTAGGGCAATATGACATTAAGTTCCAACCGCACAAAGCTATCAAAGCTCAAGCCCTTACTAACTTCGTGACGGAATTTGCCCCTAGCACACACCCTGTTTGCCCTGTTGATTTGGCTAGTGCAGACTTGGCACAACCTACGGCTTCGATGACATAAAAAAGTGGTGAGGAACAAGTAATAGAATGGCAAGATGATACCAGGTTAGTAGTGAAAGAGCCGGCCAATTTACCGAACAACAAGTTAAATGAAAATGTAGAAAAGCATCTGGTAAAGCCTGCCAGTACCTCGATTTGAGAAACTCTCAAAATCCTTCCGACTGTTGGAAATTGTTCATTGGTGAGATGTGGAAGCTTTTCGTTGATGGGGCCTATAACAGATATGGCACCGGGTTGAGGGTCGTGTTAACATTACCAAATGGGCTAACCATTGAGCATGCTATCACGCTTGGGTTCCCAACATCCAACAATGAGGCTGAATATGAAGCTCTTCTCGTCAGACTGAAGAGTGCTTTAAGAATGAAGGCATCAAAGCTTATGGTATTTAGCGACTCCAAACTAGTGGTCAATTAGGTCTCTGGGGAATATGAGGCCAAGGATGAAAGGATGGCTAAGTATCAAGCGCTGGTGCGCGCAGAGGTCAAAAAGTTTGCCGCGATAAAAATAGAACAAATTAACTGCGAAAAAAATAGTGAAGCCGACGAATTGGCTGGTCTGGCATCTATGCAAACTATTTTTCTCAATCCTTTGATGATAGAATTCTTACCCTGACCAAGTATTGAGGAACCAGAGGTGCTCGAAGTACTCTGCACCGACTTGGGGCTATCCTAGATGGATCCAATCATTACCTTCCTGAAAGATCAAATTCTGTCCACTGAAAAGAAGGAAGCCAACAAGATCAGGGCCAAGTCAGAGCAGTTTTGGCTCTTTCCATCTGGCGCTTTGTACAAAAAGTCCTTTACTGGGCCATACCTGAAGTGTGTCCACCCAACAAGGTTGAAGCTTTCCTCTTCGAGATTCATGAAGGCATTTGTAGAAGCCATATTGGGGGCAGATCTTTGGAATACCCAGCAATTTCCTAGGGTTATTGGTGGCCATACATGCAGGGCGATGCGCAGAAATATGTTCACAAATGCGAAAAATGTCAAAAATTTGCTCACAAAATCCATCAGCTGGCCAAAAAGTTTCTCCCCCTGACAAGTCTTTGGCCATTTGCGCTTTGGGGGTTGGACATTATAGGACCACTTTTAACCGCTCTGGGGAACCGCAAATTTTTCATCGCTGCTACTGACTACTTTACTAAGTGGGTAGAGGCCAAGCCATTAACCACTATCAAGGAAAAAGATGTAAAGAAGTTTGTCTAGCAAAATGCCATCACTCGCTTCGGCATCCCAAAGGTCCTCATTTCGGATAATGGCACATGGTTCAACGGGAAACTCTTCTACGAATTTTGCGAGGAATTGAAGATTGAGTTTTACAACTCTACACCGGCCTACCCTCAATCAAATGGTCAAGCTGAAGCCTCAAACAAAACTATCTTGGACGGGCTGAAGAAGTGACTGGAGAAGGCCAAAGGGAGGTGGGGTAAGGAACTCCTCAATGTGCTCTTGGGCATACCGCACTACACTAAGACGCTCGACCGAGGAAACTCCATTTGCCTTGGCTTATGGTATGGAGACAGTCATACCATTAGAAATCGGCATGCCAACCATCTGATCTGAAAGTTTTGAACCAGACCTAAACAGTGAAATTGTAGTCTTGGAACTGGATCTAGCCGAAGAAAGAAGGGAATGGCTGCTAATTCATATTGTAGCCTACCAACAAGAGCTCTCCAAGAAATACAACAAGACCGTGCATCCTAGGCTATTCAAGGTTGGAGAATGGGTTTTGAGGAAGGTAATGGGCAACATAGTGGTCCCTGGAGAGGGCAAGTTATGAGCAAATTGGGAGGGGCCATATAAGATAACCAGCCTTACTGGCAAAGGGGCATACCACCTGGAGGACTTGGATGGTAAAGCTATCCCCAGACCATAGAATGCGGTCAACCTCAAGCTATTTTACTTTTGAAATGTGATCTTTTCTTCTTCTTTATTTTTTGAAACTTAGCCTTTTGCCATTGGATGTAATGTGTGATGTGTAATAGAAAATAACCACTTTTTTCTCTTATACTATGTGTTTCTATACAAAATTATTAAGCTATTATGAGTGCGAAGGGCAATGCTCAAACCGGGCTGACTTTGCCTACCGTGCAAACAGTTGATTGTTCTGAGTTGATTTTGCTCATAATCGCCCGAGCTGATTTTTGCTCGCCATTGTCGAGTTGATTTTGCTTACCCGAGAAAAAAGTTAGTGTTTTGCCCAACTTGTATTAGAACCGAGCTGACTTCGCTCAACGAAAAAGGTCGTTTCTTTTGAGCTGACTTTGCTCACTCACTCAAACAGTTGGTGTTTTGTCCTACTTGAACTTGGAAATCGAGTTGACTACGTCTGTTATACTGAGATAGTTTGCACTTTGTCTGAACTCAAGAACGAGGTTAGCATTCTACCCAACACATGTTTTAAACTGAGCTGATTTTTCTCGTTTAAAAATGTTAGCATCCCCGAGCTGATTTTGCTCATTAACCCAAACTAATTTCACTCGCCTTGAAATGAGTTTGCTGTTTGTCCAACTCATGGGTTGTTTTTACCCTCAAACCGAGCTAAATTTGCTCACTAGTGAGGTAGTTATGCTTCTGCAATTTTGAAAAGAAATTTTACATGTATTTAAGTTCAAAAGTTAACCCGCGCAATTTTAACCCGGCAAGACTGAAGGTCATAGTTTCAATCATTCACACAAGACAAACAAATTGCAGAAAGCAAACAGGAAAAATCAAATACACATGGCAAGCAAAAAGAAGTTCGTATTTCATTGATGACACTATTTGGTTATAATAGTGGGGCTCATAGTCCGGTTACATCAAAAACAAAAAAAGAAAGAAATGAGCCTAGTTGCACCCTAATCAACGTCTATGGCGTTTTCCAAATTGCCCACCTCCTCTTCTGTTACATTCTGCGCGGTTTTAGCGCTAGAATCCATGCCTTGTTCGGCAATTGAAGGCTCCTGCTTGCTGCTCGGCATCGCCTTTTCTGATATGGTTGGTAGTGGGGTTTTGTCCCTTGGTTGTAGAGTTGGCTCATCTTCCGTGCTGGCTTCTTAAGCGTCCTCTATTAGCTTTTGCTGCACAGCGGCAACATACACTTTCCAGCAGCACTGAAAGAATATGTCTTTTGTTCCTGCCACCTATCATCTATACACGTTTTCTCCTTCGGCGTATCCCTGATCTTCAGCATCATCCACTTCTTTTTTTAGCTCGATCTTATGGACAGAGCGAAGCTTACATAGCTCGGCCAGATACCGCTCATTTTTAGCCTGCACGGCCTTATCCTTCTTCTCCTTGGCCTTCGCAAGCTTCTCAGCTAGGAGATCCTGCTCGGTTAGCACTGCCTCGTGTGCGGTCTTCAACTTCTCCAGTTCAGCCGTCTTGGCCTTATTGTCTGTTAAAGCCTCACGCAGACTTTGCTAGACAGAGATCATGCGTTCGTGGACCAAGTAATTTTTTTGTGTAGCATGCAATGAATAACAAGTTAGTACACTAAAACCGAGCAATGACTTAAAACAGACAAGTCGACCTAAGGACCTTTAGGTCAGATAGTTCTTTATGCTTCTTCATGTCTGCCGGAAGGAGTAGACCCTTAGTCATGTTGAAACAGAGAGAATAATCCTTGTCGGCGTACACTGAGTCACTGGTGGGCACTACTTGGCCCTTATAGTTTAGCTCGGGTGACCAGACGGTGAAGATCGTATGTGGACCACTCGGCCAAGGGTCGTTTCACCGTCGATGGTCAAGAGGCTTCGTCGATGATCGAATCTTCATCGACCAAACGCTGCTCAGTCAAAGTTGGCCTAGGCCTCTTCTTCGACCAACCAGCAACTTGCTCGTTGGTGGGAGCCAGTACTGGTTCTTCTTCGTGTGCGGCTTGCTTAGAAGATTGGCCTCCAGTTGTTTCGGCCAGCTGGGAATCGCCCTGCTCACCCGTGATCATGGACTTTATAGCATGGATATTCGCCATTTCTTGCTCGGCAGTTAGAGGCACAAGTCAGATCAGTGGAAGATTTGGATCCAGTTCTGGATAAGGGGCACGAAGAAAGCCTATGACCTTACTCTTACGCGACGCTGTATGAGGTAACTCCCTTCGTATTTGAGCAACTTTTGCAGCTCTCGTTCCTCGAGCGGGTGTTGTAAAGCAACCCTTATAGCCTCTTGGTTCGCGCGGGAGTAATCGTCTGCCAAGAGTTTGTAATTTGCAAAAAGAAAGCAAGGGTTAGATCGGCAAAGACGAATAAAATACAAAATTTAGACCGCGCTATACTACTCATCAGCACTCTCGAAGTCTTTACGAATGTACCAGCTCGGTATGGGCGCCTCGATATTCTCGTAATTGCCGGACACCCATAAGAAGTCATCGTCATTTGTTTTTTTTATCCAGGTTACCCTCAATGAGTTTTGCTCGGCCCTTCCTAACTTTGAGGTACCAACAAAAGCCGCCTTTATTCTTGCTAAGTGTATATTGGTGAAAGATCTCGGCAAGCCCGAGGTTAAGACCGAGGATTCGGTTCAACGCGGCCACGCCATTTATTATCTTATATGTATTGTTGGACACTTGGGTCAGACACAGCCTAGTCTGCCATAAAAATTCACAGATTAGGGATTGGATCGGGAAATGTAGATCGCCTTCCACAATTGACACTATCGTGAAGGGGCATTCGTCCAATTTGCCCCAGGAAGTGTCCCACTTCTTGGCCAACTCAAGGTGGACATCATCAGGAATGTTGTACTCTCTACGGAACTCGGCCATTGCCCCAGGCGAGCTGACCATGAAGCGGTATTTCTCCATTTATCTCGGTTTTATTCTATATGATAAATTTGATGGTATCTCGGTCAAAATTGAGTAGCTCAGGTGATTATTTGCTCGGTCTTTAAGCCTCACCGATGATGATGTTGAGGTGTGCCTGGTCGGTCCTAGTTTCTGCATTATTAAAAAATGAGTGCAAGTGTTAGTACAGCTACCACCCATTACATGATAATCATCCAAACACATAATAAAAATTAGTTTGGTAAAATAAATAAATAAATAAATGCGTAAAAGATTTATCAATTTTACATAATTTTTAAAATTTCAAAAATATTTTTTTAACATTTATTTTTGTCAAATTAGTTTATATTTTATTAAATTGATGACTTTACCTTTGAAATTGAACAATGATATTTTTAATTGTCCTTATTAAGAACAAGATTTAAAATTTAGAATCAAATGTGTCACGATTGAAAAGTTAATGACCAAAGTAACATAAGACTTAAACTGTAAGGACCATTAATATAATTTGTCCTTGTATTAATTTGATTTGATTTGATTTGATGATGATATTCAGTTCAGTGAATGCAATTCAAAATTGCTATTGCCACCCCCAAGCATTGCTCTCTCCGCTTCCCTACCTCCTCCTCCTCCTCCTCCTCCTCCACCTCCACCTCCTCCTCCGTCTCCTCCTGCTGCTGCAGCAGCATTGGTCCACTTGTACTCTCATGTTTTGTTTTGTTTGGCACCATTTTTTTTTTTTTTTTCCATTTCCTTAATATTTTAAAATAAGAACACAATATAAAATTTAATGTCATTTGCTTTCTAATTAATCAAATTTTGGAAATATATAAACTAGTTTAAAATTGTTTGAGTTTTATGCTATGCTCAGTATTAAAAAAAGAAAAGAAAAGAGAGATTAGTTTTATATAAATGAGAAATAGAAAATCAATTACAGATTAACGGAGTACACGTGCTCCTGTACAAATATTGAATTTTGAATGATAAGCAATTTATTCATTAAATTGTAAAAATAAATCTTATGTACGTTTATTACTTTATAATTATTTTTTGTTTGATATCATTTTTCCTATACTCGTCTGTAATTTTTACTTATTGATATTTTTTTTAGAATAATATTTGAGAGCTTGAATTTGACTCCCCCTAATCCCCTAATCCCCAAAACGACGTCGTTTTGGGGATTTTTTTCTTTTTTTCTTTTTTTTTCCATTTTCGGTTCAAACGCAGAGGGGAAGAGAGAAGAGAGAAAGAGAGGAGAGGAGGAGAGGCCGATCGTCGCCTTGTCCATTAGCCCGATCGTCGCCTCTGTGATGGCCCTCCGATCCTCCTTCCTCCTCCTCCTCCTCCTCCTTCCTTCCTTCTCCTCTTCTCCTCCCTCCCTCCTTCCCTCTCCTCTATTTCTGAAAAAAAAAAAAAAAAAAAAAAAATTAGGGGGATTCGGGGGGTAGCTCTTTCGAGCTACCCAGCATGATCCGTAATTTTTACTTATTGATATTTTTTTTTAAATGAAGTTGAAGTTAATTTTTTTAAAAAAAATTAATTGGTTTCAAAGATTTTAAATCTTTTTAATTTTTCAAATTACAAACTGAAATTCAAATACAGTACCAAACACTGGAGGTCGATGGATCTATTCTCTTTTTAAACAAAAGAGAACACACGGTTTATTATTCAATAGTCTTAGAATACTATGCAAAAAGTATTTACATTGTATTTGATTGACGATTTGGAAAAGAAAATAAAAAAAAACAATTAAAATGTGAATGAAATATAACTATATTGCACGTACCTTTTCTCTTTCCCTTTTCAAATTCATTTTTAAATTAATGAACCAAACACAATCGTAATATATTGTCCGTATGATGTTTCAAATTTACAAGTGATAACTCACTTTCAAATTTACAAGTGATAACTCACTATTAATATATGTTACGATTTTTTTTTGGATCAAAATATGTTACGATTTCTCATTGACTAAAAGCAATGAGACTAAAAGCACCACTATCCTCGTACAATTTTATGGCATCACTTAAGCTGTGTTTGATTTATGAATTTGGTGAGAGATTTCGAAAAGAAAAGGAAAAAATAAGTAAAATATGAATAAATATAATTACATTTCACACACATTTTCTTTTTTCTTTTTCAAATCCCTCTTCAAATCCATTAACCAAACATAACCTTAACTAATGAGAGTATTAGTAGATCTGCCGGGATGATAAAGTCCTCATGCAAACATAACCTTAACTAATGAGAGTATTAGTAGATCTGCCGGGATGATAAAGTCCTCATGCCACAAGAGTGTCACAACAGACATTTCAAATGCTCTGAACTCACAAGGGCGAGACTGAGATCTAATGTCATGTGAATCCAGGGTATGCACAACAAAATATCACAAGTAGTTGAAGCTTCATATCTCAAAACCAGTGGATTTGAGTTCATATCATGATTTGAAATATCAGAATATATCTGGTATCCTTAACAATTATATATCAACTGACATGGGATAAATAAATATCAATATCGAAATTCCAAATTCCAAATTCCAAATTCCTGATGCATATCAACCCTAATTCCAAAATCCTTATTCATTTATTTTGGTATACTAGGACAAGAATAGAACCATGACATCTAGTAGTATGTTCTTTTATCATAATTAGGTAAAATCCATCCAGACAAATACAACCAATTCAAACCAAACCAAACCAAAAACTGACGACTCAACAAATTCCACAAATATCAAAATAAAGATTAGCACTCAAAGATGCAATCATTACAAATGGTAAAAAGTCACTTTGCCAAACCTACTGAAAAACAAAATATTATTGAGATCAAAATTTCAAAATTGCATTGAGGGAAAAAAAAAGCAACACAAAAACAAAACAAAGGCTGGTTCAACATCATAGACCCAGAATCTCCAAGTGCAATATCAAGTACAATGCAGCCTGCAGGCTTATAGTGCACCCTATCAGCAATACATATATCACCCTTGGCTGCAAGCAACAAAACACACCCCAAGACTAAAGATAAAACAGAAAAGTGAAAAAACAAAAAC
>CM045767.1:18901565-19201565 GCA_025200525.1 Camellia lanceoleosa | reverse complement strand
TTTACAAACAAGAAGTACCCATGCTGAACCTAATTTAAGCTCATCATTAGTAAAAACCCTTATGTAAAGTCAATTATATTACACAATCTCATTCCTTTGAAACTCGATATTACAAAACAGTAACAAAGATTCAAAAAATAAAAACAGTTTAACTAAGCTCCAACAAACAACCCATAGGTTTAAACTCAAATTTTGTTTCTCACTACAAGTTGAGAAATTTGTTGAGAAACAAAAATTATTCTTTATAAAAAAAAATTATAATATCTAAATTACCCATCTAAATACAAAGTAAACAAACTAAAAAAGATGCATATATCCTCCTTTATTTTTCATCCAAACAAATGGTGTGAAACAATAATCTTATCATTTCTTCTCTCGCTTACTATACCAAATACAATGCAAGAGGCCATTTCATATGTTTCATATAAATTACCTTGTAAGTTTGTTAGTTGTATATGTGTGCACAATAAACAAGTCTATATATGTGAGTTTTTAGCATTTTGAAGAAGTGCGTTGATTTTACTAAACTTGAACACATCATAGAACCAGACTACCAGTACAATTCAAACCCAAAAACAAAATTGAATTTTTTTTGGGTACACGTGATTGTCTCAACGATCTCAATGAATAACATGAATTTCAATAAAAGAAAAGCAAGTATGAATATGAGGTTAACATGAAATTCAACTCAGCTGCCTCAAGTATTTGTAGTTAATTGAAACAATCACAAACTAATAAAAATATCTATGAAAAGCAGTCTCTTTTCCTTTATAATCTTACATTTTCAAGATAACCAACAACACAAATAAACAATCAAAAAAGCCCAAATTTAAATTGAAGATTAGAAAGAACGAGAACGAAACCTGATGGAGAAGAGAAGTGAATCCTGTTTTCCGAGAAAGAGGGCAAATCGTCGATGGTAGAAAGTTAAGAAGCGGCGCAAAAGCGACGCTGCAGAGATTTACGAGGCTGTATTGCAGACACTAGGGTTTTATAGGGTTTTTGGTGGAAGATGAAGATAGTCCAAGTGGGCCGGTTTATTTGTTGGGCCTAAACTGCTAATTCTAACCCTATCTACTCTAATCGGCCTATATATAACATCAACCCCAAAATCACTCTTAACAATATTTTTAAGAAAAAATTTATAATAATTAGATTAAGGCCTAGTTTGAGAAGACTAAATAAGTGTACTTTTTGACTTTTTATGAAATATAAGTTGGGTTTGAGTTGGGTTTGAAGTGATGTGTTAGAGAGGTGATGTGACTTAAATAAGATGATGTGACTTAAATAGGATAGTGACTTTTTGACTTTTTTCAATCATGCCAAACTTGTCAATATCGACCCAATTTGGATTTGGAATAACATTCAGCTTGTTTGGTTTTGTTTTTTAGAAAATATTTTTTAGAAAATTCTACTTTTCATCTTTCGTATTTTAATGTTTTCGATGAATTTTTTTAAGTATTTTTTTTATAAAATTTTTAGACACACATAAAATAAATACACTTAAAAAGTACAATATTTGTGCAACTAATCTTTAAAAAATACACTAAATACCAAAAAATATATTTTGAAAAAAACGAAAATTTAGTACATTTTTTGTATTTTTGTGTATTTATTAATTTTTTAAAATATTTTTTCACAAATATTTTACTATTTACATATATCTAAGTAAGGTGCATTGAAAAATGTTTAAAAAAAATTGCTTAAAATTTAAAAAATATTCACTAAAAACAAAAAAATACGAAAAATAAAAAACTCAATTTTCAAAAAACTGAAACCAAACACACTGATTTATACTCTTACTCACTATGTAGCTCAAGCTTAGTTTTATTCTGTAAGATGAGCTAATTTGAACCCACTAAATTAATTAGGCCCAATAGTCCAAGGTTGGTGGACCCGAATTTATCGCAAGTCCAAGATTGGTGGGCTGGGATTTATCGCCATCAAACGGACCGAATCGCTCTAAGCCTCGAAAGGGTTTGAATCCACGAACTTAGAGACTTACTCGGGCTCAGACTCGAACGGGTTCAGATCCACGAACCTAGAGATCCGAAGCACTTGGCTTCGAACGGATTCAGACGCAATCTAGAAGTCGCTCCATTAATGAGTCCCAGAACACTTGTGGGCTCGAAGCTTTCTGGGATCTATGTACCAAAACTATGGGCGTAATAGAGTTCGAACAAAGGACCCAATCCCGAGGACGATGAGTGGAGATAAATTCACTCTTCGGTTAAACTAGTCTATACTCGGGTTGAGGTGGCACGACCCTAGGGAGTCCATGAGACTTGGCAATATTTAACGGCGTGGGGTCCTTTAGGACTACCTTGGTCCTTTAGGATGATTGGGGATCATTGGTTAGGTGTGGCTAAGAAGAAAGGTTCGCCGAGAAGTTGATCTCATCTTCAGGGTTTTCTTCATCCTCGGAGAAGTCACCTCTTCGGATAAGGTGGTTAAAGAGAATATTTCCTATGTGCCTTGCACATGGGCTTTATCCTACATCATGAGGTGCCTATAAATAGCACTCATCCATAGCTTTACAAAGGATGGATTTTGGAGAGAAAACTCTTGGAAAAGAACTAATTTCCCTTCTCCATTATCAACCTTAAAAGTGAAAGTGGGAGATCCATGGGAGAGCCTTGCCATTATTCTCTCTCTAGCTACTTTGCCTTCTTCTTCACCCAATCTCTTATCTCCATCATCTCTTTACTTTTGTGTTCTTAGTTGAGACTATTGAAGAATCTAAGCCTCTCATCATCTTCTAGAGAATTCGAATTTTTCTTCAAGGATCTTCGAATTTTCCAACGGCATTCTTAAACCCTCTCATACATTTGGCGACTCTGCTGGGGAGGCGGATTGATTAATGGTCTCAATGAGATCTGGAACCCACACAACTCCAACAAGGATGGCGAGAGAAAATGAAGTTCACCAACAAGGATCCTCTAATGGTGGTGATGACAGGACCATGGCTCTAGATTTGCTCGAAGCCATTCAAGGACTTCAAAATACTCAGTAGGAGATTCTTACCACTTTTCAGAATCTTATTCACACCATGTTGGTAATGAGTTCTAATTTTGCATCGGCGCGAAACGGAAATCAAACTGGCAGTGGAGTTATCCCCGCTAGAGTGCAAAATCAAATCCAAGGAGAAGTAGGCCCCAATTAGCTTGTGGCTCATGGCAACACAGCTGCAATAACACATGCTCAAACCATAGTAGGCGGCAGCAATTTGCCCATGCCCGGGCTCCATGGCATGCCAAGCCAAGATCCAATAGTGACTAGAGGAGGTTCTAGTGTAATGAATGGCACTCCGGCGACTATTGGTGTCCAGGAAAATATAAGGGGCATAATGGCGCAAAAAGGAGCTCTGCTTATACCTAATCTTGTTACACCATTAGTAAATGTTGCTCAAGTACTAAGCGGGCCTTCTTTGGTGCCGACAACAAATTTGCAAGCCCAACCCGGTATAGTTGCGCCGTGTAGTGGACTTTACGGGCCTCAATTCAATGTCCCATCACCAACTGGCTTATCCATAAGCGCTGATGGCCAGAATTGTCAAATGTTCTCACCAATGATGAATTCGTAACACCAGAATGGCCAAGTCACCCCTAGCTCAGTCTTCGGGTCCATAAGCCAAGTTCCGAGAATACCACCATCAAACTCTCTCCTTCAACAGTTTCTCACTCTCGCCGATGTGCAAGCTATGTTCGATCTCGAACGGGACAAGAGGACTTTACCTTCTTTGCCTGATCCAGATGTCAAGCCACCTTACCCTATTGAGATACTGAGCTATCCATACCCTAAGAGGTATACAGTGCTGAAGTTCATCAAGTTCGATGGCAAACAAGGAAATGCTCGAGAACATGTTGTGCGATTCATCGAGACTCTGGGTATTCATGGTTCAAACCACGTCCTCCGGCTGAGAGAATTCTCTAAGTCCCTCATTGACTGAGCATATAGTTGGTATGTTAATTTGGCCCCAAACTCTGTCTGAAGTTGGGAGAAAATGGTTAACAAATTCCACTCCAAGTTCTTTCAAGTGGCGGAGAAGGTGACCACACGTACATTGTGTAAAGAAAAGCAACGAGAGAGTGAAGACATCCTTGACAACGTCAAAAGGTTTCAGGACAAGTCTGTGGATTGCCATGAAGCAATGGAGGAGAGTTATCTGGTTCAAATCTATCTAGAGGGGGCATTGAGCAGGTACAAAATGTTTCTAGTTAATCACAAGCAACCCACTTTTTCGGCACTAATAGAAGTAGCTCGGAACATTAGCACTCCTCAGGCTCAAGAATCCGGATCTAAGGCCAGTTACAAGACTAGCTCCAAATCGTTTCGTGGATCTATTATTGCTGTTGCTGCCTCTGCCCCAAATACCCAAAAGTCACAAGGAGGGAGTCATAGAGGCCAGAAGAGGAAGTAATATAATGGTAAAAAAGGGAATGTTTCTTATCCATGTGGAATCGAGGAGGTAAAAGCTCTAGTTAAGGAATGGGTGGCTGACGGAGAGCTAAAATTGCCTTATGTCGAAGAAATGCCATCAAAGAAGGACCGTGAGAGCCCCAAATTTTGCGTCTATCATCGCACATTGAAACATTCGACAAAGAAGTGTTGGACTCTTAGGAAAATCTTCAGAGATAAAGTCGAGGCAAACGAATTGAGGTTCAAAAAGTAAAGGACTCAGGACATCCGAGAACAACCATATCCTCAACATCAAGACAAGGGCAAGAATGTTGCTATGATAGCTTACGAAGGCCCGATGATTGAGGCTATCGCCAATCTCGATAACGATGATTGTTATCTAGACGACGTCTTCGAGCCCGAGGGTGAGCAAGTTTACTATGGAAGTGTTTTCGATTCAAAGGGCAAAACCTTCATGACTCATGTCGAAGATCCCTTTGATCCAGAATGAGGAGAAGAGTACTACAGAAAAGGAGGACACCATGTTTATGTGGTATCTTATTTTGAAGAGACCGAGGAGATGGTTAACTACGAGCCTCCAAGAGTGGAAAAAGATCCGGATCACTATGCCAAAACCCTGTAAGACTGTGTAAAGTTCAAGCAATTCTTCGACCAACTTGGACTTTTCAGGGAGGCAAGAACAAAAATCACCAAGTCTATCATCAATATAGTCGAGGCACACCATGAGGAATGCATGTCGACAGAGGGATCTATCCCGAGGAAGGCAAAAGAGCAATCTAGTGCCATTACTTTCTCTGAGACTGATCGGAAGTATCCCTTTTCTCACAACCACCCACTTTATGTGACTGCTTTTATTAACGGGGTTCAGTTCAAAAGGGCCTTTCTAGATAATGGAGCCTCTATCAACATTATGACTCGCACTACTCTAGAAAAGGCCGAAATCTCTAAAGAGCGCATTGTGAAGCAGCTGATAGTCATCATTGGCTTCAATGGAGAAAAGAGAGTTACTATAGGATGTGTTACAGTTAATTTAGCCATTGGAGAGATTCGCTCGGCCACCAAGTTCCATATTATCGATTCCGAGGAAAATTATCACATCATTCTAGGGAGGACCTGAATGCATAGATATGGGGCTGTACCGTCAAGTTATCATTAGTGTGTTAAGGCTAAATGGGAAAAGAAGACGATGACAATTTAGGCTATAGAAAGGCCTTTCGAGACCTATGAAGCTCATTATGCTGATGCCATCTACTTCACTGAATTGGCTATCAAGGAAATTCCCACCACCTCTAAGCCTCGGGGGGTCAAAATTTCTCGTTGGGAGGATATCAAAGATGACAAGGAGCCAATGGCAGAATCAAGTAAATGGGCAATGTCTCGACTAGAAAGTCCACCTATTCCTCGGAAGGTGATGAAAGTCCGAGAAGAGGGTAAGATGGTGTATTATTTGTGAAGGTGCGAGGAGTCGGTTTCTTCAGCCACTGACTCTGAGTCAAACGAAGAGTCTCCTGACAATGACATAGTAATAAAGACTGAAGTGGCTCCAGAATGCATGCAAGATGGGCCGAAGCCCTAGCCCGAACAACTTATCGAAATAGATCTGAGTGATGGACTAGATGCACCAAGGCCGATATTCATAAGTTCGAACCTTAGCCCAAAGAAGCGGGAACAGTTGTTAAAATTGATAAGCCGGTACTCAGATGTATTTGCTTGGTCATATAAAGAAATGCCAGACTAGATCCTGACCTAGTCTCCCATTATCTTGATATGTTCCCAAACTCCAAGCCAATCAAGCAAGCTGTTCGAAAATATCATCCAGATCTCGAAGAGAAGATTAAGTTGGAGATTGAAAAACTTCAACAGGCTGGTTTCATCCGGCCGATACAGTACCCCACGTGATTGGCAAACATAGTACCAGTAAATAAGAAGAATGGTCAAATTAGAGTATGTGTAGACTTTCGAGATTTGAACAAATTTGCCCGAAGGATGAATTCCCTCTACCTTACATCGACACCCTCGTGGATGCCACCTCGGGATACCAGATGTTCTCATTCATGGATGGATTCAGCGGATACAATCAGATTAAGATGGCTGAAGAGGACGCATAAAAAATTGCTTTTAGAACACCTCTCAGAAACTTCTTCTATACAGTCATGCCTTTCGGACTCAAGAATACTGGAGCAACTTACCAAAAGGCTATGACTGCAATCTTTCATGACATGATCCATCATGAGGTGGAAAATTATGTTGATAATCTAGTGGTGAAATCCAAGAAAGAAGAGGACCATCTCCGAGACCTTGAGAAAGTATTCAAGAGGTGCCAGAAATTCAAAATGGGGATGAATCCTCTCAAATGTGCTTTCGGGGTAACGGTTGGGAAGTTTCTTGGGTTTCTTGTACATAGGCATGGTATCGAGGCAGATGAAGACAAGGTCAAATCTATCAGAGCGATGTCTTCCCCGCATTCTCACAAGGAGTTAAAGAAGTTCCTCGGGAAGGTGTCTTATATTCGGAGGTTTATCCCAGCACTTGCAAAGATCTCTACCGCTTTCGGCTCGTTATTAAAAGGAGATGACAAGTTCAAGTGGAACCAAGAGCACCAAAAGGCCTTCAAGAAAATCAAGGCGGCCTTAACCTCGCCTCAGACCATGATAGCCCCGCAGCCCGGGGTGTCTCTAATGTTGTACCTAACTTTAACCCCTAAGTCCATAGGGGCATTATTGGTCCAAGATGTAGATGGAGCAAAACGTCCGATGTATTACATCAGCCGGAAGATTCGAGAAGCAGAAGTCCGATATACTCCGGTAGAGAGACATTGTTTAGCTTTGGTATTCACTGCCCAAAAGCTCAGACATTACTTCTTAGCATATCAGATTCAGATTGTTACTAGAAATGATCCAATCCGATACCTCCTTAGCAAGCCTGTTTTAACCGGGAAGGTGGCAAGATGGTTGTTAGCACTGGGTGAATTCGAGATCACATGTGTAGCTCCCAAGGCAATCAAAAGCCAAGCCTTAGCCGATCTCCTTGCCCAATTTCCAAGTGGTGACTATGAACCAGTGAATGAAGAATAAAAAGGAGAAGTGCATGCAACTATGGCTTCCGAGGAAAGCTTTTGGACATTGAGCTTTGACAAAGTAGCAGCCGGAGGGAAAGGAGGAACCGGGATAGTCCTTACAAACAAAAGTGGGGAAAAGTTATATTTGTCTTATAAACTGAATTTCCATTGTTCGAATAATGAAGCCGAGTATGAGACTCTTATTTTAGGCTTGATAACAGCTGAGAAGCACAGTATCAAGAAGATTCGGATTCGGGGGGACTCAAAACTGATAGTGAAGCAAGTTTCAGGACAGCTCGTCTTAAAGGAGCCTGCCTTAGCCACGTATCGAACAATAGTCCAAAGGTTTCTTGACAAATTTCAGAAGGTCGAAATAGAGCATGTGCCTCGCTCTGACAACAAGTTTTCAGATGCCCTCACAACATTAAGGGCAAGAGTTGACATTCCAGAAGAGAATGCGACAATTATTATCAAGAAGAGAACAGAGCCTTCAATAATACCCGAGGACAAAGACCTTCCGGGAGACTGGAGAGGAGAAGTCCTCAAACAACTCAGAAGCAAAGTTGGAAAACTGACTATGGCCAAGCTTACCCAATTCATGATTATTCAAGGTGAACTTTACTTCCGATGAGGTATCGGATTCCTAGCCCGATGTGTTGGCCAACAAGAGGCAAGCTTCTGACTACAACAGATTCATGACAAGTCTTGCGAGGATGGGGATATTAGTTTGTACAGAAGAATCCAAAGACAAGGCTATTATTGGCCCGAGATGGAGAAGGCCTCAAATCAACTTCAGAAAGAATGCCCCAAGTGTCAGTCATACATCCGAGAGGATGAGGGTTGCTTTGAAATTGATACCCCTGACTGGAGACATTGACTATCTCAAGAAGGGGACACTACCTGAGAGCCCGAGGGACATTGCACACCTCAAGAGGAGAGCGAGGCGATACTTTCTTGATCAAAATAAGCTTTACAGAAGAAGCATTGAAGGCACTCCCCTGAGGTGTCTCTCCAAGGAGGAGTCGGATCTAGTCCTCGGAAGAGCCCAGGAAATTGAGCATCAAGGAGGAGCTCGGCTGTTCGAGCAACTTATACACCTTAGGTATTATTGGCTGACCATGGAGTCAGATGCATTCCATCACGTAAAGAGGTGCCAGACTTGTCAGAAACACAAAAATTTGATCCATGCTCCAGCCGTAAACCTGCATAGCATTCGAACGCCATGGCCATTCCATACTTGGGCTTTTGATCTGATAGGGCCCATCTCCACACCTTGTAAAGGGTACAAGTGGATTCTCGCAGCTACGGAATTAAGCACAAAGTGGGTCGAAGCAATCTCTCTAAAGAACACTATGGAGCCTGCAGTCGCGAACTTCATCAAGGAAAATATCATTTGCCGATTCGGAGTGCTGAATACCATCCTCTCGGACAACAGCACACCCTTCTTAAACAAATATGTGAAGAGCCTCCTAGAGACTTACCAAGTGAAGCATCACAAATTCACACCCTACTATCCAAAAGGGGAACGGGCATGTGGAGGTCATAAAAAAGACACTGATAAGGATTCTGAGCAAGATGATGGATGAATTTGGTGGGACTTGGTCCGAACAGTTGATAGTAGCCCTATGGGCGTATCACACTTCAAAGAGAAAGCCAACTCAAGCAACTCCTTAGTCTTTTGTGTATGGGTCCGAAGCAGTGTTACCTATAGAGTTGAAAACACCATCTGCTTGGATGGCTCTCGCATCGGGGATGGTACTTGTCACTACCCAAACCCGCCCCTATAGGTTCGGCGACGTAACTGGCCAGTAATCCATGGATTACCTACGGCCTCCAAACATAATAACAAATAATAAGGTCATGAAGCAAATAATCGAAGTAAACAAGGTCCAATGAGCTGTGATGACGTACATGGGACTGAAAATTTAAAACTTATTTATATACATAACATGCTAGTCAAAGTACACCAATATGTACAAAGTATTTACACAAGTTTGTCCCAAGATCCAACTTTACAAAACCCCAACCGATTTACTAGCATGAAACAAAACTGCCTCGAGGTTAGGCTTTGACGGGAACCTCCTCGGGAGGCGCAACAGCTGGCTGACCAAAAAGGGAAACATGAGGCCATCAACTCTGGCCAGGGTCTTGTGCCGTCTCACCTACATATATATAGTAAACTGTGAGCGAAAGCCCAGTGAATAATAAACAGAGTAAAGGGGTTAATGAATGAGGTCCATTACATAATCAGAAATCAAAGCTTATATCAGAAACACAATCTTATGCATATTCAGATTTCTAATCAGAAATAGATTCAGATACATGCTCATATTCATATTCACATTCATATTCAGATTTTGCATAAGATCATATGTGGTACACCCATTAGCTATCCGATCAAGCAGGTCTAAAAACCACAGAAAAGTTGGTACCAACAACTATAAAGGTCCTTATCTTGCCAAGAAGCAACCATGGTATTATTACCCTGGCAAGGGCCATAGGCCTGATTGTTACCCCGGCGAGAGCCATAGACCACCAGATTGTTACCCGGCGAGGCCATAGGCCACGGTATTGTTACCCCGGCGAGGGCCATAGGCCACTAGTATTGTTACCCGAGGCGAGGCCATAGGGACTAAGGGTGCCACAACTACTTTTCAGAAAACTGGACATTCATTCATTCATTTCCAACATATCATAGCTTTTCAAGAACCAATCATTTCATATCATAGTATACTGAAAATACATAACATTGAACATAACTTTACAAAGTTATTACTCACTGTGGGCGTTGATACAAGTAGGTGAAGCCAAAAGGGTCAAACAGATTACAAGACTTGACCTACATCACATAATGGGTACACACTTGAAATACGCATCTCTCATTGTATCAAAACTTATGTTGACAATTCTAAGTGTGTACTTAACCCTTTACCCTTAATATGGAGTCCCAAACATGGCCTAGGAATGCCTAGGATGGAATGTGGATGCAAAAATGCCTTAGAAAATGTTTTACAAAAGTTGCTGAAAACAGGGGTCTCGCTCGAGCGAGCCTTCCTTCGCTCGAGCGAGCTCCCAAAATCAAAGGGTTCGCTCGAGCGAGGAGTCCTTCGCCGAGCGTCCGATGAATCGAAAAGTATCGTTGTTGATTTTTCCGCGATGTTCGCTGATGCTCGCCGAGCGAAGCTTCAAAATCAAAGGCTTCGCCGAGCGAGACCTCCTTCGCCGAAAGGCGTCTGCGTGCACCAAAAACTGGCGTGCAAGCGCCGAGCCACCATTTCTTTGCTCGAGGGCTCGTAACAAAGGATGGTCGCCGGCGAGGAATCCTTCGCTGAAGCGAGGAAGCAAACTGAATTTCCATTTGCCTTCCAAGTTCGAACCAAGCATCCTTCAACCAAAACTCAACCTCTTGGGCCCAAATTTTGGAAAAACACTTTAAACTCATAGTACATTAAGTTTCAAAGGTCAATTTGACAAATCATTGCCCAAGAGTGAGTCCATTTGAGCACCATTTTCAAACCCATATCAAGAACAAGGTGAAATCCAACATTCTAGAATTCACATGCATTTTATAACTTCAAAACATGATCAAATGGCACATTTTCTGGAAAAACATGATGAATTCATGGCTTTAAGCAAAAACATGAACATGCATGTAGAGATTTGATACAAAACAACTCAATTTCCATGAATATGCACATGCATGTATGCTATGGACTTCAATCCAACATCCTAGACCCATTTCCCACTTCCAACTCTAATCTAATCAAGAACCTTACAAAAACCAGCTCAAATACATGAATGGGAGAATGGTGAGAGGGTGGGTTCTTACCTTAAACCTTCCAATTCAAGTGTGTGGGTTCAAGTCTTCTAAATTGCCTACAATCCCCTCCAAATCCAAGCTAGAACTTGTTGAATTCAGCTTTCCCCTCTCCTATTTCTCTCTAGCCGAAATTGATGAAGAAAACAAAGGCTCATGAGCTAATCTAAGTCTTAGACAACTTGACTCATCAAAATGGAAAAATCGTAATTAATTAGGTTCATTATTAAAATGTTATTTAATCAGTTTTAAACGTTCCAAATCGGATTTTAATTGAACCTACCATAAATTTACGTAAAATCTAACGAGTCCAAAACACTAATCAATTTCGAAATCGGGCGCCGATAAGGCTTCTAATTCGCAGTTTAAAGTCTAGAATACAAACAGATATTCCGACACCGAACAGATAGGAACACATAAATCATGTAATGCACATGCAAATAAATTTCAGATTTTTTTCCCTTAATTATTATTAGACATAATTAAGTTCTAATTAGCGTTAATCAGGGTCGGGGTTATTACAGTCTTCCCCCCTTAAAAGAGTTTGGTCCCCAAACTCGGGTTACCTTCAGTCGGAGTCAACGTCGGGTCTAACGGAAATAAATCCGGATATCTCTTCTTCATGTCCTCTTCGGTTTCCCAAGTTGCATAGGTTCCCCCGTGGTTCTGCCAATCAACTTTCACCAACGGTATTTCTTTGTTTCTCAGCCTTTTAATTCTTCGATTCACAATCTGAATAGGCATCTCTTCATAGGTATAGTCATCTTTCAAGAGTACATGCGTCGGTTCGATGACGTGGAGCGGATCTCTCAAATATTCTCGTAGCATCGACACATGGAAGACATTATGCATATGTTCCATCACCGGAGGTAAGGCTATTCGGTAGGACACCGGATTGATCTTTTCAAGAACTTCATAAGGTCCAATATACCTTGGAGCCAATTTTCCTTTAACAGCAAATCGGGTTTGACCCTTCATCGGGGTCACCTTAATGAACACATGGTCCCCCACTTCATATTCCCTTTCTCTTCTTCGAACGTCAGCATAACTCTTTTGCCTACTCTGTGCAGTTTTCAAACGCTGCTGTATTAGTTTCACTTTCTCAGTTGTTTCTTGTACAAGTTCCGTCCCAACAAGGGTCTCACCTACTTCAAATTTCAACATATTGGGGATCGACACTTTCTTCCATACAAAGCTTCAGAAGGAGCCATCCCAATACTTGAGTGGTAACTGTTGTTGTACACAAACTCGGCTAAGGGCAAGTAAGCTTCCCAATTTCCCTGGAAGTCTAGCACACACATTCTGAGCATATCTTCCAGAGTTTGGTTAGTTCTTTCAGTTTGGCCATCTGGCTCAGGGTGGTAAGCAATCGCCAATCTCAATTGCTCCCAAAGCTCACAGTAAACTCGCCAAAATCTAGACACAAACTTCGAGTCCCTCGACACAATAGACACTGCACTCCATGTAGCCTCACAATTTCAAATATATAGATATTAGCCGCCTATCATTATAAATAGTTTTAACAGCAGAAATGTGCGATTTAGTCAAACGGTCAACTATAACCCAAATAGAGTCCATACCTCGAGAAGAGCGAGGCAATCCCACAATGAAATCCATGGTGATATGCTCCCATTTCCATTCCGTATTGGGAGTGGTTGTAGCAAACCCAGTGTCGTTGATGTTCGGCTTTAACTTTGTTGGCAGTAGACATCTAGCCACGAAGTCTGCAATACTCTTCTTCATTCCGTGCCACCAAAAATTTCGCTTTCAAGTTGTGGTACATCTTCGTTTCCCGGATGCATAGCAAATTTACTACTATGTGCTTTGGCCATAACATCGCCAGAGATCATAGCAATCAGCACACAAAGACGGTTCAAATTTCAAAGACACCATTTTCAAACACAAAATCGCCTCGGTTTCAATCAAACTCCTCTATAATCTTTTTCAAGTGGTCATCTTCACATTGTTTCGCTTGATCTCATCAAGCATAACAGTTGAGCAGAGATAGCAGATATCACCATCCTCGTTTCTAAGTCATTTGACCAAATCTTTTCGGCCGGATAACAAACACGATACGCTTGCACCAGATTTTACTCAAGGCATCCGCCACAAGATTAGCCTTCCCGTGATATAAGATTTGCAAGTCATAATCCTTGATTAGTTCCATCCATCGCCTTTGTCTCATATTCAACTCCTTTTGGGTGAAGAAATATTTCAAGCTTTTATGGTCGGTGTACACTTCAAGTTACCCCATACAAGTAGTGACGCCATATTTTCAAAGCAAACACTACTACCGCCAATTCAAGGTCATGTGTTGGGTAATTCTTTTCATGAGGTCGGAGTTGTCTAGAAGCATAGGCAATCACCTTCCCATTTTGCATTAGCACACACCCTAGGCCTTTATATGAAGCATCATCAGACACTTGGAACCCATCGACCATTAGGCAAAGTCAAAATGGGTGCAACACTAACCCGGTTTTCAACTCTTGAAAGTCAGCTTTCTTTGATCATTCCAAATAAATGGCATGTTTTTCTCGAGTTAGTTGAGTCAATGGTAAGGCAAGCTTTGAGAAGTCTTTCACAAATCTCCCAGAATAGCTCGCAAGTCCCGAAAACTCCAGATTCATTACATTTGTAGGCCTCGCCAATCCACAACAAATTCAATTTTCCGAGGGTCCACAGAAACACCGCTTTTGTCAATCACATGGCCTAAATGCTACAATCGCCCACCCAAAATTCGACTTGGACAATTTAGCATACAACTTCTTTTCCTCAATATCTAAGGCGCTTCAAATGCTTTTCATGTTCTTCCCTGTCTTTAGAGTATATCAGAATATCATCAATAAACACAACAATGAAATCATCCAGATACGATTTAAACACTCTATTCATAAGATCCATGAAAGCAGCAGGTGCATTAGTCATTCCAAACGGCATTACCAAAAATTCATAATGTCCATATCTAGTTCGGAATGCAGTTTTCTCAATGTCTTCGGCTCTAACCTTTAACTGATGATACCCAGACCTGAGGTCAATCTTTGAAAACACTTGGGCACCCTGGAGTTGATCAAACAAGTCATCTATTCGGGGTAGAGGGTATTTGTTTTTAATAGTCACTTTGTTCAGTTCCCGGTAATCTATACACAATCTCAAGGACCCATCCTTCTTTTTGACAAATAACACTGGAGCACCCCACGGTGAAGTACTCGGGCGGATGAAATTCTTATCTAACAATTCCTGAAGTTGGGTTTTCAATTCCTTCAATTCTGAGATGGACATCCTATATGGAGTCTTGGATATAGGTTGTGTCCCCGGAATCACCTCAACAAGAATTCAATTTCTCTCACAACTAAATCCCCAGAAATCGGCTTGGAAACACATCGTGAAGTCACAAACAACAGGATTGTTTCTACTAGAGGATCACGATGATGTAGTCAATATGCAACACAGATAACCCCTACATCCCTTCCTATAGTTTCACGGCTTATAGTCGAAATTAAGTATGGGAGGAACTACCCCATTCCCTGCTAAAGGTAAATTCAGGCATACTCGGCGGTCTAAACACCACAGTTTTGTTTGCACAATCGATAGTAGCACAGTATTTAGTTAACCAATCCATCCCCAAAATGCAATCAAAATGCTGAATGTCTAAAGGCAGGAAATCCACATACAATCATATCACCCACCACAATATCACATGCCGGATAAACATGAGTACACATCATAGAATCCCCAAAAGGTGTAGATACAGACAATACACATGTCATATGTTCTAGTGGCCTAGTTAATTTTTGAGAAAAGGCATGCGACACAAAGGAATGCGTAGAACCAGAATCTATCAACACATATGCATATTGAGAACATACAGAAAGTGTACCTGACACCACAGTGTAGGTGTTCGGTACATCACCAGGTACTAAGGCAAACACTCGGCCCTGTCTTAGTGGTTCCTTTCCTGCATTGGCTTTGGTGTTGGTTTTGGCCACAGAAGTAGATCCCGCTGAACTCGCTACAGGACGGCTAGTAGTCTCGGATCTAAGCGGACAATCCCTCATCATATGGCCTGTCTTACCACATTTAAAACACGCACCTGATGCTCGGTAACAAGTGCCCCTGTGTTTATTCCCACAATCAGGGCAAACTGGTGCAGAGCCACTACCTTGACTTGAATTACTATAAGACCCGGTGTTGCGCTTCTTATTCCCAGAAAATGAACGCCCCTTTTTAAGGTTGTTTCCCGGCCTTTTCCCTGCCCAATCAGTCCGTGGAGCAAGAGCTTGTTTCTTTGCTGCTAGGATGGATTCTGTCATCAATGCCCTATCCAGAACACTCACATATGTGGGTAGATTTAGAACTCCCACCCTTTCCAGTATGTCCAGATCCAATCCATCCTCAAACTTGCGGGCCTTTTTGTCCTCTGTATCCACCATATGAGGAGCAAACCTAGCTAGCTCAGTGAATTTGGCCTCATACTGCGCCACCGACATCTTGCCCTGTTTAAGTTCCTGAAATTCTGAGACTTTCCTGTTTCGAAAGCACTGTGGAAAATACTTGTCATAAAAGATTGCATTGAACTGTGTCCACGTCATATTTTCGTGACCATTTCGAATCAATAACCACCACCTGCGAGCTTCATCCTTTAGAGTATAGGTAGCTAAAAGAACTTTCTGCATTTCTGAACACGGAAATACCTCATACAGTTTCTCCATCTCAAGCAACCATGTTTCAGCTTTCAAGGGCTCAATCCCACCATAGAACATTGGGGGTTTCATCTTCAGAAATTTCTGTGTCAGACTAATGATATCAGTGTTATCAGCTTCACCAGATCAAGGAGGTGGAGGGTACGGCCGTTGTCTCATTGCGTTACCACTTCAGTCAAGGTTGCTAGCATTTGTTCCATTCGGCTCATACGAGCCTCAGATGTTTCACTTTCACCACTTCCCCCTGGGTTCTCCATTTTACTATACAGACATTAAAAGATATTAAGCATAGGTATATTCAGGTGTACATTCAGTTTTAACGTTCAGTTATATTACCACACACTCACACATGCAAATGGAATGCCCCTAATTCTCACTAGGACATCCTAAGCTCATAAGGACCTGTGTGTGCGGTATAACTCGTGCTCTGATACCACTCTGTCACTACCCAAACCCGCCCCTATAGGTTCGGCGACGTAACTGGCCAGTAATCCATGGATTACCTACGGCCTCCAAACATAATAACAAATAATAAGGTCATGAAGCAAATCGAAAGTAAACAAGGTCCAATGAGCTGTGATGACGTACATGGGACTGAAAATTTAAAACTTATTTATATACATAACATGCTAGTCAAAGTACACCAATATGTACAAAGTATTTACACAAGTTTGTCCCAAGATCCAACTTTACAAAAACCCCAACTGACGACTAGCATGAAACAAAACTTCCTCGAGGTTAGGCTTTGACGGGAACCTCCTCGGGAGGCGCAACAGCTGGCTGACCAAAAAGGGAAACATGAGGCCATCAACTCTGGCCAGGGTCTTGTGCCGTCTCACCTACATATATATAGTAAACTGTGAGCGAAAGCCCAGTGAATAATAAACAGAGTAAAGGGGTTAATGAATGAGGTCCATTACATAATCAGAAATCAAAGCTTATATCAGAAACACAATCTTATGCATATTCAGATTTCTAATCAGAAATAGATTCAGATACATGCTCATATTCATATTCACATTCATATTCAGATTTTGCATAAGATCATATGTGGTACACCCATTAGCTATCCGATCAAGCAGGTCTAAAGACCACAGCAAAGTTGGTACCAACAACCATAAAGGTCCTTATCTTGCGCGCAAGCAACCATGGTATTATTACCCCCAGGCAAGGGCCATAGGCCACGGTATTGTTACCCCCGGGCGAGGGCCATAGACCACGGTATTGTTACCCCCGGGCGAGGGCCATAGGCCACGGTATTGTTACCCCCGGGCGAGGGCCATAGGGACTAAGGGTGCCACAACTACTTTTCAGAAAACTGGACATTCATTCATTCATTTCCAACATATCATAGCTTTTCAAGAACCAATCATTTCATATCATAGTATACTGAAAATACATAACATTGAACATAACTTTACAAAGTTATTACTCACTGTGGGCGTTGATACAAGTAGGTGAAGCCAAAAGGGTCAAACAGATTGCGGCACTTGACCTACATCACATAATGGGTACACACTTGAAATACGCATCTCTCATTGTATCAAAACTTATGTTGACAATTCTAAGTGTGTACTTAACCCTTTACCCTTAATATGGAGTCCCAAACATGGCCTAGGAATGCCTAGGATGGAATGTGGATGCAAAAATGCCTTAGAAAATGTTTTACAAAAGTTCTTAAGCAGGGTCTCGCCGAGCGAAATTCTTCCTTCGAAAGCGAGCTCCCAAAATCAAAGGGTTCGCTCGAGCGAGGAGTCCTTCGCTCGAGCGGTCTGATGAACTGAAAAAGTACTGGTTGTTGATTTTTTTCCGCGCGATGCTCGCTCGATGCTCGCTCGAGCGAGCTTCCAAATTCAAAGGCTTCGCTCGAGCGAGACCTCCTTCGCTCGAGCGTGCGTCTGCGTGCACCAAAAACCTGAAGGCGTGCAATGTGCGCTCGAGCCACCATTTCTTTGCTCGAGCGGGGCTCAGAACAAAGGATGGTCGCTCGAGCGAGGAATCCTTCGCTCGAGCGAGGAAGCAAAATCTGGAATTTCCAGATTTGCCTTCCAAGTTCGAACCAAGCATCCTTCAACCAAAACCTCAACCTCTTGGGCCCAAATTTTGGAAAAACACTTTAAACTCATAGTACATTAAGTTTCAAAGGTCAATTTGACAAATCATTGCCCAAGAGTGAGTCCATTTGAGCACCATTTTCAAACCCATATCAAGAACAAGGTGAAATCCAACATTCTAGAATTCACATGCATTTTATAACTTCAAAACATGATCAAATGGCACATTTTCTGGAAAAACATGATGAATTCATGGCTTTAAGCAAAAACATGAACATGCATGTAGAGATTTGATACAAAACAACTCAATTTTCATGAATATGCACATGCATGTATGCTATGGACTTCAATCCAACATCCTAGACCCATTTCCCACTTCCAACTCTAATCTAATCAAGAACCTTACAAAAACTAGCTCAAATACATGAATGGGAGAATGGTGAGAGGGTGGGTTCTTACCTTAAACCTTCCAATTCAAGTGTGTGGGTTCAAGTCTTCTAAATTGCCTACAATCCCCTCCAAATCCAAGCTAGAACTTGTTGAATTCAGCTTTCCCCTCTCCTATTTCTCTCTAGCCGAAATTGATGAAGAAAACAAAGGCTCATGAGCTAATCTAAGTCTTAGACAACTTGACTCATCAAAATGGCAAAATCGTAATTAATTAGGTTCATTATTAAAATGTTATTTAATCAGTTTTAAACGTTCCAAATCGGATTTTAATTGAACCTACCATAAATTTACGTAAAATCTAACGAGTCCAAACCACTAATCAATTTCGAAATCGGGCGCCGATAAGGCTTCTAATTCGCAGTCTAAAGTCTAGAATACAAACAGATATTCCGACACCGAACAGATAGGAACACATAAATCATGTAATGCACATGCAAATAAATTTCAGATTTTTCCCCTAATTATTATTAGACATAATTAAGTTCTAATTAGCGTTAATCAGGGTCGGGGTTATTACAGTACTGGAGCCTTGAACCACCAGATTGGAAGCATTAGAGGAAAAGCATGATAGAGCCGCAAAAGTCATGGAAATGTATCATGAGTCCCTCACCTGAGCCTATAATCAGACTGTGGTGCCAAGAAAGTTCGAAGAAGGTGATCTAGTATGGAAGATCGTAGACCCAATTATGCGAGGACAATCCTTGCCTAAGTTTTCTCCAAAATGGGAAGGGCCCTACAGGGTGGTTCAAGCAAGTTCAAGCGGGTACTACAAGCTTGTAAGGGTTGAAGATGGCTTCCGAACTGGCCCGCTCAATACAAAGTTTATCAAGCGTTACTACCCGTAGATAGACTTATCTATGTTGAAATTCATTTTCATTTTCTTACTTTGTCTAAAAGTTGTATTTCCCTTACATTATGAAAAAACTGGTTTTCTTTATAGTGTATGTTTATCCCATCACTTGCAGTGAATATATTATACTTTTGTCAAGAAAGTTAAAGAATTAATGAGAATATTTCAGCTTTTATAAACATGTGCATATGATTGTTCTTTCCATTGTATCATTCGAAATAATTATTTTATCAAGTAAAATGAGAAAACAATGTGAAAATCTCCAAACAACAAAGATTTTGTCATTTCATTGCATTGTCCTAGATAAAACATTTTTATCGAAAGGGGCAAGAAAGTAATACAAAAAAAAAAAAAAAAAACTCAATCTCTCATAAAAACACCCTCGAAGAAGCTGCCTGTCATATCTACATCCTGAGGACAAACAGCAGAGTGTGCCTCTAAAGTCTCCAAGGCCCGAGCATAGCCTGACTCAAGTTCACGAAGAGTTGCCTTTGTCTCATCCATAGAGATCCGATAAGAGGCAAGCATAGACAAAACTTCCACCCGACGATTGGCGTTCGAAGCTATATCCAGACGCTTCTGAAGCCATGATAAATCCACTTGGTGACGCTCCATATCAGAGATCCCCTGGTACGCTATCTCGACTACTTTCCCGTTAAGGTCACACAGCCGTCGCCTATTCAAGCTATATAGGATAGTGGCAAAGGACTCGAGAAGAGTAGTCTAAATGAGTGGACATTAGCAAGCAAATGAAACAAAGGTCTTAGGGTAACTCGAATGCACAAGTTGTAGAATTGAAGCAAACTCAGGAGCTACCCAATAATGGAGAAATGATACTTTGCCAGAAGTCGAAGGAGGAACTGGGGCAGGAACTGGGGCTGGAAAGGTACTAGTCTCAGGAATCTCCCCAATGTCTATTGGGTTAGATGAACCACTCGGAGGGGTAATTTTCGGCAGAGGTCCCGAGTTTGAGAATGCAGATTGATAAGGGGAAAGACCAAAAGTATCACTATCAAAGTGGAAATCACTGAGATTCAGATCCAAAACATTCGAAGGCACTTGCGATGAAGAGCCTCTAGTAGTTGTCTCAACGGCAGGTGTCTTCTCTTGAGAATGAGAACCATGAGGAGTCACAAAGAGAGTCGGAGCAGAGTTCGAAGCAGGTGAAAACAGGACACCGGTAGCGACCAACACTGAAGAAAAGATAAAGAAGTCTTATTAGAGGCAGGGAGTAGTAAAGCCATTTGAGTAAAAAAAAATTCTCACAGATAAAAGTACATGACAATCTTCAAAAAGAAAGATTACCTGAGGGAGAATCATTATGCAAAGTCGGGGCAACTAAAGGGCTCTTAGCATCAACAAAGTCACTTGGCCGTACAAGGGGCACCTGATCAATCTCAACATCGATTGAAGCCAGAACAGTAGCAGTCATCCCTGAAGAAGGAAAGAAGCCTGGAGGATGAGAATTACTATAAGTGCCAGAGCGAGTCTCAGAAACTTCTAGCACATCCACCTCCATACTATTCCCAGAGGCGCACCTCATCTCTACATTGCTTCTAGAAGCATGGCCTGCGCCATCAATTTCTGTGGCACCAGTTCCTTCAACAATCTCAACATTAGAGCCACGGTTCTCAATAATCTCAATATCAGAACAATGAGCCCCGATAACCTCGTCACCAAGATAGCACTCATTCTCTGAAACTGAGCGATGAGGGGAACATCTGACCAATGGAGAGGCATCCTTAGTCATGATAGGACGGTGACGACTTATACGTGGAACAAGGTCACAAAAATGATCGGAGGACTCAGCCTTATCATCATCATCATCATCTATAACTAATATACGAGGGGTGCGTATCTTCACGAGTCTTGCATACAAATGGAGAGTATCATCCAAGTCTGAGTCCAGCCTGGTAGGGGCAACATGGCCAATAGCGATGGTACCGAGAGCGTCAGCAACTGCAAGGTCAAAAGACAGAGTAGGATCCTACACAATAGGAAAAATAAAAAGTGTTCATTTAAGAAGGTATAGTCGCAAGAAGGAAAGTAACTTCAAATTAATTTTTTTTTTTAAATTTAAGATGTCTATCTGGTATCTGATGAAGCCTTTTGGAAAGGTGAGGAGTAGAAGGACTGGCATTAAAAGCTCTCTTGTGGGCCATCTTCTTAAGGTGGGTTGTCCGAGGACAAGAGGCCTTATTCAAAGGGACTTGCTCTTAAGAAGCAATTGCCAAGCTAGAAGCAGACGCTCGAGCCGGAGGGTCAGTCGGAGCAGATGAAGTGAAGAAACTCTCATATATATTATCAGATTTCCGGCTCTCAGGCAACCGAAGAGAAGAGTCCTTCTTATAAATCGGTGAAGGCAAACATATGACCGGTCTGCTCTAGACAAACTCAATAAATGCATCAATATTCTTCCACCAATATCTCCTGAAAGAGGGGTTGAAACCCCCTACTTGGCTCAAGCCTGGCATCATCAAAGAGCCAGATATAGGAAGCATGGTGTGTACGAGTTCGTGAGTAAAGTGCCCATAGCTCTCCGAAAAAGATAATAATTAAGGTGCTCGCCTCGGGGCACACTGGTCAAACCCAAATTGACATGCTACTCTGTCAGGTCTGTAGACGGTGCTATCAACACCCTCTTCATGCCATACCGATAATGAACTCGGACGAATCGTTATCAGCATATCAACAAGGTATGCAGAGATACCCTTCGGCAAGGGAAATGACACCAGGCGGGAGGAACCATGATAGATAAGTGGTGTTGCCACACTCACCGGTGGGCATACATAGGGGCATGCCACAAAGCGCCGAGGATCATCCACCAAAGTATTCAAGGATAAAGTGGAAATGACACATGACCAACGTGTGATCAACGGCTGGCAAGACTTCGCTTTTTCAAATGTGCGAGACCCATCAGTACCGAGTACATGGATACTATCTTTATCCACTATCTCCCGAAGAACCTCTGCCTCGAATACAGTCGGAATAAGGGCAAACTTTAGGAACCTCTTAAAGAAAAAACAAAGCAGAAACTGGCTGTGAATGAAGGAGACAGGCTCATATCGACCCACGGAACGGACCATGTCTCGATGTAGTAGATCCAGCCGGTAATAAAGATTCCCAAGAAATAGCGGAGCTAAAGGAATCCGATCCCCTCTGAAGAGCCTAACTGCCAAGGGGAAGACAAAAGAATTGAGAGAATCTGAAGGTGTGCTCGGAAGAATGAAGAATGAAAGGAAGCAAGCCAGAAATCCCAAAAAATAGAGCCTAGATCCATATATCGGGCCGACCTTATACTCCTGAGAATCAAGGTCAGCATCTCTAGCCAAGGGCTGAAGATCTCTGAAGAAGTGGCTGATCCATGCGGTGTAGGAGGCATGGTCCGTCCTCACTCGATTGGTCCTCCTCGCTGAACCATCAAATACAGAACTCCACTAACCACAAGCTTGAAGATTTACCTTTAGAGACTGGATCAGAGAACCATCCTCGGAGGGTGTCTGTTCAGGATAGAAGGCATCAGGGCCAGTCACTTCTAGACGCAACATCATGAACACATCCTCGAGGATAGGCCCTATCTCATGCTGGCCAAGTATGAAAGTGTGTGTCTTGGTGCTCCATCGGAGAGCCATGGCTTCAAGGCTAGCATTGTTGCGGTGGATGGATAGGGATCGAGATATTTTCATTGGGATCAATAGCCGGGCCTCCTGAAGCCGCTGACAGAGGCCCTGTCCGAGAGGACATCATCCACCCATTCCTGCCAACCAAAAGGAGGGTTTGAGAAGGCCTTGAACTGGGGATAGTAGCATGGAAAATCCCCTCGCTCAACTCTAAAGCATAGCACTGAAGAAGGGGAAATGAGGGCCTCATATCTAGAGTCAGTGTCCTTAGAGAGACATAATGGAGCCCCATTTGGAGACAGAAGAGAAGTGGTAGAGGTAGCCGCTCGCCAGAACATGTCCTTCCAACCAAAGTAAGGAGATTTTCTCCACTCCGACGCTGGAGGTACATCCATCTCTTTCATGAGAGCCAGTTCTGATGACCCTGGGACAACAGATTTCTTTCAAGAAGACATATAGCTGAAATAACAGATATAAATAGCAAGGAGTCGACCGTATAAAAATTCAAAATATCGGCATTGAAGCAATACAAATTTGTAGGAATTCAAATAAAATTTCGACATTAACTATTCGTTTCTTAGAGAATCCATGAATTCAACAAATTCTACAAGGAATTTTTTTTACACTAAGAATTCAGGCACGATGTCTACTATTCTAAGAGTTGCAACAATCAGTCATTTTATAATAAGATTTACATGCAACATGATGGGTTTATCAACAAATTCAACCTCGGACGTCATCAGCAATTCATTTTCTCAGGTATTCATGAGATCAACAAACAGTAACATATAGCCCTATTCTATACTATGGCTTTTGATTCTTGCAAGGAAAGTGTTCACAAGGTTCAAAGTGTCAGAGTATTATTCGTCAAATATATATGGTTTGAATATGGCATTATCTTCCCCAAAACCACAATGATCAATTGCTCGATAACAAAATTTATGTTCAATATTATGAGTTTCATCACTGAAATCACTCCATCGGGCATCAACAATAACAACATCTATGTTTATTCTACTCTTTTCGATACTATCAACATGAAGTGGTATAATATATATATATATATATCAACAACAAAAGCTACAAAGTTCAAATTATGAGTTCAAGATTTAAGAGCACTAGTTCAAGACTGAAGTCAAAATTATCACTGGAATTCACTAATTCAAAATGTATCAGTGCATGGATTTATTTATTTATTTATTGAGCACAAAAGTCCATCAAAACAATAAGAGGGAAAATGGGTTTACACAAAAAAGCTTACACCAAGTTTTAAATATATATATATATATACTTACCCACAGATCTGAGAAAGTAGAAACAAGTTCAAGGCAACAATGACCAACAAAGAAGAAACCGAGAAATAGTTCAAACCGGAGACGAAGCAAGCTGCGGCTAGAGGCAGTGGCAAGGCTACAAGTGTGAGACGCACAAGCAAGGCCGTAGATATGATATGAAACAAGCACACCCAAGGCCGACGACAAGCTGAGCAGTGCTAGGCAAGACCACACACGTCGCGTTAAGTGGGCGAACGTGTGTGGTCGGCGTTGGACAATCCGAAGCCGGAGGTAGCAGAGGTGTCGCAGAGGAGTTGGCAGCCACACACGTCACATTGAATGGGCAACGGTGTGGTCGACTTTAGGCAGTCGGGATTGACAATGAAGTTGCAGCAAAGAGGCCAACAGAGGTCAAGCTCCGCAGTCAAAAGCCAGAAACGACTGTAACATCGTTGAGGAGTTGGCGTCGATACTAGTCAGAGAGCTCCGGAATGTTTGGATCTTGGTCACGACGTCCGCAATGGTTGAAACTGGGACAAGTCAATGGCGTTGCTTGGAGCTACGACGACAGACGACATGCAAGTGGCAGTGGTCTTCAACGTAGGGTAGAGCCTCTAGTTTGTTGAAGAAGGAGAGCACAACAATAATCTCTAGTTGGTCACAGTTGGGTCACTGAGTGACAATGTCTATAGCGGTGTCGTCTACAATAATGTCGTTGGCAGCTTGGTTCACAAAATCTGTAGCAGGCAGCGATGATGACTCATCCTCGGTGATGATGACGACACCTGGAGTGGCGGCAAAATGGGTTGGCCTTGTGAGCAACCGATGTTAGCTTAATGGCTATGGAGCTTCGTTGAAAAAGAAGAAAGGCAACCTGGGGTGGCCTCTCGGTTTAGAGAGAGAGAGCGCCGAGAGGGAGATTGATTATCTAGTACTGGGCCGGACAGATTAGGGCCAGACAAAGTTTTGCCGAACAGATTTGGGTCGGTCAAGTATTGGGCCGAAGATGTGTGGCCCAGTTTGGAAAGAAGTTGCTCGATTAAGGCAGCGCTCGGTTCGACCGAGATACATGTTTGGCGGAAACGAATCCAGTCAAGTTAAGTGACCGGCGCCCGGAAAGGCGTGGTCAGCCAAGGTGCCCGATTGCTCAGCAGGAAGGCCGACCACAGCCAAGCACGAGTTGTCCTGGGATCGGTTTTGCTGGGGAATTGCCTAGCCCGGTCCTCGTTGAGCTTAGCTAGTGGAGTGCTTGGACATGAAGCACAGCATGGCCGTTGGCGGACAAGATGGTGCTCATTGCCGAGCTCGAAAGAGCCGTGGCGATTGAGATTAGGTGATCTTGGCGAGGATTTGTCGGCAGATGGGATAGCAGAGCCACGTGTTGAGAGACTATTGGGAGCAGGTTTGGAACGCAGAAGGGTATATAAGCGTGTCTGCGTCCCCCATGCGGGGACGACGAACACTTTGTAAGGAAATTCTTACACTCAAACATTCTCCTCACTCTCTCTCTATCCCTAGGTGTGTGCTAACTTGATCGTCGGAGGGGTTTTCCGGCCACACACCGCCGGGTAGCTCACCGCCGTTGTGCTTTCAGGTGATCGGATAGAAGCGGAGCTTGGAAGAAAGGAGTACTGGGCTTGCTGAATATTTGCTCCGCATAATTGGCGTCTGTGGGAATCTTGCAGATAAAACCTTGTCTTCCGAAGCTCATCTGGTCGCTTTCTATGGCGAACCACGAGGACATTCAAGTGTCCGCCATCGGCAGTCACTCGGTCGAGCGGCGAAGAGAGGGACCTGCCACCATCTCTCCGATGGGGGACCTGGAGATATACCCAGGAGGACAGTCAGGAGACGCGCGGGATAAGCGCAGGAGGAGTCATGGAAATTCCAGGAGTCCAGACGGTCACCGGCGGCGGAGAGACTCACACGCCAGACGTCTGGAAAGCAAGTTGAAGGACCAGGATGCCGTCATCCGGCGAATGGCGGCGGAGATGGAGGAATTGAAGCGGCATGTCAAAGGGAAGGGTGTAGTTGGAGTGGGCGACCACAGCGAACACACCCAGCCCCGCTGTTCAGGTAGTCAGAGTCAGCGACACACTCCTTCCATCTCCATTACCAGAAGTTACAAGGTTGGTGATTCCGATGTGCGCGCAGAGAAGTCTAGCGCGCAAGATAGCACTTACCAGCCCTCGCGTCCGGCAACGACGTCGAGGTATACCTATTCCGCCCGATCAGAAGATTTGCGGGCAGTCTTGGAGGAAAGGGCTCGCCGGCGGGAGGCTCGGCGGATACCGGCGTTCCAGCGGTTGTCCTACGGGGTTCACTCCAGCGAGGAGATCGGAATGCCTCCACCCCGCTAAGCAGCGCCACTCCTGGTGGATTCCGACTTGGCAAGGTTGAGCGCCACCCCTTTCTCCCTGGAAATAGAAACAACACCTCTTCCGTCGAGCTTCCACCAGCCAAAGTTTACATTGTACGACGGGAAGACCGATCCTTACATGCACGTGAGTCATTTCCTACAGGTCATGGCCGGGCATAGGCGAAATAACGCTCTTATGTGCCTCATCTTTCCGTCAAGCTTAGGTGAACTAGGCTTGAAGTGGTTCGAAAGGCTGCCGGAGGGGAGTATAGAAAAGTGGCATCAGTTGGCCGAAGCCTTTGTCACGCGCTTCAAAACCAACACGAAAACACCAAAAGAAATGGATCACCTACTGAGCGTCAAGATGGAATCGAGCGACACATTGAAGGCGTACAACTCCAGATATTGGGAGACCTTCAACGAGATCTTGGATAGTCCGGTCAACCTTGCAATCACTCAGTTCAAGCGAGGTCTCTTGGTCGGACATAGACTGCGGGACTCGCTTACCATGCACCAATCGACGTCCATGGGCCAGCTCATGCAGCGCATCAACGAGCACATCCGAATTGAGGACGATGCGTCCACTTCTACCGTGAAGGCAACCCGATGGCAGAAACAAGAAGACAAAGAAGGTGCCTTGCAGTTGGGCGAAAGTCGACCGCTCAAGCGACCAAGCGAAGTCGGCCGTGGCTCGAATCGTAAGAACCGGGGTAGAGGACGTCGGAGTGACCGGGATGACTACCCCCGAGATGATGTAGCGGATGCAAACAGAAGGTTGAAGGCAAGGACTGGCATAACCACGGTCTTCAAGATTCCAATCTATCGCATACTTAGTGAAATCCAAGACGAGGAGTATGTCCGGTTTCCTGCTAAGTTGGGTGATGGACAGAAGGGCTATAATCCGCGGTATCGTTGCACATTCCACTGGGAGCGAGGCCACCGGACTGAGGATTGTTTGCCTTTGAGGCAACACTTGGAAGAGCTGGTCGCGGCCGGGCACCTAGACCTTTACATTGATGGGGGCGTAAAGGCGAATCAGGCTCCGGTCGATCCCAGGGGACAGGACGACTGAGATGCGCCACCACAAGGAGTTATCAATGTCATCCACAGCATAATAGAGCCGGAGCGAGTTTGCGAACTCCCGGGTATGATCAAGAAGGCGGAACATATGAGGGAGGTTTTGTCGGTGCAGCCTACCATCAAGAGAGGGAAGACAGAGGAGAAAGATGTGATTAGTTTCACCTCCAGGGATCTAGAGCGTATCCAGACGCCGCACAACGACGCCTTAGTAGTAACACTCCGCATCAAAGAATTTGATGTCAAACGGATCTTGATCGATCAGGAAAGCTCGGTCGAGATCATGTATTATAACGCATTCAAGCAGCTGAAGCTCCGAGAGACGGACTTGGCTCCGGCAACTTCACCACTGGTTGGTTTCAACTTACAACCGGAGTGGCCTTTGGGGAAGATCATCATGCCGGTCAAAGCGGGATCCGTAGTCAAGCAAGTGGAGTTTTGGGCGTTACAAGTTCCTTCGACTTACAACTTGATCCTTGGAAGGGGATGGCTTCACGCTATGCAAGTTGTAGCGTCGACCTACCATCAAGTGATGAGATTCTCCTCGGCTATGGGGGCAATCGAAGAGATCTGGGGAGATTAAGTCATGTCGAAGCAATGCTTCGTCGCAGTAAATGGGAGCCGGGCTGCAAAAGGCTTCGTTCAAGTGATTGAAGGACCGGAAGACCGGGGAGTCCTGGAGGATGTGGGCACTAAGGCGGAGGACAAAGCTGTGGAAGACTTGGTTGAGGTGCGAATTGATATGGATCGGCCGGATAAGTTCTTCCTGCTCGGTTCCAGCCTTATTGCCCAAGAGAAGACCGAGATGGTTGAGTTTTTGATGGCCAACATCGAAGTCTTCGTATGGTCGCCTTATGACATGCCCGGCCTCGATCCAAGTTTCATCTGCCATCACCTCAATGTCTTCCCCGGAGCAAAGCCGATGTAGTTGCAGAGGAAGTAAAGAACTTGCTTGAGGCGCGAGCAATTCAGGAAGTGCACTACCATCGGTGGATTTCCAACACAGTTGTGGTGCCCAAGAAGAATGGAAAGTGGCGAGTTTGTGTCGACTATAAGACAGTCAACCGGGCTTGTCCCAAAGATAGCTTCCCTTTGTCGCGAATTGACCAGCTTGTGGACTTAACGGCTGGACATAACAGGCTCAGTTTCTTGGACGCCTATCGCGGCTACCATCAAATTGCCATGCATGGGCCCGATCGAGAGATCACCTCATTCACGACTCCAAGGGGACTCTTCTGTTATCGAGTCATGCCTTCTGGTTTAAAGAACGCCGGGGTAACCTTTCAGAGAATGGTGACCAAAATGTTTGCTCCTTTGCTTGGCCGGACAATGGAGGCTTACATCGATGATATGGTGGTTAAAAGCCGACATGAAGTAGACCACTTGTCCGACTTGGCCGAGATGTTTGCCATTCTCCAAAAGCACAAGCTGCGCCTGAATGCGTCAAAGTGTGCCTTTGGCGTGGGATCCGGAAAATTTTTGAGATTCCTAGTCACAAACCGAGGTATCGAAGCAGACCCTACTCAGATTAGAGCCGTGCAAGAGTTAAAGCAACCCTGCTCGGTAAAGGACGTGCAGCATCTGGCCGGAATGGCCGCCGCGCTTAATCGATTCATAAGCCGGTCATCAGATCACTGCCATCCATTCTTTCAGGCATTGAAGTCAAAGTTCTCGTGGGATGACGAGTGTGACCGGGCTTTGGCCGAGCTCAAGGAATATCTGTCTTCTCCGCCACTATTGGTTACACCTCAGCCAGGCGAGGAACTCTATCTCTACCTTGCTGTCTCGCAACATGCAACAAGGCGGTGCTAGTCGTCTTTGAAGAATTAAGCACCTCCCGATCTTCTACGTCAGTAAAACCTTGTTACCGGCAGAGACGAGGTACTTGCCGTTGGAAAAGCTTGCGTTGGCATTGATGATGGCTTCAAGGAAGTTGGCACACTATTTCCACACCCATACCATCATCGCACTGACTGAGTTTCCTCTTAAGGCTTTGTTTGAACGAGCGGACTTCTCTGGCCGAATTCTCAAGTGGGCAGTCGAATTGGGACAATTTAATGTGAAATTCCAGCCGCGCACAGCCATCAAGGCCCAGGCTTTGGCCGATTTCGTTGCAGAATTCTCACCTGGAACTCATCCGGTGTGCCCGGTCGATATTGCCGTGGCGGATGAAGAGAATGCAAGCATGACCGAGAAACAACTTGGTGGAGTTGGCGACACGGAATTTGCGCGTCCCACCGAATTGTCCTCACTTTGTACAATTCCACTGACCGGTGACGCGATGACAGAGTCGAGTGTTATTGCCCAACCCGCTCTGTCCGGTACCGCATCACCAAGGGGGGAAGAAATGGCCCCACCCAGCACAGAATTTGCAGCCAGCACAACACCGTAACCTGGTGATTCGCCTATGGACTTGAGCATCAGAGATCCACTTGCTGAGTCCGGTGCCGAATCACCAAGGGGAGCCGGGGTAGAACCAATCAGTGCAGAACTAGAAACCGGACAGCCGAGCAACCGCGGTCCCATCACCCTTCGCAATTCTCAGGACCCTTCAGACTGTTGGAAACTCTTTGTAAGGGAGATGTGTAAACTTTTCGTTGATGGAGCGTCAAATCGTCACGGTGCTGGGCTAGGTATTGTTCTTATCACATCGGATGACCTCACCATTGAACATTCTATCACCCTTGGCTTCCCAGCATCTAACAACGAGGCTGAATACGAAGCACTTTTGGCCGGACTCAAGAGCGCTCTTCAGATACAGGCTTCCGAGCTAATGGTGTCTGATGATTCGGCTTGTGGTTAACCAAGTCTCTGGGATTTATGAAGCAAAGGATGACAGAATGGCAAAGTACCAAGCTCTGGTCAGAGAACACATCAAGCAGTTTCAGGCAATCCGAGTTCAACAGATTGGCCGTGAAGAAAACATTCAAGCTGATAAGCTGGCCGGCCTTGCTTCAATGGTAGATTGTACGTCTCCTAACCCCCTGTTGATTGAATTCCTTCCACGGCTGAGTATTGAGGAAGCCGGGCAGACGGATGTATTCTGCGCCGCGCTAGGTCCTTCCTGGATGGACCCCATAATCCTGTTTCTCAGAGATCGGACACTGCCAGCTGACAAGAAGGATGCACACAAAGTCCGGGTGAAGTCAGAGCGGTTTTGGCTCTCTCCATCTGGGGCGTTGTATAAAAAGTCCTTCACCGGTCCTTATCTGAAGTGCGTGCACCCGAGTAGTGTGGAGACCTTCTTGTATGAAATTGTCACGACCCAAACCCGGCCCTATGGGTTTAGTATCAGAATCGCCAAGAATCCGAGATTCGAAGGCCTCTGAGCGATAATACAATTAAACAGTAGTATTCTGGCGGAAGCCAATACAGTAAATAACTAGTGTCCATTGAGCTGTGAAAATCTGTATGCCAAAAACATTTTTTATGCATTCATACAGTTCAAAACAGTACAGTCTATACATTCATTTACAAACATTCAGTACATGGATCGCATCCCTAGGCAACAAGTGCAGATAACAAAGTGGCCAAACAAAAGCGGTAGGAGACAAGTGGGGAAACAAAAACACCCCAAGCCATGGCATGGCGTCTCGGAACCTCACAGTGAGGCACATTGGCTGGCTTGACAAAAGCGGGGTGATCCACGCCCTAGCTCGATTTCGTGCGAGAACCTACATATATATATAACAGTGAGCTAAAGCCCAGTGAATAACATAATGCGTAAAGAGGTTATGAATGAATGTCCTTACAGTGATGAAATCAATTCATTATACAGTATTTCAATCTTTCAGTATTTCAGTCAATCAGTATTTCAATCAATCAGTCATATGCGGTACATCCATTAGCCTACAAACAGTATGGTCCAAAGGACCGAGTCTTAACGGACCCAACAATAATGATGGCCATCAATCAGTAAACAGTATGGTTCCACAAGGAAACCGACAGAGCTCTGTAACAGTCGATAACAGTGGGTGCTAAGGATGCCTGTCTGATTAAAATACAGGACATACATTCATTCAATAAACAATATCAATTCAATAAACAGTTCAGTTCAGTAATCAAAATATAACCATTTTGAACATATCTTTACACAATCTGTTACTCACAGTAATTGGGCTATCAGTCGCTAGAGCGCGTCCCCGTGAGCCAACCCTAAACAGTTAACCAATAGAACACACACTAAGTTTATAGTTGGAAAGGATGAGAATAAAATCCCTAAATTCCCTCGGTGTGGTTCTATGACTAAATCCTCATTAAGATGCCTTAAACTAGGCCTAAGAATGCCTAGGATGGGATGAGGATGCAAAATTACAGTTGGAAGGCATTTTTCAAAAGTTGCTGAAAATAGGCACCTCGCTCAAGCGAGCCTTCCTTCGCTCGAGCGAGACTCCAAAATCAAAGGCTTCGCTCGAGCGAACGATCCTTCGCTCGAGCGGTCTGATGAAACAGTAAAAGTACTGGTTGCTCGATTTTTACGCGCGATACCACGCTCGATGCTCGCTCGAGCGAGCTTGCAAAACCAAAGGGCTCGCTCGAGCTAGGAATCCTTCGCTCGAGCGAGGAAGCAAAATCTGGAATTTCCAGATTTGTCTCCCAAGTTCGAACCAAGCATTCAACCATCCAAAACTCAACCTCTTGGCCCCAAATTTTGGAAAAACACTTTAAACTCAATGTATAACAAGTTTCAAAAGCTAATTTGCACATGCAAGGGCCAAGGGTTGATCAATTAAATCCATTTTCAAACCCATTTTCAAGAACAAGTTTAAAACATGCAATGCATGAGCTTCAAACCCAATTCAATCTTCAAATCTTGCTCTAGAGAGCTCAATAGTTGGAAAACATTCCGAAAACATGAGCTAATATATAGACATGGACATGCATGTATAGTTCAAGCATGAATTCAACTCCAATTTCACTAATTCAACCATGCATGCAACAATTGATCTTCAATTCAACATATATGAGCAAAATCATGTTTAGCTCTACAATGATGCATGAATCATGCAAAACTTAGCTCAAAGACAACAATAAGGAGATGAATGTCCTACCTTAATCTTGTATTCAAGGTTTAAGAGCTCAAACTTGCCAATATACACTCCAATTCCAAGCAATCCAAGCCAAATTCCCCAAACTAAGTCAATTCCCTCTCTCTCTCTCCCTAAACCTCTCCTTGGTCGGTTAGAGTGAAGAAGAAGGGCTGATCAAATGTTTGATTAAGTGTAATAAGGTTCTAATGATAGAATAAACAAGTGTCCACTATAGGTGGCAATTTCGTAATTAAGCCTAACTTTTCAATTGGCTTAAATTAATCCAGTTTAATCATTCCTAATCAATTTTCAGATAAATATACCATAAAATCAGAAATATTCTACTGAGTCTAAAACATCAAACGGTTTCTAAATCGGCCGCCGATAAGGCCTTCAATTAGCAGTTTTAACATAAAATGCAAACAGATCAATCAATCAATCAACAGATACATTATGCATTTCAATAGGTAAACTCATTCAATTTCAGTTTCAATTTCAATCAGTTCCCTTATCAGTCATAATCAGTTCAGTTTATCAGTGATCAGTAGCTAATTCAGTCGTTAATCGGTAATTAAAACGAGGGTTGTTACAGAAATTCACGAAGGCATATGTGGCAGCCATATAGGGGGAAGATCCTTGGCCTACCAAGCTATTTCGCAGGGATACTGGTGGCCGTGCATGCAGGCCGATGCACAAAAATATGTCATAAGTCGCGAAAAATGCGAATTCGCCCATCAGATCCATCACCGCCAGGAACTTCTTCCCTCACGTCCTTGGCCCTTTGCCATGTGGGGCTAGATATAGTGGGGCCACTCCTATGACCGAGCAACGGACATTCTTCATCATGCCCGATTACTTCACGAAATGGGTTGAAGCTGAGCCCTTGGCAACAATCAAAGAGAAAGACGTGAAGCGGTTTGTCTGGCAGAATGTGGTCACACGCTTTGGCGTCCCCAAGATTTTGATCTCTGATAACGGCACGCAGTTCGACGGTCACCTATTCAAAGGATTTTGTGAGGATCTAAAGATTGAATTCTACAACTCCACTCTGGCTTACCCGTAGTCCAACGGTCAAGCCGAGGCATCAAACAAGACTATCCTGGATGGGTTGAAGAAACGGTTGGAGAAGGCAAAGGGAAAATGGGCTGAGGAACTACCCAGCGTCCTTTGGGCATACTGAACAACCCTGCGGCGATCTACCGGGGAAACTCCATTTGCTCTGGCTTATGGCATGGAGGCAGTCATGCCATTGGAAGTTGGCATGCCTACCCTAAGAAGTGAATGTTTTGAGCCTGAGCTAAACGCTGAGGCTATTGCCCTGGAATTAGACCTGGTGGAAGAGCGTCGGGAGAAGGCCCTCATCCACGTGGCCGCCTACCAACAAGAGCTCTCAAGGAAGTACAACAAAACGGTGCACCCCAGACCGTTTAAAGTGGGTGATTGGGTTTTAAGGAAGGTTATGGGGAACACCCTGGTGCCGGGTGAAGGCAAACTAGGGGCAAATTGGGAAGGACCCTACAAGATAACCGGTCTGGCGGGCAAGGGGGCATACCACTTGGAGGATCTGGATGGAAGAGCAATACCCCGGCCATGGAATGCGGCCAACCTCAAACTGTATTATTTCTAGTTGTTAGCTTTCTTTTTGTGCGAAGGAATTTTTTGCCTTACACTTCAGAATGTAATTCTTTTTGTCAATATATAGAAGTGTCTTACTTTAGCATTCAGATTGTTGTTTTAATATAAAGACCGAGATGATTTGTTCCGGTTGAAGAAGTTGGTGATTTGTTCAACTTCGCTTTTCCAACCGAGATGGGCATTCCGGTTGAAAAAGTTGGTGAGTTCAACTTTGCTGTCCCAACCGAGATGATTTGTTTCGGTTGAAGGAGTTGGTGATTTGTTCAACTTAGTTATTCCAAACCGAGATGATTTGTCCCGGTTGAAGAAGTTGGTGTTTTGTCCAACTTAGGAAGTCCCAACCGAGATGATTTGTTCCGGTTGAAGAAGTTAGTGATTTGTTCAACTTCGCTTTTCCAACCAAGATGGGTATTCCGGTTGAAAAAGTTGGTGAGTTCAACTTTGCTGTCCCAACCGAGATGATTTGTTCCGGTTGAAGAAGTTGGTGATTTGTTCAACTTCGCTTTTCCAACCGAGATGGGTATTCCGGTTGAAAAAGTTGGTGAGTTCAATTTTGTTCAATTTTGTGATTTATACCGAGATGTTTTGCTGAAAAAGGAATTGATGACGACCGTGCAAACACTTGGCAAAATTAAAGCTTTTCATTGATAGAAACGTAAGTACATAAGGTGGGGAACTTAGCCCGGTTACATCAGAAAAACAAAAAGAGAAAAAAGAAAAAACTAAACCAAGGGTGAGAGGTTGGTGAACTCGTCCTTGGTGGCCTCCACGTTGTTGGTTGGGCTTTTGTCTTGGGCACCGGGCTCGTTCTGACCGGGCTGCTCCTGCACTGCGCCAGCCTCGGTATTTGTCTCGAAATCCCCTTCTTCAAGCCCTTCCTCGGCCTCAGCTTGCAACGCGCTGAAGACGTCGTTTGCGTATGGCACAAGGTAGGCCGGTAGGAAAGCAAGAGGCGGATTGGCAAATACATCGATGCTCGAGCCTGGCGAGATGCTTTCATGATGATTTCCAGCCAGCTTTGAAGTAGATGTCTTGAGTCGCAAAGACCTGCTTCTTGTAGTTCTCATCGGCTTCGTTGAAGCCGGCGTTATTAGCATCTCGACAGTCTCTCTTCCGCGACTTCTTGAGGGCGTCCAGCTCGGCCTGGAGCTCGTCCTTCTTTTTCTTGGCTTCTTCGAGTTGGCCGAGCAACCGGTTGTTGTCGGTGTTGGCTATTTCGAGCGAGGACTTTGCTCGGCCAAGCTCGGTCTGGAGGCTTTGTACTTGGCTGGCTGTGTCGGCCGCCTTCTGCCGAAGCCGGTGGATCCGCTCCATGACCAGGTGTTGTTTTTGAATGGCCTGCAAAAAGCTAATTTGATTAGTGAAGGAACCGGGCAAACACTTGCAAAAATTTCAGAGGTAGATTAAGGCTTACCCTGGCCATGGACTTCACGGATGACTTCACCAACCGAGTGTCAGGCACGTGGTCGCTGTTGACCACGTCGCTCGGTAAGAGAAGTGCTTTGGAAAGATCATAGGCGAGCAAGTGCTCTTTGTCGCCTTTGATCGACGCCGTCGCCGGGATGTCTTTTTCCGGTGTTTGATTGAGGCCTTGAGGCCGTCTTGGGTCAGCTATGTCAGAGGGTTGCTCGGTGGTAAGCTCGGCCACCAGCTCGGCAGACGGATCTGCGCGAGCTCTTTTACCAGCCCGGCAGAAAGAGGATCACAATTGGTGCCGAACGCTAAAGCGACCTGAAGCGATTGACTGGATTGGCGAAGGGTGACAACGCTTCGTATCTCGGCGAACGGTTATGAGCGTGTTTTTGATTCGGCTCCATTTTGCCATCTCTTGCTCCTCTGTCAATCGGATAAGTGGAACGTCTGGCAAAGTTGGATCTGGAGGAGGTGATAGAGTGCGGAAAAAGTCTGTAACTTTACTCCGGCGAGAAGCTGAGTATCTGTACGTTGGGGTGTAGCCAAGCAATTGGTTGCAATCTTGGTTTCGGTAGCGGAGCGCGGTCCTTATTGCTTCTACGTTGGGGAATTGGTAGTTGGCTTGCAAGGCTTGAATTGCTGCAAAAGAAACAAGAAAAATGGTTGAGTACAGAAAAATGAAGAGTGTACGCTAACCGAGAAAGTTTGCGCGGCTTACATGTACTACCGAAGTTTTTACTTATGATCCAGCCCGGTACCGCGGCTGTCTCATAATTGCCAGACACCCAGAAGAAGTCATCGTCGTGTAGGTCCTTGTCTGGTGTGCTGGTCACAATTTTTTCTCTGCCCGGCCTAATCTTGAGGTAGTAGGCGAGGCCATCGCCAGTGTGCCCTAAGGTATATTGACGCAGGATCTCGGCTAAACCTAAGCTTATGCCTAGCCGATTGTTTAGCTCGTGCACGCCGTTTATTATCCGGTAGGTGTTAGTGGACACTTGGGTGGGTGCAAGCCCGGTCCGGCGCAGAAATTCGGTCATCAGAGGATTGACCGGGAAGCGGAGGCATCCTTCTACGATTGACAGCACGGTGAAGGGGCATTGGTCTAGTCTGCCTCAGGGTTTTGTCTTCTCTTCTGCCAGTTCGAGATGGACATCGGCCGGGATGCCGTACTCCTTTCTGAACGCAGCCAGCGCGGCCGGAGTGTCCATTAGGAAGCGGAATTTCCCCATTTGTGGCCGGCCTAGGGTAGCTCGGCTGAGGGGTTTGGCACTGTGATAATTGGTTGTTGCTCGGTCTTGAGAGCCTCGGAAGTGGTCAATGGTCCCTTTGGACTCTGTAGGAAAAGGATGGCAAGTGTAAGTGTGAGCGCGGTCGCGCGAAGTGAGCTTGTCTTTAGCTCGGTCATCAAGAGTGCCAAACCACCTCGGTTGTCTAAGCTTATTAAGGAGCTCGGTCGCCCAAGCAGACCAGATGTTAGACCGGTTGAGCGACCAAGTCCTTTTGCTATCTCGGTTTTTGCTGAGTTCATGACAAACATGTTTTTTGCTCGGTCAAGGTGGTTTTTTGGATCAAATGAAGGACAGGAGCCCGGTCCGCCCCAGTTCTTCAGTGTTCTTCAGGAAAGATGAAGAACACCATGAACATTGGGAGGTTTAGGATGTTTTTGACGCCTGATGTCCTATAAACTATGTTTTATTGCCCTAATGTGTGAAATATCAAAGGAAATGACAACAAGAAAGGAGTTTGAGGACTTACGAGCGTAGGGCAGTGTCTTCTTCTTCAAGCACGAACTCAGCGTTGGCAAGAAACAGAGGAGGGCAAGAGCTCTGTAATGGCTTGAGGTGCAAAAGGGTCAGTAGAGACGAATCGAAGAGGGAGGGGGCACGTTTATAGCCCCAAATGCCGCCCAAATTCGAATTTCATGCGACGGTTGGTTGGCTGCTCGAGGACCAATGGGGGGACGCCACGTGGCCCCATTAATGGCGTCGAGTTGAAGAGCGGGAAGCGGTGAGGCATCGCGAAGCAAAACGAAAAGCGACAGTCAAATGGGGCATTGACGAGAATCCACCGCAAGTTCGAAGCGAGCATGTCAACTAGCCCTGCGATTAGTAAGCCGAAAGTCAGGAGGTGCTACCCCGGTCAAAATAGGTAATCCCAGTCACGCTTTAGCGGACGGAATTAAGGGGCAATTGAGAGGGAGATTGATTATCTAGTACTGGGCCGGACAGATTAGGGCCAGACAAAGTTTTGCCGAACAGATTTGGGTCGATCAAGTGTTGGGCCGAGGATGTGTGGCCCAGTTTGGAAAGAAGTTGCTCGGTTAAGGCAGCGCTCGGTTCGACCGAGCTATATGTTTGGCGGAAGCGAATCCAGTCAAGTTAAGTGACCGGCGCCCGGAAAGGCGTGGTCAGCCGAGGTGCCCGATTGCTCGGCAGGAAGGCCGACCACAGCCAAGCACGAGCTGTCCTGGGCTCGGTTTTGCCGGGGAATTGCCTAGCCCGGTCCTTGTTGAGCTTAGCTAGTGGAGTGCTTGGACATGAAGCACAGCATGGCCGTTGGCGGACAAGATGGTGCAGCTCGGCTGCCGAGCTTCAGAAGAGCCAGCGGGCAGTTGAGATTAGGTGATGCTCAGCAGGATTTGTGCTAACAAATGGGATAGCAGAGCCACGTGTTGAGAGACTATTGGGAGCAGGTTTGGGACGCAGAAGGGTATATAAGCGTGTCTGCGTCCCCCATGCGGGGACGACGAACACTTTGTAAGGAAATTCTTACACTAAAACATTCTCCTCACTCTCTCTCTATCCCTAGGTGTGTGCTAACTTGATCATCGGAGGGGTTTTTCGGCCACACACCGCCGGGTAGCTCACCGCTGTTGTGCTTTTAGGTGATCGGACAGAAGCAGAGCTTGGAAGAAAGGAGTACGGGCTTGCCAGAATATTTGCTCCCCGTATAGCTATGAAACCAAAAAAAAAAATGATGAGCTATGGAATAGGGTTTTGGCCCTTTCCTTAAATAGAAAAAAAGGGGGACTATCCTTTGAATATTTCCTCAGGATATTCTAAATGTGTATATATGCATATATTAGGCATGCTCCGCTGACTTGCCAAACAAGAAAAAAAATGTGTGAGCCTTACCTTTTCATATTTGTTTAAGAATAAAAAATAGGTGCTTTATTGTTCTTTGCTTGAAAAAAAAAAAAAAAACAAACAAACAAACAAACAAATATATGTACTTACATATTTATTTATTTTTAGATGTTCTAAAAAAATCAGTGGCACGAAAAAAAAAAAAAATAAAGTAAAAATTGTACATGTTAATTTTATCCGTGAATTATAGTGAGTTATCAACTTTATCCGTAGGCTCTGTCAAGACAAAAATCTTTCTGGGACATGATGTGAAGCAGGGCCAGAAAGGTGATAATATGCATGTCCGGGAAATTTAAAAAAAAATTTCTCATACATGCAAAGGGCAAATGTAAGAGAAGCCTAATTTTAGCCCACTAAATTAATTAGGCCCAATAGTCCAAGGTTGGTGGGCCCGAATTTATCGCAAAGTCTAAGATTGGTGGGCCTGGATTTATCGCCATCAAACAAGCCGAATCGCTCTAAGCCTCGAAAGGGTTTGGATCCACGAATTTAGAGATTTACTCGGGCTCGGACTCGAAAGGGTTCGGATCCACAAACCTAGAGATCCGAAGCACTTGGCTTCGAACTGATTCAGACGCAATCTAGAAGCCGTTCCATTAATGAGTCCCAGAACACTTGTGGGCTTGGAGCTTTTCGGGATCTACGCACCAGAACTGTGGGCGTAATGGAGTTCGAACAAAGGACCCGATCCCGAGGACAGTGAGTGGAGATAAATTCACTCTTCGGTTAAACTAGCCTATACCCGAGTTGAGGTGGCATGACCCCGGGGAGTCCATGAGACTCGGCAATATTTAACGACGTGGCGTCCTCTAGGACTACTTCGGCCCTTTGGGATGATTAGGGATCATTAGTTAGGTGTGGCTAAGAAGAAAGTTCGCCGAGAAGTTGATCTCCTCTTCGGGGTTTTCTTCATCCTCGGAGAAGTCACCTCCTCGGACAAGGTGATTAGAGAGAATATTTCCCATATGCCTTGCACATGGGCTCCATCCTACATCATGAGGTGCCTATAAACAGCACCCATCCATAACTTTACAAGCAATGGATTTTGGAGAGAAAACTCTTGGGAAAGAACTAATTTCCCTTTTCCATTATTAACCTTGAGAGTGAAAGTGGAAGATCCATGGGAGAGCCTTGCCATTATTCTCTCTTTAGCTACTTTGCTTTCTTCTTCACCCAATCTCTTATCTCCATTATCTCTTTACTTTTTTTGTTCTTAGTTGAGACTATTGAAGAATCTAAGCCTCTCATCATCTTCTAGAGAATTCGAATTTTTCTTCAAGGATCTTCGAAGATCTTCGAATTTTCCAACAGTGTTCTTGAACCCTCTCATACACATTCTAACCAAACGCGGCGTATGCATACCCCTATCTTCGTGTATGGTCTAATTATGTAACATGGAGCCACACCGAACCAATTTAGGTTGTATTTGGATTGATTTATGTAGAAATTGTGAAGAAACATAAAATAAAATGTGAATTAAATATAAATTATTTTATTGTTTCTCTCACATCTTTATCTAATATATATATGCATTCAAATACACGTTAAAGTCATCAATATTAGCAAATACACGTTATTGTGTGGAAGGGCCCATATGATTTTTATTTATGGGCCTAGACCTAGCTCTTGTTTCATTGTAGCCCAACTTTGATACGACTTTAATGAAAATCCTTTCGGCCCATATAACTCAACATGCTAAGATGGCATTATGAGTATGGAAAATGATTTACAATACAAGATTTATACAGAAAGCACATTTACAATGATGTGTCAATAGTATTTATAAAATTTTGAAGATAATGATAGATTTTTTGATAGAAAATGAAAGGATACTAAGAAATCATATTATTTTGTATGAAAATTTTATACAAAAATTGTTGTATATCATTATTCTATGAGTATATACTAGTAATCAATTGAGTAGTAAGGTAACATAACTTTTTATGGTGTTTCTGGGTAATAAAATACCACAAATTGAATTAGGTGAACACTTTTGGTCTCTCACTAATCCAATCATATAATCTCATTACAACAATATAAATTTCCTCATTGGTTGGCGATACTACTACAAAATATCATTGTATATCTAATATTTACTCACTCCGAACACTGTGATACAAATTCAAGTAATGAGAATCATTATTTCTTATACAAAAAGAAAAGACTATTTGTGAGAACATAAATTTTGAATGACGACATGTGGCCGAGATGTCACCAAAGTGCCAGCCGGGGTGCCACGTGTCCTGGTCAGGATGCTGAGATCATCTCGGCTAGGCCAAGGTTATCTGCGAGGATATCGGAATTCGAGATAAGCGGATAAGGGACAAAAGTCCTAGAATGGAAGAAGACTTCAGTTTGGGTAAAGATAAGACTCTTAGAGAGTTTATCCTAATCCTATTGGGAGTCCAAGATTAGCAGTAATCCTAAGTCCATTGAAGCTAGGCTTCTATTGGGACTAGGTTTGTGTTGGCTATAAAAGAGAGGCACCCTCATGGGTCTAAGATATGTCTTTTATGCTCTGTCTAGTGAGTAAAGCACTATAGGTTATCTTTGAGAGATATTTTATTGACTTGATTGTTGGAGTGCCCCCAGGTGGACGAGCCACCATCGGAATCTCTTCTTTCTATTGTAGGTTGTTCGGGCTTAACCTATTCTGCCGGTGTTCTCCAGTTGAGTACTAAGTTGATAGAAAATGAAAGGATACTAAGAAATCATATTATTCTGTATGAAAATTTTATACAAAAATTGTTTGTATATCATTATTCTATGAGTATATATTAGTAATCAATTGAGTAGTAAGGTAACATAACTTTTTATGGTGTTTCTGGGTAATAAAATACCACAAATTGAATTAGGTGAACACTTTTGGTCTCTCACTAATCCAATCATATAATCTCATTACGGCAATATAAATTTCCTCATTGGTTGGAGATACTACTACAAAATATCATTGCATATCTAATATTTACTCACTCCCAACCCTGTGATGCAAATTCAAGTAATGAGAATCATTATTTCTTATACAAAAAGAAAAGACTATTTGTGAGGACATAAATTTTGAATGACGACACGTGACCAAGATGTCACCGAAGTGCCAGCCGGGGTGCCACGTGTCCTGGTCATGATGCTGAGATCATCTCGGCTAGGCCGAGGTTATCTGCGAGGATACCGGAATCCGAGATAAGCGGATAAGGGACAAAAGTCCTAGAATGAAAGAAGACTTCAGTTTCGGTAAAGATAAGACTCTTAAAAAGTTTATCCTAATCCTACCGGGAGTCCAAGATTAGCAGTAATCCTAAGTCCATTAAAGCTAGGCTTCTATTGGGACTAGGTTTGTGTTGGCTATAAAAAAGAGGCACCTTCATGGGTCTAAGGTATGTCTTTTATGCTCGGTCTAGTGAGTTAAGCATTATTGGTTATTTTTTAGAGATATTTTACTGACTTGATCGTCAGAGTGCCCCCAGGTGAACAACCCACAGCCAGAATCTCTTTTTTCTGTTGTAGGTTATTCGGGCTTAACATATTCTGCCGGTGTTCTCCAGTTGAGTACTAAGTTGGCAGTGTGGTCGGAAATTGTAACGCCTGCAAAATAAACCCATAAATCAACCAACAATAGCATGCTTAGACATAAGAGAATAAAGCATAAATATGTTCCATCAGAGTAATCATTACAAAATGTATTACATCTTGACAACAAAAGTAAATGCCCTATGGGCTTACAACTTTCCAAGTCAACACTTGGTTACAAAAAGAGAGTGCTAACTCTATACAAAGAAAGCCCTTGGCTTGATATACATGTAATACAACAAAACAACAAAAGTAATCCGAGCCACTAAGCCTCCCAAGCTACGTCCTTAGAGGTGGCATGCTACCTATACCTAAAAATGATGTCCCATATAGGGTGAGCCACAGCCCAATAGAAATATACTAAACCAACTATAAATAATGACTAAAATAATAGCATTCAACAGATGGTCCGTACTTATATTCCAACTCATGCCATATTACAGTTTCATGGCAATCATGTCGATGTCATATTTCACTTTCCATTTCTTATTCAACTTTGAATTTGAAAACAAGGCTCAGAACCTGGCCAAATAATTTAATGAGATTATAACTCATCACTAAAAACACTTTCGAAATTCATGATGGATACACATTTTGGTGTTATATCAATAACACACAAATCACTTCCTTACTTCACAAGTGATACACATTTTGGTGCTGTATCAATATAACATAGAAAACATTTCTATACTTCACAAATTGATAATGATATACATTTTAGTGCTATATCAAATCAACAAACACTTCCATACTTCACCATGATACACATTGTAGTGCTGTATCATTGTCACACAAATTTTGGTTTAAAGATTCATCCCCTATCTTCCCCTAAACCGTGGAGTACATCCCCTATCTCCTCCCACACAACACAATGTATATAAACAATCATCATATACATGTTCAATCATTCAATACACAATTTCGATGTATTAAACCAGCCACTATATTCGATAGCCTATTTAATTGATTAGTTTTAATTTGCCTAATCATCATGCATTGCCTACAACAATCAAGACTATCCTCCATCGATAGCCCAAAGCAGTTATCTCTAAACAGAAATTAAAGGCACCAAATGGATAAATTATCAACATTTGTCTAGGTGAGTGATAAATTAATCCAACTACACCCGTTAATTCCATACCATTCCAATTTGAATATTTCCTATTCAATTTCTCATTTCCCAAAATTAATTATACCAATTAATTCATCATGCAATTAGGGCTTTTTCCAAAATTTACAATACCAACCCTAAGGTTCCTTTTTCATCAACAATCCAACACCAAGTCCATTTTCCAATGTATTACATACATGAAGGTTTTAAACTTTGAAAATCCCTCTTTTGAAGATTACACAATGACCCCAAACTTTCAAAATTACCCAACAACCCCCTACATATCGAAATACCAAAATCCAAAGACAAAGCTCATAAGATGGAGTAGGATATCCCTACCTCGAAGTCAGAGCTTGAATGGAGAAGAAAACCAAAACCAAAGTGCTCCAAACTCCAAACTTTTCTGATCAAAACGAAGCCCTCGACGATCAACACACTTTTTACAAAGGCCAAAGGATAGGGGGACACTCTAACTAGATCAAACCCTAGAGAGAAAGGAGATTCTAGAGAGAGGAGCTCTCAAAAATGACTTTTAGAAAGTAAGAGAGGGAGCGTGAATGTAAAAAGTGATTCAAAAATGCCTAGCTGCCATCTGATATACGACCACTCTCGCTCGAGCGGAGAATAGAACGCTCGAGCGTCAAGCATAAAAATCTAGACACGCTCGAGTGCCAAGACACAAGAATAAAGTACATCTGCTCGAGCGCGAAAACCAGTCCGCTCGAGCGTCAACATACCCGCTCGAGCGCGACCCGTTCGAGCGTAAAGAAACCCGCTCGAGCGTAAAAAACACACTTACAGAAGTTTTGCAGAGGTAAGAAATACTGGAAGTATGGAATCTCCGCTCGAGCGCACAAGAACCCGCTCGAGCGAACCACTCAAAAACTGGGCAACAAGAATTTGAACTAAGGCTCAACCCACCTATTCAAAACACACTTAACACATCCTAAAACTCAAACATATGGAATTAAAGGATGACAACAAGGTATACAACCACCAACTCCACGGAACCAACGTCCGGAACACAACAAATACAGAAAGGAAAAACTGGAATCGCTATAATTTCCTCATTGGTTGGCGATACTACTACAAAATATCAATGTATATCTAATATTTACTCACTCTCAACGCTGTGATGCAAATTCAAGTAATGAGAATTATTATTTCTTATACAAAAAGAAAAGACTATCTGTGAGGACATAAATTTTGAATGACGACACGTGGCCGAGATGTCACCGAAGTGTCAGTCGGGGTGCCACGTGTCCTGGTCATGATGCTGAGATCTTCTCAGCTAGGCCGAGGTTATCTGCGAGGATACCGGAATTCGAGATAAGCAGATAAGAGACAAAAGTCCTAGAATGGAAGAAGACTTTAGTTTGGGTAAAGATAAGACTCTTAGAGAGTTTATCCTAATCCTACCGGGAGTCCAAGATTAGCAGTAATCCTAAGTTCATTGAAGCTAGGCTTCTATTGAGACTAGGTTTGTGTTGGCTATAAAAAAGAGGCACCCTTATGGGTCTAAGGTATGTCTTTTATGCTTTGTCTATGTAATAACCCTGACCCTAATTAGTGCTAATTGGAATTTAATTATGTCTAATAATAATTAAGGGAAAAATCTGGAATTTATTTGCATGTGCATTACATGATTTATATGTTTCTATCTGTTCGGTGTCGGAATATCTGTTTGCACTCTAAACTTTAAACTGCAAATTGGAAGCCTTATCGGCGCCCGATTCTGAAATTGATTAGTGTTTTGGACTCGTTAGATTTTATGTGAATTTATGGTAGGTTCAATTAAAATTTGAATTGGAATGTTTAAAACTGATTAAATAACATTTTAATAATAAACCTAGCTTAATTACAGAAATGCCATTGAAGTGGCCATTGTTTTATCTTGTTTTTGAGTTCCTACACTTAAACAAACATCCCCAGGCAGCCCTTCTCTTCTTCCCAAACGACTAGAGAGAATTAGGAGAGGGGGAAACTTAATTCAACAAGTTCTAGCTTGGATTTGGAGGGGATTGTAGGCAATTTAGAAGACTTGAACCCACACACTTGAATTTGAAGGTTTAAGGTAAGAATCCACCCTCTCACCATTCTCTCATTCATGTATTTGAGCTGGTTTTTGTAAGACTCTTGGTTAGATTAGAGTTGAAAGTTGGAAATGGGTCTAGGATGTTGAATTGAAGTCCATAGCATACATACATGTGCATATTCATGGAAATTGAGTTGTTGGGTGTCAAATTTCTACATGCATGTGCATATTCTTGCTAGAGCCTATGAGTTCAACAAATTTCTGGGTTTAATGATGTCTTGGATCATGATTTGAAGCTTTGGAATGCACTTGAACTCATGCATGCTTGTTTAACCCATGTTCTTGGAAATCTATGGCATTGGTGCTCCAATGTACTCACTTTTGGGCAATGATTTTATAAATTGGCTTTTAAAACTTGTTGTACTATGAGTTTGAAATGTTTTCCCAGGTTTTGGGCCCAAGAGGTTGAGTTTTGGGTTGTTGAATTCTTGGTTCGAACTTGGAAGACAAATCTGGAAATTCCAGATTTTGCTTCCTCGCTCGAGCGAAGGATTCCTCGCTCGAGCGAGCCCTTTTATTTTGCAATCTCGCTCGGCGAAGAATCGGCGACCATCGTAGCGTAATTGCGATATCGATACTTTTGCATTTTCATCGACCGCTCGGCGAAGAGTCCTCGCTTGCGAAGCCTTGATTTTGGAAGCTTCGCTCGGCGAGCATCGGCGAGCATCGCGGAAAAATCAACAACGATTACTTTCGAGTTCATCGGACGCTCGGCGAAGGACTCCTCGCTCGGCGAACCCTGATTTTGGGAGCTCGCTCGGCGAAGGAAGGCTTCGCTCGGCGAGACCCTTTTCGGCAACTTTTGTAAAATGTTTTCTAAGGCATTTTTGCATCCACATTTCATCCTAGGCATTCCTAGGCCATGATTAGGACTCCATATTGAGGGTAAGGGGTTAGATACACACTTAGAATCAGTAGTGTGAGTTTTGTGCATTTGGGACGCGTATTTCAAAGTGTGTATCCGTGATGTGTATTGTAGGTCACGTGCCGCAGTCGGTTTGACCTCTTTGACTTCGTTTATCAGTATCAACACCCACTGTGAGTAATAACTTAGTAAAGTTATGTTCAAGTTATATCTACTTTTGTGTGATGAAACGAGATCTGTTTTCTGTAATGATAACTTTATATGAATGAATGGCTGTCCAATGTTTTCTGAAATGTATACGTGACATTCTTAGCCTCAATTATATTCTGTTTCGTCCCTTTATGGGCCAACTGTACGTCTCATGAGCCAACTGTTTATGGATCCTTACGTCCCTTCATGGGCCAACTGTACGTCTCATGAGCCAACTGTTTATTACGTCCCTTATGGGCCAACTGTACTGTCTCCGTGCACGTGAGTCAACTGGTTGCCTTTATGGCCGTCCCTTTTTGGGTCAACTGTTAGCCTTTAAGGCCGTCCCTTCTTGGGTCAACTGTATCTGTGAGGGCTATTGAATGTTTCACGCATAGTTACACAAGGCTTCTGATTTCCGTAAATGATCTATACAAGTATGGCTTTGTTATGAACTGAATTTGAATTCTGAATCTGTATGGATACATTCATTTTAACCCCCTTTACTCTGTCTATTATTCACTGGGCTTTCGCTCACAGTTTACTATATATATGTAGGTGAGCCGACGCAAGAGCAGGGCCAGAGTTGAGGGCTGCTGAAGACTTTTTGTCGACCATTTGTTGTGCCTCCCGAGGAGGTTCGGTCATAGCTAACGCAGGTGGTTCTTGATTCATGCTAGTCGAGTCTGATGTTTATGACTTGTAAAGTCGAATTTTTTGGGGCATACTTATGTATATATCATGTAAATATTGGTGTATGTTGACTAGCATGTTATGTATATAAATAAGTCTTAAATTTTCTGTCTCATGTACGTCACCACAGCTCATTGGACCTTATTTGCTTTCTGTATTTGCTTCCGCAGCCCCTTATTATTTGTTATTCTGTTTGGAGGCCGTAGGTAATCCACGGATTACTGGCCGGTTGCGTCACCGAACGTATAGGGGCGGGTTTGGGTCGTGACAGTCTAGTGAGTTAAGCATTATTGGTTATTTTTTAGAGATATTTTACTGACTTGATCGTCGGAGTGCCCCCAGGTGGACGAGCCACCGTCGGAATCTCTTTTTTCTGTTGCAGGTTATTCGGGCTTAACTTATTCTGCCGGTGTTCTCCAGTTGAGTACTAAGTTGGCAGTGTGGTTGAAAATTGACACACACACTATCTCCCTACTAGGGCTAGGTATAGGGTTATCTGAATTGCACATCCCGCCCAACTCAAATTGATCTGCATATAAATGGGCGGTTTCGCAGACACAATGTGGGTGGATAAGGTTTGATATATGACATCATCGCGGATTGCGGGTTTTACCCGCACCTATAGGAACTTGCCCACACTTAGACTTTATTTTTTATTTATTTTTTAACCTAGAATATATCCATTTGCTCATTGGTAAATTTTTCATATACTGAACACATTTTTTTACTATATTGATATGCAATATATACATATTTGTTTATCTTTTCATTACTTTATTCTTTTACACTTTTTATCAAAGGAATAATGAAGATTGAAGATTACATTATATACTTTTCAGTTTGCTTTTGTGCAGAGTTCATCAAACATATGCATGGAATTCAAATTTTTGAAAGTTAGATGTGATTCATGATGGAGTATACAAGTTTGCAAATGTTTTTGTTTTATTTAATGGGTTTGGATTGGATAAAGTTTGACAACAATTTATTGTTATTTTATTATTGTATTTTGGATGAATGTAAAAGTTAATGAAGAATTACTTTTAAGTAAGTTTAGAATTTTGAATGATTCTATTTTAATTGTATTGTTGGGTAATGAACGATTTTAATGATTTAATTTAAGATTTAGAATGATTTGCTTGTGTTAGGAATTAATTTTGCTATGTTTTTAATTTTATAAGTTTTAATTCATTAATTATTAATGTTGAGCACTTTAGAAAATGAGGGGAAAAGGATCTAAAATAAAAACTTACAAAACGGAAAAAAAAAAAGGCCCAAAAATAAATTTTTAAAGAAAAAAAGTGTAATTCGCAAATCGCTCGCATATCTATGAACCCTATCCGCACAAACAACAATTCACACTGCGGGCAATTGTAAATTTAATTTTTCTCAAACCACACATATGTAGATAGGTCCAAACCACAAAATCAAACCGCAATACCCCTACTCCCTGCTATGTCATCTGTTATCACTAATGCAGTAGTTTGGTAACATAAAACTCATATCAAGTACTTATTAAACCTTAAGGCCATGTTTGTTTGGACGGACTGGATTAGCATTCCCATGACTAATAGTCCTAGGATTATGAATTCGTTGGATTATGTATCCTATCTTAACTAATAGTCAAGTTTAAAATAATTAGTCCATACTTTAATTGTTTAACCAAATATCGGATTAATAATTTTATTGGACTATTAGTCCAATCCCAAGCTCATGTCTACCCAAACAAACATGGCCTAAAGGTTCACATTTCATTTTCGTTATTATTATTATTATTATTATTATTATTATTATTTTATTTTTAAGGGTCTTGGATAGACACCAATGAATGAGCATGAAATAAAGAGAGTATTGGGTCCTTTATTCACAAACCCACACTTCTTGATGGCTGCGGCCTATTTGGCCCATTTAGATCATGAAATAGCGAAAGAATAAAGAAGTGCTTGAATTGACTTCGGTAAATTAAGAGCGCTGATATTAACATCTTATAAATTATTTCGGAATTTTTAATTTTTAATTTTTTTATTATAATAATAATTTTAAATAAAATTATTACAAAAGATATTATTAATTTTGAGACATTTCATCTCACAATTAAACCTACATACCTACTACATCATGAATTAGAGTCTATGAGAATACTCACCTCCATCACTACCCATCCATCTTTTCCAAATTCTACCTTCAAAATCTACCCATCCTCAAACCTTGAAAACCCTTTGGCAGCAATATTCCGACAATAGCGGTAGAAACCATTTGATTACCTACATTAAATGGTCAAAACATGGAAATTTCTTAACACATTGAACGGTCAAAATTGTTAACACTTACAGAAATTTTCATTTTTTCAAGTTCGGAAATACAGGTCCAAATATTACTTATTTGTTTGGGAAACAAATAAGTAATTTTTGGGAATGCAGGTCTAAATATGAAAATTTCTTAACATATTAAACGGTCAAAATTGTTAACGCTTGTAGAAATTTTCATTTTTTCAAGTTCGAGAATATAGGTCCGAATATTACTTATTTGTTCGTGAACACATTCTCGAACATAGATTATTGGTTCGGGAATGCAGGTTTGAACATGAAAATTTATTAACACTCTCAACGGGTTAAAATTCTTAACACTCACAGAAATTTTATTTTTTCAAATTCGGTAGTTTCAGTTTTGAAGAAGCAATAAGAGAGAGAGAGAGAGAGAGAGAGAGAGAGAATATGCCAACTGTAACAATGGTTAAACCAGCAAAGACAGTATTCTTCTTCTTCGTGAGTTTTGAAAAGGATGAGACTCTTTTTCTTCTTAGTGAGTTTTGTTAGGATTTTTTGGAATGGATGTTTTTTTGAGGGTGTGTGAGTGTGCATTCAATGGTTGGAAAGTTTAAAGATAATTTTGGTTTTATTTGGAGTGGAAAATTTTTTTAAGGATTTCAAAATTTATAAGTCGGAGTCCAAAAAAATGAAAGATCCAAAATAATTCATGGGATACTAATAACACCACTCTAAATTAATTTTGAAAGGCCTATGTTCAATTGAAAATGACCCAACAAGCTGTCAGTTTTACAATTATACTCTATCCAAAAAAAAATGTTTTAGTTATCGTTTATTTTGGCATGTTTATTTAAGTTTCTAGTGTTTAAATTTGAGCTTAATTAAAGATTTTTAATTTTGAAAATTTTATGATTTTTTTTTTAAATTTTATTTTAGCTTAGTTAGCAAGAAATTTCCTTTTAGTAAATTTTGTTAGTTTAGTTTATATAACATTTTCATTTGAAAGACTGATTTCCCTTTTTTAACCCTACCAATGTCAATTTTTAAAACTCCAAAAATTAATATTTTGTTCTTAGATCCACCGAGATCAATTTGCTAAACCCAAAACTTTTGGATGAAATTCTAATCTCATTTTTTAAAAAAATTCACTAGAGTCAATTAACACCACTAACTCCGCCCATGTGCATAATGTATATGTTCACTTTAATTTTTTTTTAAAGGTTGATTTGATGTTAACTTGAGACAATTGAAAGGTAGATGCAATGTTATAATCTTACAAATGTATTATATATATATATATATATAACTAAAAGAAAAAGGAAGAAAGCAAATGAATCCACTAATTGGCACATATGCAATGGGGTGTATGGACCACCATTTAACAAGTTCCCATCATCAACCTTTCAGTTTCAAAACCATTGAATTCTTGATTTGAATTTGTGGGTTGGGGGGGTCATAGTTCCATAAGTTTTGGCTTTAAATAAGAATAGTTTCCATCACAGTTCTAAGATTCCATCTATTTTAATTGACACTCACTCACTCAGAGAGATATGAGAGGTTGAGTCTCCAGCATTGTGTGAGGCCAGTTGGGTTATCTGTTGCTTATTGACTTTGTCTTAGTTGAGAGGCTCTATTATTCATCCTTCATTGTTGATGTGTGCCTTTTATGTTTTGATTTTTGATCCATTTTATTTACTCTTCCTTTAGACTTATCCATGAATGTATGATCATATTTGATTGACGGATATCTAAGTACCGTAATCTACTCTTCCTTTAGACTTATCCATGAATGTATGATTATATTTGATTGATGGATATTTAAGTACCGTAATCTCAAAATAACTTATTTTGAAGAGGGTATTTTTCAAATTTTGTAACAAAAATGTTGTCTCAGATTAAATTGTCTCACTCATTGTCTTGGGATAAAAAAATCGATAGTATTACATGCACCAATTAGTGTACTAACTAGTGTACCAACACTAGTTATAACATTATTATTGCTTCACTCATTATACAAATTACAAATACCAAAAACCTTTTAAATTACGCCACATCATCAATTGGTATACTAGTCAATACACTAATTGGTGCATATAGCTGTTGGATCATCCCTTTGTGAGTGCTAAAGAGAGTGCAGCACCAAGCTAATGGAATGGGGTGGTTGGAGTGTAATGGAGCACCCACCAAATGGTGGGGTGGTTGAACCCACTAAGCTGCTATCTTCCTCCTCTGAAATCTGTCTATAAATTGTGAGGGAGGGAGGAGAGAAATGTGAGAGGAGAGAGTGAGCAGAGCAAGTGTAATATCAGTGAGATGTGAGAAACCGTCTCCCTCGGTGTGAGCGAGGGAGACGGGTGAATAGGTGAGTGAGAATGGTGTGAGTTTCTCCTCTGTAATATTATGTAATCTCCATATTGGTATAGTGAAAACCGGCTACTCTCCCGTGGACGTAGGCATTGAGGCCGAACCACGTAAAATATTGTGTCTCCGTGTGTGTGGGTGTGTAATTCTGCTTGGTATGATTTCCGCAAAGGTCTTGGGGGGATCCCGGATCCCAACAAGTGGTATCAAAGCCTCGTCGGTGGCGTTTCGGCACAAAAACAGTGCGATGTCCGAATCTGCCCAAGAAATCGAATTGCTTGAAATCGAATTTTGAGCATACCAGGAGCAAGGGCTCGACGAGAGGAGTCCAAAAACATAAAGCAGAGCCCAAACGGAGCCCGGACGCGCCCTCACGCGCCCCTAGAAGGTGGCGCGTGAGGCCCACTCTCAGTCACGCGCCCCACGCGCCGAGGAGGGAGCCGGCGCGTCATCTCACGCGCGGCCACGCGCCACACGCGCGACTGATGGAGGAAGACGAGTGGGGGAGGGCGCGTGCCGAACACGCGCGAAAGGACACGCGCAGGCACGTCAGCAGCCAGCTGGCGCCACGTGGCGACACGTCAGCAAGAGGATGCCACGTGTCAGCCACGTCACCCAGCGTCGGCACGCGTCAATGGGTGGTCCGGTCGAGGATCGCCACGTGTCTGTCGACATCTGCGTCGGCCATGAGGCAGAGGCAGATTCAGTGGACGGGCTAAGGTGAGCCGCAGGGAAAGGATCCGGTGCTTCGCGGCTATGGTGCAGCCGCAGATTTGAGGCGTACAAAATGTTTTGGCTTGATCTAAGTCATTTGGAGTCCATTTTTGGCGATCCAATAGTGGTTTCAGACTATTTGGAGTATTCCGGACACATCGGTACTGTCAGATTGTGGAGACGGAGTTTCTGTAAAAAGAAGGCAGATTGAAGGGGCCGGGCGGCGCCGGTGCGATGGGCGGAATATTACATTGGTGCCGCAGAATATTCTGAACCGAAAATTGCAATTTGGCCCGAAATTTTCGAGAAAATTGTGGTGTGTGACTTTCGGGGATATTTTTGATGAGGTCCGAAAATCTGGCGAAAGGTTGGTCCTAGCTAATCGGACCGTTCGGACTTAACCGCGAGTCGAGAATAGTGAAATTACGAGCGGTTTTTAAAAGATTGGTAAAACATGGGAGTTTGTCATCTTTAATACTCGGAGGGAGGTTCTTGGGATATTGTGGAGCTGCGGTGTCATTTGAAGAGGTTAGAATGGATGATTGACCATTGAACAACCAGTACAACTCGAGATAGATCATTGAAGACCGAGAGGAGATCGGGCTTGATGGCGGATCGAGGAGATCGAGGATTGGTCGAGGCGTCGGAGGATTGCGGTATGATTATCTCAAGATCAACAATGTCTAGGAAAGTTACGTAAAAGAGCGGTGTCTAAGGAGACTGGTTCTTAAGTGGGACGAGTGTGACCCCACCGGTCTCACAGGAACTTTCTGGTTGTTGACATCATCGGAGGATGTGGTTCAATCGAAGAAGACCATTCATCGACGGATAGATGATTTGGCAACGATTCGAGCTCGAAATGTTGTGGTATTGGAGCTCTTGTATCTTGGTGGTATGTGGGCGTGTAGAACAATAGTTGCGGAGGAGCATACTAAGCGCGAGGCACAAATGCAGATGTCTTGATAGTGCAAGAATGCAGTAGAGTATCGTACAGAGGCGCCAGAGGAGTGTGCAGCAGCGGATTGTTGAAAGTTCACAGGAACTTCCAGACAGAGAAATTGAGACAAACGCAAGAGTGCGTACCAAGGAGTGGCAAGTCTTATTTCTCTATGGTGGTTTCTTGAGTTCCATGGCAGCAGATGATAGAGTTGATGCGGATCTCTCAGGCGAGCTCGACGTAGGGAGATCAGAAACCATGGATGCGAGCACTACGCACAGGGGTGCATAGTGGTAACTTGTACAGACCGGTGGGAGTTGTCTTGGCAGAAGGGCTAACTGTCAAACATCAGTACGGACGTACAAGTGAGACAGAACCGAAAATCAGGGATTGCAGCACAGACAACAAGCGTATGTGGAAACGCTAGGAGGTTGTTCAGAAGTGCAGAGGGCAAAGGCTGATAGTTCAGAAATAAGCTCCGAGCAAGGAAAATTGAGGACGTTGATGGGATAAACGACAAGGTTTTCTAGTTGCTCGAAGTTCAACATATTTGTTCTGCGAGGTAATGCATGACGATCAAGGGCATCAGTAGAGTGCAGGACATCCAATCGGGGGTGTCAATATCTTGTTCAAGTTCAAGCATAGCAAGTGAAGACATCCGAGACAGAAGCGTGGAAGAGATCTGTGGGAGATGGGAGCAGAGGCTCTCTCCAAATCAGAGAGTGGTGTGAGTTGAGTTGAGGATGTAGGATTCCCTCCTCCTCTTATATCTCTGGTATATTATCTCTAGCTTTCAGGGGATGCAGCGTCTCAGTTAAGAGATGACGACTATGTTGACTTTGGGCGTGACAAGATTAGCAGCAGTGTGTGCAGTGGATCACCTCACAAGGGTTGAGGGGGTGATTTGTTGGATCATCCCTTTGTGAGTGCTAAAGAGAGTGCAGCACCAAGCTAATGGAATGGGGTGGTTGGAGTGTAATGGAGCACCCACCAAATGGTGGGGTGGTTGAACCCACTAAGCTGCTATCTTCCTCCTCTGAAATCTGTCTATAAATTGTGAGGGAGGGAGGAGAGAAATGTGAGAGGAGAAAGTGAGCAGAGCAAGTGTAATATCAGTGAGATGTGAGAAACCGTCTCCCTCGGTGTGAGCGAGGGAGACGGGTGAATAGGTGAGTGAGAATGGTGTGAGTTTCTCCTCTGTAATATTCTGTAATCTCCATATTGGTATAGTGAAAACCGGCTACTCTCCCGTGGACGTAGGCATTGAGGCCGAACCACGTAAAATATTGTGTCTCCGTGTGTGTGGGTGTATAATTCTGCTTGGTATGATTTCCGCAAAGGTCTTGGGGGGATCCCGGATCCCAACAATAGCATTATTCTAAAAAAATATATTTCATTTGCAAGAAAAAGGTCCATTGGTCCATTGAGATTTGTTACTAAAGTACTTCCTTATCAAACGTAATACCTGAGTTCAAATCTTATTATTAGTCTATACAGTTTCCCATTCCCTTATTCCTGTCTTACTTTTAATTAAATATTGAAAATTTGAGAGGATCTAACTATTACGTCCATAACTCATAAAGCGTTCGCATGAGTTATACGATAATTATCATATATATTTATTATCTGAATAAATATAGAAAAATAAGGGATTATCATTCGGAGATTGGGTAGTTGTAAATAAATATACAACATCTTCTCTACAAGACAGTATCTTTATAAATAGATGTGAGGTTACTTGAAAAATCTCTCTACAATAAATTTTTCTCTCTATTCATCCTTCCAAAGTCACCATTGTTGTACCTCAAAATTTGACATGTGGATTTCTCAAGAGAGAATCTACTAGCCTCTCTATTAATGAAGAATTTGCAAGAGAAGGCTCGTGATTCAAGCTTTTGGATCTGAACTTATGGGTAATTTATTCCGCTTAAGATAATCTGAATACTCATCTATAGTTTACATTAAAAAATTAAAATTAAAAAATAATTATCCCTAGTCAATTTTTTTTATTTTTTTGAGCTAATCAAACTTGGCTTATGAATATTACATGAGATATATGATCAAATAAAAATCAAATAATTTCAATGGACGAGACTTTTGTCATTGAGGATTTAGAGAATGTGACATTTATGCAATCTTATTCCATGTGAAGAAATTATTTCAGTGATTTTATACACTTAATGGCTAAGTTACCGTAGAATAATCTTAACACACTCCAAATCCTATCATCATGTATATGATCAAACAAATTACTAATAAAAATAATAATAAGAATAATAATTGACTCATTCATGAACTACTAATATATGAATTAGGAAAATGTGAGAAAGGTATAGACATTAACCCAACTTCAAGAACACTCCCATCATACATCTTTTTTTTTTTTTTTTTTTTTCTCTCTCTCTCTCTCTCTCTCTCTCTATATATATATATATATATATTTGTAGTGTTGCCACACACTACATGTAGGCACGAGTGAAACAATTAGATTGACTATTACGCATTGAAACAGTTAAATAGGGTCAGAAACTATTCCAAACAGTTACAGATCTACTCCAAAAAGTTACAACGTGACCCAACTTCGTCTACACCACCATCGATCACTGTTTATTTTATAATATATATATATATATATATTATTAGATATCGTGAGGTTTAGGTAATGGGTTGGAACATCAACTTAATCATACCTATGACATTGACCATGCACAAGATACTCACTAAAAAAACACAGAAAAACCATGAACAAGACATGGACACACTTTGTTATAAGACAATGTTTTGTTGTTGTTGTTGATGTTTATGTTTTTTTTTTTTTTTTTTTTTTTTTTTTGGGTATTTAATCTAGACAAAAAATAAAAAATAAAAAATAAAAAATGATGAGATATCAAACCTAATTTGATTTGCAAACTCCCAATAATTATTATCTTAAGTCAAGGACGTGAAAAACTATAATTTTAATTTCTAAATCAAAATCATTATGGAGCGTGCCGCATGACTCAAAATCAAGTTGACATGTCATTATATCATCAACTTATTGTGTGTGAAACATTTAACATTTTTTTGGGATGGAGTGACCAAATTGGATGTATCCATTTTTTCTCTTTGGGTCCTGAGTTTATATATCCACCTAATGTGATCAACTTTTGTATCACCAATAAGATGCATATGCTTTTAATATCTTATTTATGCTTTGCTAATTAAACGCAACAATACTACATATTTTAAAAAATGTAAAAAGTTTAGGATTAATTGGTGAAAAGTCATTCCTACGGGGTAATATACTATTTAATCCAAGGTTTAATCTTTTTTTGTAATAAGGATGCGTGTTGAAAACTCGTTGACACAAGAAACGTCATGGGAGGATTGGCCAGAAAGTCATCGGTAGCTGGTGATAGTGAGGTGGACAAATAGATGATGAAAAGATAGGTGACAAACAAGTGTATATATAATGGAACATTTGAATAGATAGGTGACAAGTATATAAGTAAGTAATATTTGAATAGATAAACAGGTAAATAAATTTTGAATAGATAAGTTTCCTTTTAGACAAATAATGTCATTTTGACTCAAAAAGATATAAGTTTAGGTCAATAAAATCCAAATTGACTTCTGACTTGCCTGTCCAAAAATTAAAAAAGTGTGAACTATTTCAAAGGGTGACCTATACTACACAAAGTTCACATTTAGACAGATTCAAATTCTATTCACTTTTCAAAAAAAAATTTTTGGTTACCTAACATTTATGAATTAAAAAACACATGGCTCTAGACACAATATTTGGTTTTTCTAGCTACTAAAAAGAAAATAGATCCACAATCATTAACATTATGTCAAATATTTTAATCAAATCCGTAAAATTCCCAAACTTGCAAGCAATCTCAAGCAAATAGTGATTACATATAAAGAAGAAAATGCTAAAGAGATCTCGTTAAATAGTCATTAGTTTCAATATATATAAATATAAAAGTATCTAAAATTTATATTAAAGGAAATATAATTATTTTTTAAAATTTTTGATGATGATTATACTGACAGTCCAATAAATTGTTTTTAGTATGAACTCATAACAAATAACATGTTATTGTGGCATGATAGGTTATTTGTTGGTACTTTCACTAGGATTAATAATCATTATTTGCACCAAAATGTAGTCAAGCATTTTAATTAAAAAATGTAACTTTTTTTTTCAAGATAAGTGACAAGCGCTCCCATCACCTAAAATTCAAAACAATGGTTCATCAATGGTAATAAACTAATCTTTAAATGTAAAGATGAATATGTCTTAATCTGATTTCACCGACCAAAGTGCAAAAGGGGGTTTCAATGGGTCCTTATATAGGGTTATTTTGAGAAGTAAACCTAAACAGGAACTTATACCAGAATCCAAAGATATATCTCAAAGCAAGATCCCTCTTTCTTCATCTAAGGGTGGGGGAAGGGCTCTCTTCACAGCACTATAAACCATATTTTTTCATATTTTATTTTGTAAGTCACATTCTCGAATAATTTATCTCGTAAATCTTGTAATAAAGTTCATTTGTACAAAAACTTAATTTTATTGAATATCGATGAATAGATGAACAAATTACAATTTGTTTTATAAAATGAATGGTTAAAATTTAAACTCATAATTCATTTCTTTTTTCTAAAGAAAATATAATTTATTCATGTTTCTAAAGATACTTGATGAAATTAATTTTTTACACAATTTATCACTAAAAGATTTACAAAAATAAATGATTTAATCATCATTGTCAGCCTAAAGTAGAGCCCACAAAATAAAATATAAAACAATATAAAGGAAGATAAGCCAACCCCAAAAGGTGCGAGTCTATTCAAAATTTCCTTTTTAACTTTGGCAAGCAAAAGAACGGAAGGAAAGTGAAATAATTTTTTTTGAAAAGTCACCCTCGAAAAGTCTTGTTTGTGAGAGGCAAATAATACAAGGCTTAAATACAGGAAAAAAAAAAAAAAAAACGAAAACAAGAAAAAAGAAAAAAGAATAGTTATGAAGATGATATTCCACTTTGAATTGTATAGGTATCTGTAATGGTATTACTAGCTATGTGACAAATCCATGTCCAAGTGCAGAAGAAAGAGATTAGAATAAAGAAACATCCCACCTCCAAACAAATCCCTATTCCTCATCCCCAGGATGGGCAATAATGCTCTATTCATATAGGACGTAACTTGGTACTTTATATATACATAAGTTTATGTTATAGGTTCATACATATATAAATATATGTACGGGAGAGAAATAAACTTGTCCGTATAATTCTGTTGACCAAGTAATAACACAAAGAATTTAACGTGGTTCGGCAAATTGTCTACGTCCACGAGTTGCAGATTTAATATATTGAACGAATGATAAGAATTACAAAAACCATTCTTTGGTGTACGGGGGCGAAATATCCACGTCTCTCCGTACGCCTTGAACGTTGAGCTCTGATAGCGGCGTCTCTCGCAAAAGCAGAAATTGCCCGTGATGGTGTCTTGGGAAAACCCCTCCGACGCTCAAGTCAGTTCAGTGAGCAAGAGGATGAGAAGAGAGAGAGTTTGTGAGAGAGAGAATTCGCCTACCATAAACGTCCGCCCTCCCTTCTCTATAACTAAATTTGCTGGCGGCTCAGAGATTGTCTTGCGCACTACCTCTGCTCCTTCCACTGGCAGTGGCGGTTTTCGCCTCTCACCTTACGTGTAAAGGTTTTGTCCTCCCTCTGACACATGCAGAACTGCCTAACGGTATTGAGGCGTTCGTGGAGCAGACGTCCTCTCCTCCACACCATTGGCCCAGGTGGCACCCTTGACCGAGGTACCACGACCGGCCAAACACTTGTGGAAAATTGTCATCACATAACAGTGCTACATTCCGGCTTGTAACTTGGATCAGCGAGAACTCAACAAAAGCGAGCTACCTATACCGGTTCATCGCGATTAATGGGTTGTGAGGCATCTTGAAGCCTCAACCGTTTCATCTCCAATCTCGGTCGGGTGCAACCGCTTCGTCATGGCTGGCGGTCGATTGGCATCTGCGGCCATCCGCATCCTCGGCGTCTTGGTCGATCCTTATTCGGTTGCATCTCCATTGTGAACTTCGCCCGACCTAGTGGTCCTCGATTCGGTCCCAAGAGGTTCTTGGTTGACCTAGTCAACCGGACAAAGCGTGCTCGTCGCCTTGCCCAATTAGCTCGGCGTCGCGTAGTTTGTAACGTCGGGCGTTATCCTTGCTCAGCCGTACTAACAGATGGAAATCTTCCCGCTCAATTGCCCCTTAAACCCATCCGAGCTATCGTGATTGGGTTTACCTTGTTCGAGCAAAGGTTGGATCGCACCCTTCTCAGGCCGAGCTTAGTCGGAAAGTTTTCGTTGCCGAGTGACAGCCAAATCGGACACATTCCCGTCGCCGAGTAGTCTTAATCGGGGACACTTCAGTGGCCGAGCTACTGCAATTGCCCGGTGGTCACTCTGCAGTCACATCAACAGTCGTACAGCCGTACTCCAGCAGTATTCTCAGTGCCACGCGTCATCTTCTTATTGGTTCGCACGCTGGTTCAAACCCTTCACCTTTCTTTCCTCTCAGATCTCCAAAAACCCTAGCGCCCAGAACCTCTCCTCTTCGTTGCTGCTGCCACTGTTTTCGAGCTCCCTCCTCCATTTTTCTGCTGTAATCGAGCTTCCGAGGTCCTCTCTTACTTTCTGGTAAGTCCTTCCTTCCCCATTGCATTTTTCTTCACTTTTCCATGTCTTTCAATCTTGTTCTTCATTTTCCGTACCATTGTGCTTGGCATTTTTTGCTTTGAGGGTTGTTTTTCCTTGCTTGAATGCTTTACACCCTAGGGAGATGGAAACGAAGGGAAGAGGGGGCTCTCGTGCCCCCATTTCCCCTTAGGTAGACGATTGGGCTAAGAACTTAGGAAGAACATGATGAATTCTGGGTAAAACCGAGCAAAACGCTCATTTAGATCCACAATTAGCGCTGTAACCGAGCAAAAAGCTGTTTGTGGCTTTGCACTGAGGCCATAACCGAGCTGTCCACCTTAGATCAATAGGGTTTAACCGGGCTAAAGGCCTGAAATCAGAAGGCAGTTCCTTGATCTGGGGCTCGACCGAGCAAAAATCTCCTTTAGAATCCAACCGGTCAAAACTCCCAGACCGAGTAGAAACGAGCATCAAAAAGAGGGGAGGCTAAATCAGCCGTCCTGATGGGCCGAGGTAGGTGGAGGCCGGCCAAAGACTTGGAACCTTTTAGAGTTATTTCCATTGACGACCGAGCAATAAATGCCGTGCTAACCCTTGCCCTTATTTTTCAACATGCAGAACAAATAGAACCGTCCATTCCAGCATCATCGTTCGTGGAGCTCAACTTCCGAGCACCCACTACACAATTTTGACCGAGATACCGTAGAGTAAATAAAACCAAGATAGATGGGAAAATACCGGTTTAGGGTTAGCTACTTGGGGCAATGGCGGATTCGACAAGAATTCAACATCCTGAAGCGTAGTCTTGGGCTCGCAAGAAGGAGAAACTCCGTGGGGGATCTAGGCGGTGCCCTTCACCGTGGTATCAATAATAGAGGAGGACTTCGCTTCGGTCCGGCCCACGATCTGCGAATTTTGAGGCGAGGGCTTTGTCCAACCAGTCTCCAACAACACCTATAAAATAATAAATGGCGTCAGTGAGCCGTGAAGCGGCAGCGCGGTCTCGATCTCGGCCTCGGAAATTTTCCTGTCTGACCTCGGTTCAAATAAGGGTGGGTTTTGCTACTACCTTAAAGTAAAAAGGGCCGAGCAAAACTCATCGAGGGCAACAGGACAAAGAGTCCAATGATGATGACTTTTGTGGGTGTCCGGTCTCTGAACTTAGAGGCACCCATCTGGCCGGCAAATTAGGAAACACTTGGTAGGGCGGTAAGGGCGGTGACCGTACCATTATCTTTCTTTCTTCATTGTTCTTCATTGCACCGGACTAACACTTGTCTCTTTTTGCGGGTAAAAATTTGGCGCGCGTTACAACCGACCAAACCAAGAGGCAATCAAGTGTTCTAGCATACATACCCGAAGAGAGAATCACAGTTGCTCGGCCGAACAAGCGTACAATTATCAAGCACGCAGGCGAAGTCACCGACTTCTGCCGAGCCAACCGAACCAGATCCCACTTTGCACGGTCAAACTCGTTCCCTCTGGTAGAGCAAGAAATGGCGAAAATAAGAGCCATTAAATCAATGATCACGAGGGGGACGGCGGGTCCCTAACACGAGCGAGCGGGGAGGATCTTCAACTCAACCGGACGAAGCGAAGGCGGTGCTTTCGCTGGCGAACGACCGGCTGACCGGCCCAAGAAGAAACAGAGGGAGGCCGCCGGTCAGAGCCTTGTGGATGAGGATTCCACCGAGGTGGCCTCTACCGAGCTCGGCGCACAGGCCGAGCAACAACTTGCCCGCAAGACCAAAGGCAAGGCCCTCTTGCCCCGATGCAGGCGCGAGTTCTCCTACAAGGGCGGCAGGTCTCCGCATGGATTCATCGCCGAGGACAAGGATATCTCCCTCGGTTTCAACCTGACCAGGGGATTGATCTTGCCCGGTGACATGAAGAAGCATGAGGAGCTGACCGACCTGAAGGTCCTCCGTTCAGCCGCGGAATCCATCGTGCTGGTAAATACAACATTTTTTCTTGAACTTTCTGTTCGGTTTTTCTGTTCGGCTTTTAGATACTAATAGTCTGTTGCTTTGGCAGGCCGCACAGAAGAACTACCTCGCCCACGAGCGAATGGCTTCTCTTCGCCAAAGCCTTCGTGACGCCATCACCGAAAACAAGGTGTTCAAGGCCGAGGTAGAGCGGGCTCGAGCGGCAGATGGTCGCCATAGGCGGCGGACGAACTGCGTCGAGAGCTCGGCGACGAAAGACAAGAAGAAGGCGAGAAGAAGGCCAAGGCGCGATATCTGGCGAGCCGCCAAGTTGAGGATGCCCACAAGGATGCCTGGACAAGGCGGTCGGCGAAGAGGACATGGGTATAGCGAGGATAAGACTTATGAGCGCCAAGTCAAGACTACCAGGACATCTTCTTCAGTCTTGGTGGAAAGCCGTGGAGAAAGTTGGGCTTAGCGCGACTCGACATGTTCAACAATCTCCTGCGCACATCCGGACTATATGCTAGCCATCGCGCCACCGATACCGGCTCCTCGTGGAGGCGGGAAGGAGGCCGAGGAAGAAATTGCCGCTCGGTGGCGAGGAGATGGAGAAGTCAGCCGAGCAAACTCGTCCGACGCATCCCAACGCCGAGGGCGGAACGAAGACCGAGGTCGTTACTTTGACAGCCGAGGCCGAGGAGAGCCTAGAAGAGCTAAGCGCCCCCAAATCTGAGGTGCTTGGAGAGACCGAACAAGGCCTTGATCTTGATTGAGGATCTTTTCAATTTCTTGCCTTTTTGTTTCTTATTTTCCTTTTTTGCTATGTAACCGGGCAATGCCCCCTCTTTATGTAATGACTTTCCTTTATCAATGAAATTACAATCTTTTTGCTCGTACATCTCTTGTTTTTGTTCGGCTTCGTCTCGTTCCAAATTTTGTTTCAACTTCTTGATCGGCTGAACCGTGCAAACAATATGTCTGCAAGTAACCCTGCAATTCCTTTTAGTTCCAGATAGACATTCAGGAACCGGCCGAGCAAAATCCGCTCGGCCTTGCATACTACAAGTATCCGGCCGAGCAAAAACTTGCACGTCTTTTGTAGTTTGTTCAATGGCCATTACTTCTTTTCGGCCGAGCAAATTCAGCTCGGCCTTGCAATTGATGGAAAGGACACCAACACTGCCATTCCCCCCCGAGCAAAATCAGCTCGCTTCGCATATTGGGCAATTCACCAATATGCTAAGTGGGCCGAGCAAAATCCGCTCGGCTACTACATTGGTCAATTCACCAATGAGCTAGATGGGCCGAGCAAAATCAGCTCGGCTCCTGCATTGGGCAATTCACCAATGCTTCAGTCAGGTTGGTCATGCCACCAACACTCCCACCGGGTGAGCAAAACCAGCTCGGCTTGAATGTGCATCGTTCCATTCGCAAGTGTTTGTGCGGTCTGCTCCCATTCCGAGGAATACAGTCCGGTTTGCCTGGGTCAATTCTTGCCCCTGGCATACCTTACAACCGTGCAGTGCCATAGAGGGATGTAATACAAAATACAACAATGTACTACAGCAACAGCAATATGACTAGCTTTTATTACATAAACATTGCAAAGGCAACGCTATCTTTTTACATGTAGTGCCAAAGGCTAAGTCTAAGAGAGCTAAACAAGAGAAAGTAGCTAAACAAGAGCAAATTACATCTTAAAAGTAAAAGACCTTAAGGTTGGCTGCGTTCCAAGGTCGGGGGACTGCCTTGCCGTCCAAATCTTCCAGATGGTATGCCCCCTTGCCAGCTAGGCCAACTACCTTGTATGGTCCTTCCCAATTTGCCAAGTTTTCCGCCGAGGGACCACCGTGTTGCCAAGTACCTTCCTCAAGACCCAATCCCCAATTTTGAGCGACACAGGGTGCCTTTGTCTTGTTGTATTTTTTAGAGAGTTCTGGCGATAAGCGCCAGTGAATTCGCGCCCGCTCTCTTCTTTCTTCAGCAAGGTCTAACTCCAATGCCACAACTTCATTGTTCGAGTCTGGCTGGAAACTCTCCGAGCGGATGGTTGGCATGCCAATTTCCAGTGGGATAACAGCCTCCATGCCATAAGCTAAAGCGACGGTGTTTCCGGTCGATCTTCTTGGTGTAGTCGCGGTATGCCCATAGCACGTTAGGGAGCTCTTCAACCCATTTACCCTTAGCTTTCTCGAGCAGCTTCTTCAAGCCATCCAAGATGGTCTTGTTGGAGGCCTCGGCTTGACCATTTGATGAGGATAGGCGTCAGATTATAGAATTCAATCTTCAACTCCTCGCAAAACCCGAAAGAGTTTCCCATCGAATTAGTACCATTGCGAGATTAAGGCTCTGGGAATACCAGCGGTGATCACATTCTTCGGACGAATTTCTTCACATCCTTCTCCTTTATGGTTGCCGGTAGCTGCCTCTACCCACTTTGAAATAGTCGGTGGCGGCAATGAAGAACTTCTGATTGCGGTGCAAGCTGAGTGGTCCAACGATGTCCAATCCCCAAAGTCTGAGCGGCCAGGGCTTGTGAGAGAGCAACTCTCTGGTGGTGGTGGATCTGGTGAGCAAACTTGACATTTCTCACACTGCGAACATATTCTGGCGTCACTTTGCATGCATGGCCACCAATAGCCGCGAGATTGCTCGGTATGCTAGAGATCTGCCCCATATGGTACGCGCAGATGCCTTCATGAATTTCATAGAGAAAGGCTTCCACCTTAGAGGGGTGGACACACTTTAAATATGGCCCCGTGAAAGATTTTTTGTATAAGGCGCCAGAGGGTGAGAGCCAAAACCGCTCTGATTTTGCTCGAATCTTGTGGGCCGCCTTCTTTTCTTCTGGCAAAGTTCGATCTTTCAAAAAGGCGATGATGGGGTCCATCCAGGAGGGTCCCAAGTCGGTGCAGAGTACCTCAGCTGCCTCTACTTCCTCTATGCTTGACCGAGGTAAGAATTCAATCATCAGGGGATTGGGAAATGCTGTCTGAGTGGAAGCGAGACCAGCCAATTCATCAGCCGTGCTATTTCCTTCGCGGTTGATCTGTTCGACCCTAATCGCAGAGAACTTCTTGATCTCTTCTCGGACCAACGCTTGATACTTGGCCATTCTTTCGTCCTTGGCCTCATACTCCCCTGAGACCTGATTAACCACCAGCTTGGAGTCGCTGAACACCATAAGAGCTGTGACCTTCATTCTCAATGCGCTTCTTAGCCCGGCAAGAAGGGCCTCATACTCCGCTTCGTTGTTGGAAGCCGGGAAGCCGAGCGTAATTGCTTGCTCTATGACGAGCCCATCTGGTGAAGTTAGCACAACTCCTAGCCCGGCCCCATGTCTGTTAGAGGCTCCATCAACGAAGAGTTTCCACATTTCGCCAATGAACAGCTTCCAACAATCGGAGGGATTCTGTGAACTTCTCAAATCAAAGTCCCTGGTCGGTTCAATCTGGTCTCTTTCCTTATCCTGGTTTTTCTCATCTCCCACCGAGCGGTCGACCTTAGGTTGTCCGGTTGTGTTTTGCTCTGCTTCCTGGGGCGAGCTAACACTTGTTGCCGAAACCATAGGTTGTGCTAAATCCGCATCAACCAAATCAACCGGGCAAACAGGGTGTGTTCAGGGCAAATTCATACAAAATGCAAGTGCTTGTGCCTTAATGTCGCGGTCTTGTGATGCGAACTTGATGTCATACTGACCCAATTCGACGGCCCACTTCAGGATTCTCCCTGTGAAGTCTGCCTTCTCAAAAAGCACCTTGAGTGGAAATTCGGTCAATACAACTATTGTATGGGCATGGAAATAATGTGCGGCTTTCTTGATGCCATCATCGGGGCAACGCCAACTTCTCTAAGGAGGTACCTTGTCTCGGTTGGGGCGAGTCTTGCTCACATAAAAGATTGGTAGGTCTTTGGATGCCTTCAAAGCGAACCAATCTGCGCTCACCGCGTGTTGAGAGCGACCAAATAAAGGAACAACTCTTCGCCCGGTGAGTGACGGAATAGGCGCCGTGGAAAGATAAACCTTCAAGTCGGCGGTGCAGTCGCACTCATCATCGAAGAATTTGGACTTCAAGGTCTTGAAGAAGGGCTGCAACGATCAGAAGACGGTGATGAATCTATTCAGTGGTGCCATCGCAAGATGTTGCCGCGTCCTTCGTGGAGTTAGGCGCTCAATTTTTGTATGGCTTTGATCTGCGATGGGTCGGCCTCAATTCCCGGTTTGTGACTAGAAAACCGAGAACTTCCGATGCCAACTCAAAGGCGCATTTGGAGGCGTTCAAAGCGAAGCTTGTGGCACTTGAGTATGGTGAACATTTACGCTAGGTCGAAGGTCTTGAGACTTCTCTTTACTCTTCACCACCATGTCGTCTATATAGGCCTCCATGGTGCGGCCCAAGAGAGGAAGCGAACATTTTGTCACCATCCATTTGGAAGGTTGCCGGCGTTCTTGATCCGAATGGCATGACCTTGTAGCGATATAAGCCTCACGGGGTGGTGAAGGGCGTTATCTCCTGTCCGGCTTGTGCATGGCTATTTGATGATAACCGCGATATGCATCCAAGCTAAACCTCGATGGCAGCGGTTAAGTCCACCAACCCAGTCGATTCGAGGAGAGGAAGCTATCTTTTGGGCATCGCGGTTAGCAGTTTGTAATCCACGCAGACTCGCCATTTCCCATTTTTCTTGGAACCACCAGTGTTAGAAATCCACCGGTATTGCACTTCTTTATCGCTCCGACTTCCAATAAGTTCTTTACCTCTTACGCCACCACCTCGGCATGGTGCAAAGCGAAGCGGCGTGTCCTTTGAATAAGCCGTGCGTCGGGGAAGACGTTCAATTGGTGGCAAATGAAATTTGGGTCGACGCCGGGCATATCGTAAGCGTCCGCAAAAGCCTCCAAGTTAGAAACCAAGAAGTTGACATATTCGATCGCTCGGCATTGGACAATAATGATCCCAAAGGAAGAACTTAGTTGGATCATTTTCATCAATGCGCACCTCTACCAAATCTTCAACTGATTTTTCCTCGGCCTTCCGTCCCACATCTTCAAGGACCTCCTTGCCCTCAGGCCCCTCGATCATCTGGACAAATCCTTTAGCTGCTTCATTTGCCATTTACGCAACAAAGCATTGTTTAGCCATCACTTGATCTCCCCAAACTTCTTCTATTTGCCCGTTTGATTTGGAAGCGCATGACTTGTGGAAGGTTGAGCGACGCTGCATGGCGTGCAACTTTGACCAAAAATCAAGTTGTAAGTCGGCGGAACCTTGAGCACCGAACTCCACTTGCTTTTGGCCGACCCGCTTTGACCGGTAAAATAATCTTCCCAATCGGCCACTCCGGCTGTGAATTGAAGCCGACCAAAGGGGATGTTGCTGGTGCCAAGTCCTTGTCTTCCAACTTCATTTGCTTGAACGCGTCATAATACATGATCTCGACCGAACTTCCCTGGTCGATCAAAATTCTCCTGATTTCAAAGTCCTTGACGCGTAGGGTCACCACCAAGGCATCGTTATGCGGCATTTGAACTCTTTCTAGATCTTTTGTTGAAAACGTGAGGACGTCTTTCTCTTCGGTCTTTCCTTTCTTCACAGCAGGTTGGACAGAGAGAACTTCCCTCATGTGCTCGGCCTTCTTGATCATCCCTCTAAGCTCGCAGACTCTGGCCGGTTCAATAATGCCATGGATGACATTGATCACTCCTTGTGGGGGGGCCTCTAAGGCGGCCATTCCGTTTGGCTCGGTTTGGCCGGTTGGCGCTGGCTTGACTCCCCCATCAATATACTGGTCAAGATGTCCCGCCGCCACCAGCTCCTCCAAATGTTGTTTGAGCGGCAAACAGTCCTCTGTTCGGTGCCCCCGTTCGTCATGGAAGGTGCAGCGATACTTTGGATTGAAGCCGCACAAGACTCTCCCAACTTAGGCAGCGCGTACAAAAGGCTCTCCGCGGATCTCGCTTAGAATGCGGTAGATGGGGATTTTAAAGACTGTGGTAATCCCTGTCCGTGCCTTTAGTTTCCTCTTGGCATCTTCTGCTGCGTCGCGGGGTGCATCAGCCCGGTCATTTCTGCGACCTTTATTTTTATCATTTTGGCCGGTCCCTCGGTGATGATCTTTTGATCGGTCAGTAGGGCGGTTTTCCTCCCGCCCGACCGAATGAACTTTCCCCGCTACTCTTCTGTCCACCGCGACCGGATTATCCTTCTCGGTTGCTGAAGCGGCATCCTCTTCCACGCGGATGTGTTCGTTGATCCGCTGCATCAAAGACTCCATGGTGGTTGGTTGATGCATCGTGAGTGAGTCTCTCAGCCTATGTCCGACTGGGAGACCTCTCTTGTATTGAGTGATGGCCAGGTTGGTGGGGCAGTCGAGGATTTCGTTGTAGGTTTCCCAATACTTTGCATTGTACGCCTTCAGTGAGTTCCCCGATTCCATCTTGACGCCCAGGAGATGGTCTACCTCCTTCGGAGTTCGGGTGTTTGTCTTGAATCTGGTAACGAAGGCTTCCGCCAACTGCTGCCACCCCTCAATACTCCCCTCCGGGAGCCTCTCGAACCACTTCAAGCCCAGCTCTCCCAAGCTTGCTGGGAAAATGAGGCACATCAAGGCGTCGTCCCGTCGGTGGCCAGCCATTACTTGCCGGTAATGACTCACATGCATGTACGGGTCCGTCTTGCCATCGTACAGTGTAAATTTCGGTTGGTGGAATCCGGCAGGGAGCGGGGTGCTCTCGATCTCTGGTGACAATGGAGAGGCTGTTAGTCTCGCTAGCTCCTTGTCCACCAGAGCGTTGGCTATCACTTTGGGCGCTGGCATCGCCACCTCTTCACTGCAACGGACTGGAGCACTCAACCTCTGGAGCGCCGGCACCCTCTGAGCTTCCCGACGGCGCGCTCTCTCCTCCAACACGTCCCTGAGGTCCCTGGAACGGGAGGAGGCAGAGTATCGCGTCGTCGATGACGGGCGCGAGGGGCGATAGGTGCTATCGCGCGTGATAGATCTGTCTTCCCGCTGGTCAGAATCTCCAACCCCATAATTCCTGGTGATTGAGATCGAATGGGTCCTCCTCTGGCGGCGACTGCTAGAACGAGGGGAGGGGGTGCGCTCACTGAGGTTGCCCTCTCCAGCAACACCCTTCCCCCTCACTTGACGCTTCAGGAGCTCCATCTCCGCCGCCATCCTCTGAATGAGGGCTTCTTGATCTTTGAGTTTATGCTCCAGGCGCTCCTCGCGGGACTCCCCCCGGCGACGGCGGCCCTCTGGACTCCGCGAACGATCTGAACTCCTCCCACGCTTGTCGCGCGCTCCTCGCGAAGAAGTTTCTAGGCCCGCCATGGCTGGAACATTGGGAAGGCCTTCTCTCCTTCGGACAAACTCCGGAGTAGCACCATCGACGACGGACAGCGGAATCTCTTCATTGTTGGCCATGGAAACGGCTGAAAAAGCTCGAAGAACAAGGGTTGATCAAAGATCTTCCCACAGACGGCGCCAATTGTACGGGGGCGAAATATCCACGTCTCTCCGTACGCCTTGAACGTCGAGCTCCTGGTAACGGCGTCTGTCTCTGCAAAACAGGAACGGTGAGCTGCCCGGCGGTGGTGTGCCGGAAAAACCCTCCGACGCTCAAGTCAGTTCAGTGAGCAAGAGGATGAGAAGAGAGAGAGTTTGTGAGAGAGAGAATTCGCCTACCATAAACGTCCGCCCTCCCTTCTCTATAACTAATTTGCTGGCGACTCAGAGATGTCTTGCACTACCTCTGCTGTCCTTCCCTGGACAGGTGGCAGTGCTCGCCTCTCACCACCTTACACGTGTAAAGGTTTTGTCCTCCCTCTGACACATGCAGAACTGCCTAACGGTATTGAGGCGTTAGGTGGAAGCGATCCTCTCTCCACACCATTGGCCCGGTGGCACCCTTGACCGAGGTACCACGACCGCCAAACACTTGTGGAAAATTGCCATCACATAACCGTGCTACATTCCGCCGCTTGTAACTTGGATCAGCGAGAACTCAACAAAGCAAAAGCTACCCTATACCGGTTCATCGCGATTGACCGGTTGTGAGGCATGCCGGCCTCCAACCGTTTCATCTCCAATCTCGGTCAGGTGCAACCGCTTCGTCATGGCTGGGCGGTCAGTGGCATGCCGGCCATGCCGCATCCTCGGCGTAGCCCGGTCAGTCCTTCAGCTCGGTTGCATCTCCGCTGTGAACTTCGCCCGACCTAGTGGTCCTCAGTTCGGTCCCAAGAGGTTGCTGGTTGACCTAGTCAACCGGACAAGGCAGATTGCTCGGCCGTCGCCTTGCCCAATTAGCTCGGCGTCGCGTAGTTTGTAACGCCGGGCGTTATCCTTGCTCGGCCGTACTAACAGATGGAAATCTTCCCGCTCATTTGGTCTCTCTTCTTCTCCTTTCTCTCTAAGCTCCTATATATAGAGATTACAAATACAAGAGAATCCTGGAAATGAGCTGGAAGTGAGCTGGCTGCCAGCTCACTTCTACTATTGGTGGCTTTCTTCACATGGCCTCACGGCCTCATGGTCAACATACCTTTACAGGTTGGCTAGAATCTATAGTCACTTTACAGCCGGTCTCCATAACCGAACTATTAGTATGACCGAAGTACATGTTAGTTAGGCACTTACTTCTCTCTTATCTCGGTTTCCTATGCTAAGACCGAGCTAACCATAAGAGAGTAGAGCCGAACTACCTTCAGAACTAAATCCTCTCAAGGACTTGGTACACCTTGGTTTTCATGCGCCTCGACCGAACTCACCGCCGAAGATCGAACTTCTCTCAACGTGTTACTCAACCGAGGTAGAAATGAAGCTTTGACCGGACTAATCATCACGGTTGTATGACCGGTCTAAATCTAAGGTTACTGTTCCAGACCGGAGTAACTTTTACATCCAGCTACTCCGGCCCCCCGCTCAGCGGCCCATAACGGCCCAAAACCCAGCTTCGGCCCAATTTGCATAAATTACCCTCTCAATTGGCCCTTAATCTCATCTGCGCAGCATGATAGGGATTACCTGTCTATAAACCGAGCTAAAGTTTTAGTTTATCTAACCGAGCTACTGTACTTTAGCTATTTCGGTCGAACTGAGAACCATTTAGCTTTTCCAGCCGAGCCAAAAACATTTTAGCTTATCCAGCCGAGCTAATGTTGGTGAGCCTTCCAACCGAGCTACACTCCTATAGCTATTTCAGCCGAGCTAAAAACCTCACAGCTTCTCCAGCCGAGCTAAAAACCATTTAGCTTATCCAGCCGAGCTATCTTTACACCGATCTGAGAACGTCCGGTCAAAACGTCTCTTCAAACCCAGCAACTGAATTGTTCAGTATTCTAGAGACACGTGGCAGCCTCTGATTGGACCGCCAAAGCAGTGCAAATTACCGCCTCAGACTCGCATAATTTTTGAGCAGCTTCCGCCTCTCATTTCTTCCAAAACAAAACAGTCCCCTCATTTTTCGATTTACCTTCCCACTTTTCATTCTCTCTCTCTGCTTCTGCTTTTGCTCTCCCAACCATTGAGCTCGAGTTCCCCATTGTTGCTGCTGCTCCCATCTCGTTCTTCTCTCTCTCTACCAGGTAAGCATTATAAACCTATTTCCTTTGTTTTTGCTTTCATTCAATCCATTGCATGTCATTTTCGAAAAACACTTCCTGCTGTTAGTTTTGTATTTTTTCTGGAAAATTTAGCCATGAATGCACGTAGTAACCTGTAGAACACCAATTTTGATCCATAACCACGAAACAACCGAACTAGGAAACTGTTTTTGCTATATCAGAACTTAGGTAGACTGGAACCGAACTAGCACTTCAACACATAACAGTAATTTCCATAGGCCATTAACTGATTCATCTTAGCCGAAACAAAAACACATCGAACTAGAAATTACGGCCTTTGACCGAGATAAGTCTTGGGGGGGCTAAGCCAGCTTTCACAGTTCCCAAAACGAACTTAGAAAGCTGCTCCTTGATGCTTAACCGGAGTAACATAACCGCAGATAGGACCGAGATAACCAAACACCTTACTCAACCGAGATGACATGCCCCTTCCAGAAACCGAGGTAGATCATGTTGCATCCTGTAGCCGAAGTAAGACTTCCCTTTTGTTGCTTTATTTTTGTGGCATGGTCCATTGATCTGTGCTTAACCCCTTGCTTTCCACTTTGCAGACTTTAGGTTGCCAGGCACTCCACTGCGCTCAACCGAGCTACCGCACATAATTTTTTGACCGAGATCATCTATTCTTAACTTTAAACAGAAAATGGGGAAGTACAGATTTTTGGTAGAAACCCCAGGAGGCCTGGCCGAATTTAAAAAAGATTACAACATTCCTGCCGACGTAAATTTAACTCTAGCCGAACTAGACGTTGACCCATGGGGCAACCCAGGCTTTGTTCCCTTTACCCTCCAATCAATAATAGAGACCGGACTTAGATTCCCCGTCCAACCCTTAATTTGTGAATTCTTAAGGCAAACCAGACTATGCCCCACCCAACTATCTACCAATACTTACCGAATAATAATGGGTATAACCGCACTGAACCATCAAACCAGTCTTAACCTAGGTTTGGCCGAGATACTTCATCAATACTCCATAGGATCAAAAAATGAAGGCTGGTGTTATTATTTGAGAGTACGCCGTGGCCGAGAGAAAATAATTAAGAACACACCGGACAAAGACTTAAATGATGACGATTACTTCTGGGTATCTGGGAATTTTGAGGATCACCAGGCCCAAATTCCAGGTGGAAGCATAAACTGGAACAAAGGAATCCCTGGTATACCTGCTTCGGTTTTAATGCATTCTTTATTTTTGTTTATCTCGGTTACCTTTTCCGAACCGGACTAACACTTCATTTATTTTTTGCAGATAAAGCCCATCTTCTTTCAATTTACGGCCATCCCAACCTCGGTCTTCTGCGCGCCGCACTAAGAGTGAAGGAGAGAAGTTGGGCAAAGCTTCTAAACTTTGAACCGACTTACCGTTACTCCGGTCGGCGAAAAGCAAGGGTGACCGACTTCCTCCTCAAAGACGCGCCAGAACCGGACCCTTCATTGCCCCCGATCAACCTTGTACCACTCACAGCCGAGCAAGAAATGGCGAAGAAGAACAAACTAAAGGCTCTTTTGGTCGCAACAACACCCGCTGACGTACAGCCAACTGGTCAACCCACCAAGACCATTGTGGCCCTTCCATCCCAGCAGCCATCTTCATCTCGCCGAAACAAGCGTGCCCGGACTAGCCAAACCGAGCCACGTCTTGCAGACGAGGATGAGACCGTTCTTCCACAAAGCTCTCCTCCACGCTCCCATCAAAGCCTCCAACCGGAGCCATCTGACCGAGCTGCTACTCCTTCAAAATGGGCTCCTGTCCTTTCTTTTGACAACCGAGATATCACCGATTCTGATTCGGTTATCTCAAAGAATGACCACTTGATGGCTTTTAATCTGGCCAAAAGTGTGTGCCTTCCAAAGGACATTGAGCACCATTACAAGCAGCTCAATACCGAGCTGAAGTCAATCCGGTCTTCCACTAAGTCCATGATCCTGGTAAATAGCTTTCCACTTTCTAAGTAATATTTTTCAAACTTTGACTCCGGCTAATGTTACTTCTGTTTTGCAGGCCATCCAGAAAAACCAAGTCACTTACAGAAGGATCATGGAACTTAGGAGGAGTACAAGGGATGCCATGGCTGAAGCTGCATCTAAAATGGCCGAGCTAGAAGATGCAAAGAAGCAGCTAGCCGAGCTCCGGGCAGAGAACGGTCGGCTGACCGAGATAGCTAATTCGGTTGAAGCCGAAAAGCAAAAAGTTGCCAACGAGGCAAAAGACAGATACCTGCGCATCTTGGCTGCTATTGAGAAGAAGAAAGATGCCGAAATAAATCAACTGAAGGGGGACGTAAAGAAAGCCGAGAAGCGGGGCTTCAAGGAGGCCGAAGACGCCTACACCCTAAAGTGCAACGCAACCAAAGACTTATTCTTCAAATGTGGCTGGAGGAGTGCGGTGGAGCGGCTCGGATGTACCCTTGACACCGATGTCTTCGATGCTCCGCCGTGTTCTATTCCGGCCTCACTTTCGCAATATGCTGCCGATCTTCAACAAGCCTTTCTTGAGGGGTCCAGTGATGAAGAAGATGATGATGACTTTGAAGAAGAGCAAACTCTCACCGCGGTCGCCAATGAACAATCCAGCGATCAGGCAGCTCGGTTAGAGCCAGTAGTGGAAGACTTGACTAATGAGCCACCGGCCGATACCGAGCTGCCGATTGATACCACGGTCCAAACTGAGCTCCTTTCTCAAGCCGAACTCCCAAAGAAGCACCGGGTCTTCCAACAAATCCGAGGGCCGAATTGACTTGAACTAGATGCACTTCTCAGTTGATTTTTTCTTTTTCTTTTTTTTTTTTTTTTGCAACCGGGCTGCGGCCCCTCAGTTGTACTTTTTCTGTGTTTCAATGAAAAAATCTTTCTTCAACTCTTGTTTCGGTTGTGTATGTATGCCTGTACTTGTAATGAACTTTTTGTACAACTGTGAGCTCGGTTTTAGCTATCTAACTTACCAGCCAACCACTCTTCAGCCGATATAACTTACTTTGGCTGAAGAGTACCAAAAGTTGGTTTAATCCAGCCAACTACTCTTCAGCCGATATAACTTACTTCGGCTGAAGAGTACCAAGAGTTGGTTTAATCCAGCCAACCACTCTTCAGCCGATATAACTTACTTCGGCTGAAGAGTACCAAGAGTTGGTTTAATCCAACCAACCACTCTTCAGCCGATATAACTTACTTCGGCTGAAGAGTACCAAAAGTTGGTTTAATCCAGCCAACCACTCTTCAGCCGATATAACTTACTTCGGCTGAAGAGTACCAAAAGTTGGTTTAATCTAGCCAACCACTCTTCAGCCATGCCCATACTTTGGCTGAAGAGTACCAAGTGTTGGTTTAGTCCAGCCAACATCTAAATTGGTTTTTTCAGCCAATTTAGAATAGAATGTTTGGTTATTCCGACCAAACGTCCTGCAGCCTTATCCTAGGCTTAGGAGGGGTGTTGGTTTAATCCAGCCAACCTCTAAATTGGTTTTTCCAGCCAATTTAGAATAGAATGTTTGGTTATTCCGACCAAACGTCCTACAGCCTTATCCGGGGCTTAGGATCATAGTTGGTTATTCCGGCCAACTATGTTTATAAAGTTCCTCACTTACTAAAGCGACTTGCCACTGATAACAGTCATGCGAAAGAAGGATCGATTTGTTTTATGGTAAAAGCTTACACATACTAGAAATAAAACAACTTGAGATTGGCAGTGTTCCATGGCCTAGGAATTGCTTTGCCATCCTTACCTTCCAAGTGGTATGCCCCTTTGCCTGCTAATCCAACCACTTTGTAAGGTCCTTCCCAATTAGGCCCCAACTTGCCATCGCCCGGAATCAAGGTATTTCCCATCACTTTGCGTAATACCCAGTCTCCGATCTTGAATTGCCTTGGATGTACCGTTTTGTTATACTTTCTGGACAACTCTTGTTGGTAGGAGGCGATGTGAACCAATGCTCTGTCTCTTCTTTCTTCCGCAAGGTCAAGTTCCAACGCTATGGCCTCGCCATTTAATTCTGGATCAAAGTTTTCGCTCCGGATTGTGGGGAGGCCAACCTCTAATGGGATGACTGCTTCCATGCCATAAGCTAAGGAGAATGGTGTTTCTCCTGTTGATCGTCGAGGCGTGGTGCGGTAGGCCCATAAAACATGAGGGAGCTCCTCTGCCCACTTCCCTTTCGCTTTTTCTAATCTTTTCTTAAGTCCATCTAAAACAACCTTATTCGACGCTTCTGCCTGACCGTTTGCTTGGGGATATGCCGGCGTAGAATTGTAGAATTCTATCTTGTACTCTTCACAAAAGCCTCTAAAAATTCTTCCGTCAAACTGAGTCTGGTTATGCGAGATCAACGCCTTTGGTATGCCAAATCGAGTGATGATATTCTGCCAGACAAACTTCTTTACATCTTTCTTCTTGATTGACGCCAAGGCTTCTGCTTCCACCCACTTTGTGAAGTAGTCGGTTGCGGCAAGAAAGAACTTCCTATTGCCTGGTGCCATTGGAAGTGGCCCTACTATGTCTAAGCCCCACATCGCAAAGGGCCATGGGCTAGTTAAAGGTAGAAGTTCCCTAGCAGGCTGGTGTATCTGGTGTGCGAATTTTTGACACTTTTCGCACTTTTTGACATATTTCTCTGAATCTGCTTGCATGTATGGCCACCAATATCCTTGCGAGATCGCTCTGTATGCCAATGACCTTCCTCCTTGATGGCTGCCACAAACACCCTCATGTATTTCAAATAGGAATGCTTCCACTTTGCTGGGATGAACACACTTCAAGTAAGGTCCTGAGAACGACTTCTTGTACGGTCCTGAGAACGACTTCTTGTACAATGCTAAGGATGGAGAGAGCCAAAATCGCTGTGACTTCGCTCTTATTCTGTTGGCTTCTTTCTTCTCTATTGGTACGGTGCCGTCTTTCAGGAACAGTATGATGGGATCCATCCAAGAAGGGCCTAACTCTACGCAACGCACCTCTTCCGCTACGGGGTCTTCAATGCTTGGTTTAGGCAGGTAGTCGATCAACAATGGATGGGGGATGGAGATGTCTGCCATTGAGGCAATGCCTGCTAGTTCGTCCGCTCTGCTGTTCTCCTCCGTGCCTATCTGCTCTATGCGCACCATTTCGAAGTTCTTTATTTCTGCCCTGACCAACTCTTGATACTTAGCCATTCTATCATCTTTTGCTTCGTAGTCACCAGATATTTGGTTTACCACTAGTCATGAGTCCTTTGAAACCATTAGCTCAGTTGCTTTCATGTAGAATGCCGACTTGAGACCTGCTAGAAGCGCTTCATACTCGGCCTCGTTGTTTGATGCTGGGAAGCCAAGGTTGATTGCCTGCTCCACTACAAGGCCGTCTGGAGAAATGAGGACTATGCCAAGTCCTGCTCCATGCCGGTTGGATGCTCCATCCACGAAGAGCTTCCACATCTCTCCAACGAACAACTTCCAGCAAGTGGAGGGATCAGATGATGTCTTGGAATCTTCCAAGTCGTTTGTGTCTTCCTCAGAGTCCATGCTCGCTGTCTGCCCCTTACTATCTGATTGTACCAAGTCTGTATTCGTTGGTGGGTTCTGACGTGGTGAAGTATGGTTTGCGCCTTCTTCCTTTTCTTTACTCCGGTCCGCCTTGGGGCCTGACTGAGTAACCAGTACTAGGGGTTGCGTTATTCCGACGTCAACTTCCATCCCTAGCTTAGTTGTTTCAGTTAGGTCGATTGGGCAGATATGATGACTTCCTGGTGTGAATTCTGCGACAAAATCCGCCAATGCTTGTGCTTTGATTGCGGTCCTGGGTCGGAACTTGATGTCGTACTCTCCCAACTCTACCGCCCACTTCAGAATTCGCCCAGAAAAGTTCGCCCTTTCAAACAAAGCCTTTAATGGGAAGGCTGTGAGAACAACTATTGTATGGGCGTGAAAGTAGTGCGACAACTTTCTCGAGGCCATCATCAAGGCCAATGCCAGCTTTTCCAGTGGCAAGTACCTCGTTTCGGCGTCCAATAATGTCTTGCTGACATAGTAGATGGGAAGATGTTGGATTCCTTCTGCGCGGACCAATACTGCGCTAATTGCATGCTGCAAGACTGCCAGGTATAAGAAGAGTTCCTCCCCAGGGATTGGGGTTACAAGTAGTGGTGGAGAAGACATGTATTCCTTTAGGCTTTCCAAGGCGTGGTTGCATTCTTCGTCCCACTCAAATTTAGCCTTCAGCGCATGGAAGAATGGTCGTAGCCTGTATGACGACCGGCTTATGAACCGATTGAGCGCAGCCGCCATGCCGGTGAGATGCTGCACTTCTTTCACTGAGTTTGGCCTCTCCAGATCCTGTATTGCCTTGATCTGAGAAGGGTCCGCTTCGATACCTCGGTTGGTCACCAGGAAGCCTAGGAATTTGCCAGATCCTACTCCGAACGCACACTTCGACGCGTTGAGGCGTAACTTATGCCTCTTTAGGATCTCGAACATCCCACCCAGGTCCTTGATATGGTCATTCTTATCCTTGCTTTTGACCACCATATCATCGATGTACGCCTCCATCGTTCTGCCTAACAAGGGTTCAAACATCTTGGTGACCATTCTCTGGAACGTCGCCCCTGCATTCTTTAGGCCAAAGGGCATGACTTTGTAGCAGTAGAGTCCCCTTGGAGTGGTGAAGGATGTGACTTCCTGGTCTGGTTCATGCATGGCGATCTGGTGGTAGCCTCTGTATGCATCCAAAAAGCTAAGTCGGTTGTGCCCCGCCGTTAAGTCTACCAGTTGATCTATCCTTGGTAGAGGAAAACTATCCTTTGGGCACGCCTTGTTAACCGTTTTGTAGTCGATGCAGACACGCCATTTGCCATTCTTCTTTGGTACTACGACGGTGTTGGAGATCCATCTTGGGTAGTGCACCTCTCTGATTGCCCCTGCTTCCAGCAGGTTTTCTACCTCATCCGCTACTATTTCGGCGTGGTGGAGTGCCGATCTGCGGGTGCGCTGAATGATTGGCCTGGCTGATGGGTGGACATTGAGTTGGTGACAAATGAAGTTAGGATCAATGCCTGGCATGTCGTACGGGGTCCAGGCGAACACTTCGACGTTGGAGGTCAGAAATTCCAAGACCTCCAATCTCTCAGTGCTGGACAATGACGATCCGAGCAAAAAGAACTTATCCGGGTTCTTTTCATCTACTCTGACCTCCACCAATTCCTCCACCGCTTTCTGACTAGCCGCTTTGCCAACATCGACGAATAGCTCATTACTTTCAGGTTCTTCCACTGAATGAACGTATCCTTTGGCGGCGCGACTGCCATTCACCGCGACAAAGCACTGCTTCGACATGAGTTGATCTCCATAAACTTCTTTTATTACTCCGTTGTCGTTGGGGAACCGCATCACTTGGTGGTAGGAGGACGCCACCGAGCGCATGGCGTGCAGCCATGTCCTGCCCAAGATAATGTTGTAAGTGGAGGGGACTTTCAAAACCCAAAACTCCACTCGTTTCGTCACACTCCCTACTTTGACTGGGAGGATTATTTTGCCGACGGGCCATTTTGGCATGGAATTGAATCCAATTAGGGGAGAGACGGCAGGTGCCAAGTCTTTATCTTGCAACTTCATTTGTTTGAAGGTTTCATAGTACATGATTTCACATGAACTACCCTGGTCAATTAGAATCCGCTTGACGTCAAAATCTTCGACTCGGAGAGTGACGACCAGGGCATCATTGTGGGGGCAATATATTCTTGCCAAGTCTTTATCCGAAAAAGACATGACATTTGCGGCCTCTGTCTTCCCCTTCTTGATGGCTGGTTGGGCACTCAGCACTTCTCTGAAGTGCTCTGTCTTTTTGATTGATCCTTTGAGCTCGCATACACGTTCAGGTTCAAAGACCCCGTGTATCACGTTGATAATGCCTTGAGATGGAGCGTTAATCGTCATTCCGTTGGGGTTGTGATGGTCTTGGGGGGCTGGTTGCGCCCCTCCTTCGATGTATGTATCCAGGCGGCCCGCCGCCACCAACTCCTCCAGATGCTGCCTCAAGGGCGTGCAATCCTCAGTGCGGTGCCCTTTTTCTTTGTGGAAGGTGCACCGTGATCTGTCATCGTAATCCTTCTGAGCCGCGCCTAACCTAGCTGGCCACTTGACGAAAGGCTCGTCTCGGATCTCGCTAAGTATTCGGTAGATCGGTTTTTTGAATACCGTGGTTATGGCAGTGCTGACTCTCAACCATCTCTTGTCCTGGTCCTGGATTCTCGCTCTCTCGTGCCTCGCTTTTGGTTCAGCGACCACCGTGATTGACCTTTGCTGCGGTCTTCTTTTCTCGTACCGTGGTTGCGCCAGATTTTGTCTTGGCGTGGGCGCCATCCTCTTCTATCCTGATGTGCTGATGCACTCTCTCCATCAAGGCTTCCATGGTGAGGGGTGGTGTCATGGTGATAGAATCCCTTAGTCTGTTGCCTATTGGAAGGCCTCTTTTGTACTGCGCAATGGCGAGATTGGTAGGGCAGTCTCCAATCTGGTTGAAGGTCTCCCAATAGCGACTGTTGTATGATCTTAGGGTCTCCTTGTCGCCCATGTCGATGGAAAGTAACTGGTCGATCTCCACCGGAATTTTAGTATTCGTTCGAAACCTTATCACGAACGCCTCCGCCAATTGCGCCCAGGAGGCTATGCTGCCCTCTGGGAGCCTCTCAAACCAAGTCAAGCCTAGATCGCCAAGGCTCGAAGGAAATAGGATGCACATCAAGGCCTCGTTCCGCCGGTACACAGCCATTACCTGGCGAAAGTGGCTTAAGTGCGAGTAGGGGTCTGTCTTCCCTTCGTAAGTAGTAAATTTAATAAGGAAGTTCGATGGCGGTAGCGTTCTCTATTGCTGGGACGAACGGTGAGGTCTGCAACCTCGCCAATGCCTTGTCCGTTGGTTCGTAAGCTGGGCGCGGTATTGGCGTTCCAACCTCGAAGCTTCCATGTGTTCGAGGAGCCAACCTCGCCAAAGCAGAAATTCTGTGTGGATCGCGCGCCCTGGCATCCCCCTCCCATCGCGCCTTCTCTTCAAGCATAGTTCGCAGGTCGGATGATCTGGGCAACTCCGTCTGTCTAGACCTCGTCTGGTGTGTATGCGAGGGCCAATATGTACTTCCCTCGGTGAATGACCTCTCAGATCTCGTCCTCTCTGTCCTGGAGTGGCGAGTTCTGGAAGACCTAGAATGCGTATCGCCTGTCCCGAGACTTCTGTTCTCTGCTTGGGAGGGTGTAGAATTCTTACTACGACCCTCTGAGTGGCGAGGGGGCATCTTGTTGTTGCGCCTCTCTCCTGTCGCCACTTCTTTTCCTTTCACCTGGCGTTTGAGAGATTCCATGTCCGCCGCCATCCGCCGTATCAACTCGTCTTGTTCCCTGACGCGATCCTCCAGAGTTTGAGGATCAATCCTGCGCCTTTGTCTTTCTGAGCTTCGTGAACGAGAGTGATGGGGGCTGTTATACCGCCTCCGTCCCCTTGCATCCCTCCTGAAACTCAATCTCTGTGGTTCTAAATTCCCCATGGGAGCGACCACAGGTAGGCTTTCGCGCCTTGCGCCTCCTTGTGGAGTTAATCCGTCAATGGCAGACTGTGGTAACTCTTCGTTGTTTGCCATTGATGTTTGAGAGAAAAAGCTTGATCAAGAGGTTGTTCTTGTCTGCTTTTCCCACAGACGGCGCCAATTGTACGGGAGAGAAATAAACTTGCCCGTATAATCCTGTTGACCAAGCAATAACACAAAGAATTTAACGTGGTTCGGCAAATTGCCTACGTCCACGAGCTGCAGATTTAATATATTGAACGAATGATAAGAATTACAAAAACCATTCTTTGGTCTCTCTTCTTCTCCTTTCTCTCTAAGCTCCTATATATAGAGATTACAAATACAAGAGAATCCTGGAAGTGAGCTGGAAGTGAGCTGGCTGCCAGCTCACTTCTACTATTGGTGGCTTTCTTCACATGGCCTCACGGCCTCATGGCCAACATACCTTTACAGGTTGGCTAGAATCTATAGTCACTTTACAGCCGGTCTCCATAACCGAACTACCAGTATGACCGAAGTACATGTTAGTTAGGCACTTACTTCTCTCTTATCTCAGTTTCCTATGCTAAGACCGGGCTAACCATAAGAGAGTAGAGCCGAACTACCTTCAGAACTAAATCCTCTCAAGGACTTGGTACACCTTGGTTTTCATGCGCCTCGACCGAACTCACCGCCGAAGATCGAACTTCTCTCAACGTATTACTCAACCGAGGTAGAAATGAAGCTTTGACCGGACTAATCATCACGGTCGTATGACCGGTCTAAATTCAAGGTTATTGTTCCAGACCGGAGTAACTTTTACATCCAAAATAATTGTTCTTTTGGTTCAAGTTTTTTAATACAAGAAATCCTATTTTGAAAGCTATTTTTGTCCAGTATATTTGAGGTTATTTTATTTTAGGGAGGAGTGAGACAACTTATTTTGAGATAATTTATGGAGGTAATTTATCCTATAATTCTATCATGATTACAGTGTTAAGATTATGTGTACTATCTTTTTTTTTGGTACATCGGAAATTAAAAACAGAACAAAACAACAAAGGCGAAAAGGGCAGAGAGGCTAGATCCTCCGATACGCTGTGCCCACCATATCCGCTACAATAAAACTTCTAACTTTTGGTGGAGGTTCCTTCATAACAAACATATGCTCCACTTGATTTGCATCCATATTGGCGAGCTTGTCCGCACATTGGTTGGCTTCTCGCATAATGTGTTGGATGGAACAATTGCACCACTGGAGGAGGTGACAGGCATCTTCCACAATGGCTCTATACGGGCAGTTTAGGGGTGGCCCATTTGTGATCATCTCTTGGGCTATGGTGGAGTCCGTCTCAATAACAATTTCGACGAGACCTTTCTTGAGCACTATGGGAAGACCTCTATAGATGGCCCACATTTCCGTTTCCAGGCTATAGCATGTCTCTAACTTTCCAAAGATTATGTGTACTATAATAAAAGGTTATTGTACGGGGAGCAAATATTCTGCGAAGCCCGTACTCCTTTCGTCCAAGCTCTTTGTCTATCCGATCAACCTGCGAGCACAACGATGGTGAGCTACCCGGCGATGTGTGGCCGAAAAACCCCTCCGATGGTCAAGTTAGCACACACACTCAGGGAGAGAGAGAGGAAGAATGAAATATATCACAATGAGTGTTCCTCACCAAATGATGTTCCATCCCCAGCATGGGGGCCGTAGCCATGCTTATATACTTTCTGCGCTCAACTCTGCACCCATTAGTCTCTTGACACGTGGAGCTGCTCTCCTATCTGTCAGCACAAATCCAGCGAACACCACTTAACCAAACTGCCAGACAACATTACCGGGAACTCGGTAGCCCGGCGGCATCACCTCGGCTTCACACGACCGGGCTGCATAACGAGTCCTAGTGTCCACTCGTTGAGCTCCATAACAACTGAGCTCAGAAGCATTCCAGTAGAGCCGAGTTCCAGACAGGTCGAGTTGGCAAACAAAAAGCCTTCCCGCCGAGCCAAACGTGCGAACCATGGAACCCAGGTTGGCAGGTGACCATCTCGGCCAAGTAAGCTCGGCCCATACACGGGGCTTGACCCTCGGCCAAGCAAGACTGATTCTGGACGCAAACAAGCCCAAGTAGCTCGGCCCCAACTTGGTCCTGGACCTTGACCGAGCAAAACCACCTCTAAATAGGCCCAAGTTAGCTCGGCCCAAACGTGCTCGACCATCTTCTGTTCGGCTTCTACCACGGCCCAAAGCCAGATTATAAATCTCCCTCTCAGTTGCCCCTTAATTCCATCCGCGCAAGCGTGACTGGGATTACACGATCTGACCGGGGTAGATTCTCCCTTGGTCCTTAGTTCGCAAGGCGTCAGCCGCGCTAATCCCCACGCTCGGTTTCTAGACTTGCTCGGTCGACGCCTCAACTTGCCATCTTGTTCCTTCAGTACTGACGCCGCCGCCATTATGGACACGCGTCGATCATTGATTGGCCTCGAGCAACCAACCCAGCCGTCCTTTCATATTCAAATTTTGGCAGTTCTTCTCCTTTAAATACACCACCTGCTCCTTAACATTTTCTTCTTACTGTCTCTCTCTCGTTCCAGATGACCCAAAGCTGCAGTGCTCTCCCCACTATTAAGCACCCTTCTTGCTCTTCGAAGATTCAACTTTTGCCTCATTTTGGTAAGTTTTTCGAATCTCTTCATTGCTTTTGCATTCGGTATTTTACATTTTAGGGCACAAAAACCATAGGTTTTAGGATATAGCCCCCCAAAAACCTTCTTTGCCCCTGCTCTCTTTACTGTTCTTCACCTTTAGGGATGAACAGACGAAGATCTGGGGCGGACCGGGCTCCAGGTTTTCTTTTGATCCCAAAAAACACCAAGACCGAGCAAGTTAGGAGTTTGCAAAACTCGCGTAGGAACCGAGGTAACAGAGCACTGGATCGCTCGACCGGGCTAAAATCTGGTCCGCTTGAACGACCGAGCTTCTGGGTTTACCTTTGTGACCGAGATGGTTTGGCACTCCATCTGACCAAGCTAAAGTTAAGCTCATTTGGCGCGGCCGTGCTCTCATTTACACTCACACTTCCTTTTACTGTAGAGTTCAATAGGACCATGCACCAATACTGAGGCTCTCAAAGGATGAGCAGCCATCAGCCGAGAATTTTGCCAAACCAACTCTGTCGTGCTAAAATTAGCCAGCTTCACATGGGGCGTTATCGCTTCTTTGTTGACACGCCGGTTGTACTAGTCGCGTTCTGGGAAGAGTACGGCATCCCCGCAGACATACATCTTGAGCTTGGCGCCGAGGACACAACCCGTTGGGGCAAACTAGACTAGTGCCCTTTTACCGTGCTGTCAATTATCGAAGGCGGCCTTCGTTTCCTAGTCAATCCTCTAATGTGCGAGTTCCTGAGGCGCACCGGGCTAGCACCAACACAAGTCTCAACCAACACCTATAGAATAATTAACGGGATAGCCGAGCTAAACAACCGGCTAGGCCTCAGCCTAGGATTAGCTAAGATACTTCGCCAATACACCCTCAGGCACACAGGCGATGGACTTAACTACTATCTAAAGATTAGACCAGGCAAGAAAAAGATAATAACTGACACCCCGGACAAAGATATGCACGACGATGACTTTTTCTGGGTGTCTGGAAACTATGAAACAACCGACGTGCCCGGCTGGTACATCAGCAAGAACTTCGATTCAACATGTAAGCCGTGCTAACTGCTTAGTCAAATTATTTTCCTTCACCATTCTATACTAATGCCTTTTTTCTCTTTGCAGCGATTGAAGCTTTGCAAGCCAACTACTATAACCCCAACGGCACCCATCGAAGTGCGGTTCCAAGATCAGAACCGGATTGCCACAAACTCCTCGGCTACGTACCGACCTACAGATACTCAACTCCTCGCCGGAGTAGAGTAACAGACTTTCTCTGAGCACCGTCTCCACCACCCGATCCAATTCTCTCGGACGTGCCCCTAATCCGGCTGACCAAAGAAGAGGAGATGGCCAAACAAAGCCACATCAAAACTCTCATCACAGCCACATCCACCGAGCTACCGAGCATCCCTTCCCGCCCAGCTACTGCCGGACAGACAAGTGAGGCCGTGGTTACGTTGGCCTCACTTACCGTGGCGTAGACTAGCAAGGATAGCCGCCAATCGGGAAAACGCCTAGGACCGCTCATCCCACAGCCGAGCTCGTTGCAGAGCTGAACACCAAGCAACCCGCGGTCACAACTGAGCCAACACCGCCCTGGAAGCCCCAGTTGAAGCACCGGGGTAAGGAGATCTTGGCAACCGTTTCGGTCAAAGGCGACAAGGAACACCTCATAGCCTTCGACCTGACAAAAGCCCTCCTACCGAGCAACGTGATCGGCAGCGACCACGTGTCCGACACCCGGCTCGTGAAGTCCTCGATTAAGTCTATGACCCGGGTAAGAATTTTGCATGCTTTATTCAAATTTTTCTAAGTGTTTACTCGGTTTCCTTTCTTTAATCGAACTCTCTTCTTGCAAGCCATCTAGAAACAATATCTGGTGATGGAGCGGATTCATAGACTCCGGCAGAAGGCGACAGACGCTGCCAGCCAGGTTAAGCACCTTTAGACCGAGCTATGGCGGTCAAAAGCTTCTTTGGAGATTGCGAACTCAGATAACTCCAAATTGCTCGGCCAACTTGGAGTCGCCGAGCAAGAAAGAGACGTTCTCCGGGCCGAGCTGGAAGCGTTGAAACAAGAAAGGAAGGATGAGCTGGATGAGGCGAACAACAAAGGTTTCAAGGAGGTCGAGGAAAACTACACCAAGCAAGTTCATGCCACCCAAGACATTTTCTTCAAGGCCGGCGAGAAGGTTGCTTGCAAACAGCTCAGCCAAGGATCTGGAACCGACATGTTTGCCTTTCTCCCAGCTGCCTTCCTGCCGACATACATGGTGCCGTATGCCAACGATGTCTTCAACGCATTGCAGGCTAAGGCCGAGGAAGAAGGTGCAGAGGAAGCTGAGGAAATTGTCAAGGGAGATAACCGCCCAAAGCAGGCCAGCCAAGTTGAGACCGGCGTCCAAGAAGCCATAACCACGGTCGACCTGGAGGCAACTACGACCGGGGATGACTTCGCCGACCTATCTCCCTTAGTTTATTTTTCTTTTTATTCTTTTTTGTTTTTAAGAATGTAACCGGGCTGCCAGTCCCACCGTATGTAATTATGTTTCACATCAATGAAAAGTTCTGATTTCGTTAACTGTTGTATTGTTGCACTGTGTTTCATCATCTCGGCAAAAACCTTTAACAAAACGGGATAGCATTTTAGCCGGGGTAAAGCACCTCGGCTAAACCTCTTGAGTTGTGCAAATCATCAACCCCATTAACCAATACAAAACATCTTGGCAAAAGCCCAGAGGAAATCATCAACTCATCTAGCCGAGGTAAACCATCTCGGTTGAAACCATAGTTGAGTAAACCATCAACTCATTTAACCGGAGTAAAACATCTCGGTTGAAATCACAGAGTTGAGCAAATCATCAACTCATTTAACCGGAGTAAAACATCTCGGTTGGAATCTCAAAGTTGAGCAAATCATCAACTCATTGAACCGGAGTAAAACATCTCGGTTTTAAACACAGTTGAGTAAACCATCAACTCATTGAATCGGAGTAAAACATCTCGGTTGAAGTCTCAAAGTTGAGTAAATCATCAACTCATTCAACCAGAGTAAAACATCTCAGTTGGAATCTCAAAGTTGAGTAAATCATCAACTCATTCAACCAGAGTAAAACATCTCGATTGGAATCTCAAAGTTGAGTAAATCATCAACTTGTTCATCCGGAATAAAACATCTTGGTTGAAATTACAAAGTTGAGTAAATCATCAACTCACTGAATCAGAATAAAACATCTCGGTTTTAAACACAGTTGAGTAAATCATCAACTCGTTTAACCAGAATAAAACATCTCGGTTAACACCTCAAAGTAAGCATCGAAAACAATAAAATGCTTCAGCGAAGATAAGTCACTTCCATTATATTGACAAAAAGAGTATTAGATTCAGAAGTGTAAGGCAAATAAGTCCTTCCTCAAAAGAATCACATAAAAACTATGAAAACTAAAAATAGTACAGTTTGAGGTTAGCCGCATTCCATGGCCGGGGTATGCCCTTTCCTTCCAAATCTTCCAAGTGGTATGCCCCCTTGCCCGCCAGACCGGTTATCTTGTAAGGCCCTTCCCAGTTTGCCCCTAGCTTGCCTTCTTCCGGCACTAGTGTGTTGCCCATAACCTTCCTTAGAACCCAGTAGCCCACTTTGAACGGTCTGGGGTACACGGTTTTGTTGTATTTCCTGGACAATTCTCGTTGGTATGCGGCCACGTGGATCAAAGTTTTTTCTTGGCACTCTTCAGCTAGGTCCAATTCCAGGGCGACTGTTTCAGAATTCAACTCGGGCTCAAAATTTTCACTGCGGATGGTGGGCATGCTGATTTCCAATAGGATAACCGCCTCCATGCCGTATGCCAAGGCAAAAGGAGTTTCCCCGATAGATCGCCTCGGGGTCGTTCAGTATGTCCAAAGGACACTTGGGAGTTCCTCGGCCCATTTTCCTTTGGCTTTCTCAAGTCTTTTCTTCAACCCATCAAGAATGGTCTTGTTTAATGCTTTGGCTTGGTCGTTAGACTGCGGGTAAGCCGAGATGGAGTTATAGAATTTAATTTTCAATTCCTCACAAAATCCTCTGAATAAGCGCCCGTCAAATTGGGTGCCATTATCAGAAATTAGAATCTTGGGGACGCCAAACCGCGTTACCACATTCTGCCAGACAAACCGCTTGACGTCTTTCTCCTTGATAGTTGCTAAGGGCTTAGCTTCAACCCATTTTGGTGAAATAGTCCGTAGCCGCGATGAAAAACTTCCGATTGCTTGGTGCCGTTGGGAGTGATCCCACTATATCCAGCCCTCACATCGCAAAAGGCCAAGGTCTTGTGAGGGGAAGAAGTTCTCTGGCCGGCTGGTCAATTTGGTGGGCGAACTTCTGACACTTCTCACATTTGCGAACATATTTCTGAGCGTCCGCTTGCATGCACGGCCACCAATATCCTTGCGAGATAGCACGGTAGGACAAAGATCTTCCCCCAATGTGACTGCCGCATATGTCTTCATGAATCTCGTACAGGAAAGCTTCCACGCTGTTTGGGTGTACACACTTGAGGTAAGGACTAGTGAAAAACTTCTTGTATAAAGCGCTAGATAGAGAGAGCCAAAACCGCTCTAACTTCACCTGGACTTTATGCGCTTCCTTTTTATCGGCCGGAAGGATCCGCTCTTTTAGGAAAAGGATAATAGAGTCTATCCAAGAAGAGCCAACCTCGGTGCAGAGTACTTTTGTCTGCTCGAGTATAATAATTCTTGGAAAAATTACATACAAGTAGTTCTTACGTAAAAATAATTACAGATTTATAAATAAATAAAAAAGTTTATACCTTTAATTATTAATGTTCATAAAAATTATCATTTATTTAAAAATATTTTTAAAACATTAGACTGAATTGTAATTTCTCCATGATTCTTTTTGGCTTCGTTTGGAAAGAAGGATTGGGTTGGATTTGGGACTATTGGTAACAAAAAAATAAAATAAGTTTTTTCGCATAATAAGATAAAACATTACTTCCAACCCATAATCATTACATTCTTTTTCTTACAAAAAGTTAAAAAAGTTAAAAAAAATTTCTCAAACGAGACTTTTTAATCCCAAATTAAAATATTTAAAAAATCAAAAAATTAATCCATTTTCCAAAGAAATTCTCTGTTAGTACTGAAAAAGATTTCTAACTCTTTATTAAACTGCAAACCTTTGTTTTTTTTTGGGGGGGGGGATTGCACCCCAATGAAATTTTGAAAAAGTAATTATACATTCATAGGATTGCACCCCCAATGAAATTTTGAAAAAGTAATTATACATTCATAAAAAAAAAGTTTATAATTTTTATTATACATATTGATAAAGTTTATCATTAATTTATAATTATTTTTTAAAAAAATCAGTGATTTGATATTTTCTTTTTTGAGAAAATAATGTTTTTGTATTTATTTTAACAATTTTTGCTGCACTCATGGTGCACAGTTATTTTCTTCTTTGATGGAGTACTACCCAAATAAGTAATAAATAGGCCAATGTTGGAGTCATGAATTGTTCCATCAACTACAGTGCATACAGAATGCAAAACAGTGTTACTTCATTCTAGATCCAAATGCCCTTTTAGAAATTGTTTGGTGTGTTTGGTTTGTTTTTAAAAGAGTGATTTTAAAAAAAAAAAATTATAGAGAGGGTTTTAAATTTTTTTTTGATTTATTTGGTTGTATATTTTGTAAGTAATTTTGGAATTTTAGAGTTTAAGATGATTTGATATTTTGTTGTAATTGAATAAATGTGTGTGAGAGAAAAAAATAAATTTTTTTTTTTCGGTACATCGGAAATGGGAGAGAAAAAATAATTGAGAAGGAGAGAGGAAAGAAAAAATTATTGATTAATATTTAAGAAAGATAAAGTAATTTTAAAAAATTTTTTAAAAAAAACACAAACTAAACAAAATTTTAAAAAAAAATTTCAAAAATAACTCTTTCAAAATCAAACCAAGCAAACCCGTTGCGTTTGGTATTCTATTCGGTTTGTGCTTGTGGTTCATCGGTAGGAATCTAATTAAAGTAAAACCCAATTTTGGTTATATTTGAATCTTAATATATATATATATATATATATATTACGAGTTATTTTGTAGATTGAAGTTACGATATTAAAATAACTTCTTGTTTCAGATGATATTAAGGGATTGTTTGGCATACACTATTTTAGTTTATTTTTTTATTTTTTTATTTTTTTGGGTCACATCAATCAACATCTCCTTTCTATTTTTTTATATATCTTTTTATAAAAAATTAAAAAAATATACTTATTTAGAACATTCCAAACCACCCCTAAGAGATAACTCTGTTATTTGTAATATCTCCTTTTTCGATTGTAAAATTCTTAATCATTCTTCATCCGTAAACATAGGTTAATAATCGGACCATGTGTATAATTTAAAATTAAAAAATAAAAAAAGAAAAGATAATGCATAGCATGGGTCCTAACAAGAGTGTCTTCTAATCCCTCTTTTTCTTTTTTAATTTATGAGGAATTACTTCAAAATAAAACTACATTAAGGAATTGTTTGGAGTGTCTTAAATAAGTACACTTTTTATTTTTTTAGACTAAAAAGTTGAGGTTGAAAATATAAATGTTTGGGTTAAACTTTTGACTTTTTATGAAAAAATATGTAATAAAAAATTGTAAAAATTAGTTTATAGGGAAAAATTAGAATTGAGAGTTATGAGAGCCGTAATTGTTGACTTTTGGTGAATAGTGATAACTTTTTAATTTTTTTAATAATTTTTTGACTTTTTAACTTTTTTGAAACTTCCCAAACTTAGCCTAAATTCATTTTTGCAAAAGCTAAACCAAAGTTCATGTGACGTGACAATTATGTCACTCTAGGGTACCCTATAGAGCTTACCAAATGTAAAGAACACCAATTGGACAAACTATTGGAAGACAGCATTTGACAGATCCATACTAAAAACTGTCCCTACATTGAGGGTCATTTACTTCACTTGAAGTTGGCTATTGTTGGTTGGAAGGGCACCAAAGAGGTCTGGTGTGTGCAATGCTAGTTGTTTCTAGAGTTGCATATGGTAGTTTTTTCAAGGTTTGCATAATATTAAATTATTTATTTAAAAAAAGAAAAAGAAAAAAAAGAGTAGAGTGCTTAAGCCATGCATGACCAAATCTGAGAGGGTAATTTATATGAAAATTGGGCCGAGCTGGGTATATTGGGCCGAGCTAAGTAGTGGGTCGTTTTTGGGCTGCACTACGAAGGGCTGAGTAAAAAGACCATATAAGTTACTCCGGTCTGAAGAAGTAGTCTTGGAGTTAGACCGATCGCAACCGTGGTATCTAGTCCGGTCAGATATGGCTTATTTCTACTTCGGTTAAAGGATGTGTTGTGAGGAATTCGGTCTTCAGTAATTAGTTTGGCTCCACTCTTATGGATAGCTCGGTCTTAGCATGAAAAGCCGAGATAAGGGAAATGGAGGTTTGGGCCGAGCCATAGTGGAGAGCCGGTCTAAGCATAGCTCGGTTGAAGATCATAGGTGCCTTGCTTACTTCGGTCGTAAGGTAGTTCGGCTGTGGTAAAAACCATCTCACTTGGTTTAAGCAGTGAGGGGGGTGTTGAGAGAAGCATTATCTCTCAGGAGTATGAGTCCTAGGAGGACTCTGCATGGAGGAGTAAGAGTCTTACTAGGATTGTGCCACACGAAACCTATAAAAGCTCACCAATATCACCTTTGGAGAGGTAACACAACTTTGTTTTCTGAATACACAGAGCTTTTGTCTATTTGTCAAGCTTACTGACTTAGATATCGGAGAGGTTTCCGGCACACACCCGCCGGCTAGCTCACGTTTGTGTTTTCAGGTGATAAAGCGACGTCGTACGGAGGAGCGCAGACTTGATCAACAGGATTATACGATAAGGCGTATTTCTTTCCCGTACAATTGGCGCCGTTTGTGGGAATTCAGACAAGAACAACCTCTTGATCAAGCTTATTCTCTCGAACATCAATGGCGAACAACGAAGAGTTACCTCAATCCGCCATCAACGGACAAACTCCAGATGGGGGTGCAAGGCGCGAAGGCCTACCCTTGGTCACTCCCATGGCGGACCTGGACCCACAGAGACAGAATTCCAGGAGGGATGCGAGGGGACAAAGACGGAATAACAGCCCTCATCCCTCTCATTCGCAAAGCCCAAAAAGACAAAGGTGCATGATTGATCCTCAAACTCTGGAGGATCGCGTCAGACAACAAGACGAATTGATTCGTAAGATGGCGGCGGACATGGAGTCTTTAAAGCGCCAGGTGAAAGGAAAAGAAGTGGCGACAGGAGAGGGGCGTAATAACAAGACGCCCCATCGCCACTTAGAGGGTCGTAGTAGGAATTCTACACCCTCTCAAGCAGAGAACAGAAGCCTTAGGACAGGCGACACGCAATCCAGATCTTCCAGGACTCACTCCAGGTCTGAGAGGACGAGGTCTGAGAGGTCATACACTGAGGGAAACACATATTGGCCCTCACATACGCACCAGACAAGGTTTAGATAGACGGAATTGCCCAGATCGTCCGACCTACGATCCGTGCTAGAAGAGAAGGCACGATGGAAGGAGGACGCCAGGGCGCGCGATCCACACAGAGTTTCAGCCTTACAACGGTTGGCTCCTCGGACGCATGGAAGCATCGAGGTTGGAATGCCAATACCGCGCCCCGCCTATGAACCAACGGACAAGGTATTGGCGAGGCTGCAAACCTCACCATTTGTCCCAGCGATAGAGAACGCACCCCTACCGTCAGGCTTCCTACAACCCAAATTCACAACATATGAAGGGAAGACGGACCCCTACTCGCACTTGAGCCACTTGAGCCAGGTCATGGCTGTATACCGGCGAAACGAGGCCTTAATGTGCATCCTATTCCCTTCAAGCCTTGGCGATTTAGGCTTGACTTAGTTTGAGAAGCTCCCAGAAGGCAGTATAGCCTCTTGGGCACAACTGACGGAGGCGTTTGTAACGCGATTCAGAACAAACACTAAAACCCCGGTGGAGATCGACCAGTTACTCTCCATCGACATGGATGACAAGGAGACCCTAAGATCATACAACAGTCGCTACTGGGAGGCATTCAACCAGATTGGGGACTGCCCAACCAATCTCGCCATTGCACAATATAAGAGAGGCCTTCCAGTCGGGAACAGACTGAGAGACTCTATCACCATGACACCACCCCTCACCATGGAGGCCCTGATGGAAAGAGTGCATCAGCACATCAGGGTGGAAGAGGATGGTGCTCGTGCCAAGGCAAAGTTTGGCACAACCACAGCACCAGAGAAGAAAACCTCAGCAAAGGTCAATACGGTAGATCGCCAAAACCGAAACGGACGAGGCAGGCGAGACAATGGCGAGGACCAAGACAAGAGATGGTTGAGAGTCCGCACTGCCATAACCACGGTATTCAAGAAACCGATCTACCGTATACTTAGTGAGATTCGAGACGAGCCTTTCGTCAAGTGGCCAGCCAAACTAGGTGAGGCCCAGAAGGACTATGATGACAGATCCAGGTGCACCTTCCACAAAGAAAAGGGGCACCGCACTGAGCATTGCACGCCGTTAAGACAGCATCTGGAAGAGTTGGTGGCAGTAGGTCACCTGGACAAATACATAGAGGGAGGGGCACAGCCAACCCCCAAGACCATAACAACCCCAACGAGATGCCAATCGACGCTCCGCCTCAAGGCATCATCAACGTAATATATGGAGTTTTTGAACCTTCAATCAAAAAGGCTGAGCACTTAAGAGATGTGCTAAGTGCCCAACCAGTCGTTAAGAAGGGGAAGACAGAGGCCACAAATGTCATGTCTTTTTCGGATAAAGACTTGGCAAGGATTTATTGCCCTCACAATAATGCCTTGGTCGTTACTCTCCGAGTCAAGGATTTTGATGTCAAGCGGATTATGATTGACCAAGGTAGTTCATGTGAAATCATGTACTATGAAACCTTCAAACAACTAAAGTTGCAAGATAAAGACTTGGCGCCGGCCGTATCTCCCCTTATTGGATTCAACTCCATGCCAGAATGGCCCATTGGCAAAATTATCCTCTCAGTCAGAGCAGGGAGTGTGACAAAACAAGTGGAGTTCTGGGTGTTGAAGGTCCCCTCTACCTACAACATTATCTTGGGCAGAACATGGCTGCATGCCATGCGCTTGGTGGCGTCCTCCTACGACCAAGTGATGCGGTTCCCCAACGACACCGGAGTAATAGAAGAAGTTTATGGAGATCAGATCATGTCAAAGCAGTGCTTTGTCACAGTAAACGGCAGTCGCGCCGCCAAAGGATACGTTCATTCGGTTGAAGAACCTGAGAGTAATGAACTATTCGCGGATGTCGGCAAAGCGGCTAGTCAAAAAGCGGTGGAGGACTTGGTGGAGGTCAGAATAGATGAAAAGAACCCGAATAAGTTCTTTCTGCTTGGTTCGTCGTTGTCCAGCACTGAGAGATTGGAGGTCTTGGAATTTCTGACCTCCAACATCGAAGCGTTCGCCTGGACCCCATACGACATGCCAGGCATTGATCCCAACTTCATCTGTCACCAACTCAACGTCCACCCTTCTGCCAGACCAATCATTCAACGCACCTGCAGATTGGCACTCCACCACGCCGAAATAGTGGCGGAAAAAGTAGGAAACCTGCTAGAAGCATGGGCAATCAGAGAGGTGCACTACCCAAGATGGATCTCCAACACCGTCGTAGTGCCAAAGAAGAATGGCAAGTGGCATGTCTGCGTCGACTACAAAACGGTCAATAAGGCGTGCCCAAAAGATAGTTTTCCTCTACCAAGGATAGATCAACTGGTAGACTTAACGGCAAGGCACAACCGACTTAGCTTTCTGGATGCATACAGAGGCTACCACCAAATCGCCATGCATGAACTAGACCAGGAGGTCACATCCTTCACAACTCCAAGAGGATTGTACTGCTACAAGGTCATGCCCTTCGGCCTGAAGAACGCAGGGGCGACATTTCAAAGAATGGTCACCAAGATGTTTGAGCCATTGTTAGGCAGAACAATGGAGGCTTACATCGACGATATGGTGGTCAAGAGCAAAGATGAGAATGACCATCTCAAGGACCTAGGTGAGATGTTCGAGATCCTGAAGAAGCATAAGTTACGCCTCAACGCATCGAAGTGTGCGTTCGGAGTAGGATCTGGCAAATTCCTAGGCTTCTTGGTGACCAACCGAGGTATAGAAGCGGACCCTTCTCAGATCAAAGCAATACAAGATCTGGAGAGGCCAAACTCAGTGAAGGAAGTGCAGCATCTCACTGGCATGGCGGCTGCACTCAACCGGTTCATAAGCCGGTCATCAGATAGGCTACGACCATTCTTCCATGCACTGAAGGCTAAGTTTGAGTGGGACGAAGAATGCGACCACGCCCTGGAAAGCCTAAAAGAATACATGTCTTCTCCACCACTACTTGTAACCCCAATCCCTGGAGAAGAACTCTTCTTATACCTGGCGGTCTCGCAACATGCAATTAGCGCAGTATTGGTCTGCGTAGAAGGAATCCAACATCTTCCTATCTACTATGTCAGCAAGACATTACTGGGCGCCGAAACAAGGTACTTGCCACTGGAGAAACTGGCATTGGCCTTGATGATGGCCTCAAGGAAGTTATCGCATTACTTTCACGCCCACACTATAGTTGTCCTCACAGCCTTCCCATTAAAGGCTTTATTTGAAAGAGCGAACTTCTCTGGGCGAATTCTGAAGTGGGCAGTGGAGTTGGGACAATACGACATCAAGTTCCAACCTAGGACCGCAATAAAAGCACAAGCATTGGCAGATTTTGTCGCAGAATTCACACCAGGAAGTCATCACATCTGCCCAGTCGACCTAACTGAGACAACCGAACTAGGGATGGAAGTTGACGTCGGAATAACACAACTCCTAGTCCTGGTTACTTAGTCAGGCCCCAAGGCAGACCAGAGTAAAGAAAGGAAGGAAGAAACAAACCATGCTACAACAAGTCAGGACTCACTGACAAATAAAGACTTGGTGCAAACAGAAAGCAAGGGGCAGACAGCGAGCATGGACTCTGAAGAAGCCACCAGCAACATGGAAGATCCCAAGGCATCATCTGATCCCTCCACCGGCTGGAAGTTGTTCATTGGAGAGATGTGGAAGCTCTTCGTGGATAGAGTATCCAACCGGCATGGAGCAGGACTTGGCATAGTCCTCATCTCTCCAGACGGCCTAGTAGTGGAGCAGGCAATCAACCTTGGCTTCCCAGCGTCAAACGACGAAGCGGAGTATGAAGCGCTTCTGGCAGGTCTCAAGTCAGCATTCTACATGAAGGCCACCGAGCTAATGGTTTACAGCGACTCACAGCTAGTGGTAAACCAAATATCTGGCGACTACGAGGCAAAGGATGATAGAATGGCCAAGTATCAAGAACTGGTCAGAACGGAGATAAAGAAGTTTGAAGTGGTGAGAATAGAACAGATCGGCAGGGAGGAAAACAGCAGAGCAGATGAACTCGTAGGCTTCACCTCAATGGCAGATACCTCCATACCTCACCCACCACTAATCGACTACCTGCCTAGACCAAGCATTGAAGACCCAGAAGCAAAAGAGGTATGTTGTACAGAGTTAGGCCCTTCTTGGATGTATCCCATCATACTGTTCCTGAAAGACAGCACCTTACCAGAAGAAAAGAAAGAAGCCAACAGAATAAGAGCAAAGTCACAGCGATTTTGGCTCTCCCCATCCTTAGCATTGTACAAGAAGTCGTTTTCAGGACCTTACTTGAAGTGTGTTCACCCCAGCAAAGTGGAAGCATTCCTATTCGAAATACATGAGGGTGTTTGTGGCAGCCATCAAAGAGGTAGATCATTGGCATACAGAGCGATCTTGCAAGGATATTGGTGGCCATACATGCAAGCGGATTCAGAGAAGTATGTGAAAAAGTGCGAAAAGTGTCAAAAGTTCGCACACCAAATACACCAACCTGCCAGAGAGCTTCTACCTCTAATTAGCCCATGGCCCTTCGCAATGTGGGGATTGGACATAGTAGGCCCACTTCTAACAGCACCAGGCAACAGGAAGTTCTTTCTTGCCGCAATTGACTACTTCACAAAATGGGTGGCAGCAGAAGTCTTGGCGTCAATCAAGAAGAAAGATGTAAAGAAGTTTGTCTAGCAGAATATCATCACTCGATTCGGTATACCAAAGGCATTAATCTCAGACAACGGCACTCAGTTCGACGGCAGAATTTTCAGAGGCTTTTGTGAAGAATACAAGATAGAGTTCTACAACTCTACGCTGGCATATCCCCAAGCAAATGGTCAGGCAGAGGCATCAAACAAGGTAGTCTTGGATGGATTAAAGAAGAGGTTAGAGCAAGCAAAAGGCAAGTGGGCAGAAGAGCTCCCTCATGTTTTATGGGCTTACCGCACCACGCCTCGACGATCAACAGGAGAAACACCATTCTCCTTAGCTTATGGCATGGAAGCAGTCATCCCATTGGAAGTTGGCCTCCCCACAATCCGAAGCGAAAACTTTGATCCAGACTTAAATGGCGAAGCCATAACATTTGAGCTTGACCTTGCGGAAGAAAGAAGAGACAGAGCATTGGTTCACATCGCCTCCTACCAACAAGAGTTGTCTAGAAAGTATAACAAAACAGTGCACCCAAGACAATTCAAGATCGGAGATTGGGTACTGCGCAAAGTAATGGAAAACACCTTAGTTCCAGGAGATGGCAAGTTGGGACCTAATTGGGAAGGACCTTTCAAAGTGGTCGGATTAGCAGGCAAAGGAGCATACCACTTGGAAGATAAGGACGGCAAAGCAATTCCCATGCCATGGAACACTGCAAATCTCAAGTTGTTTTATTTCTAGCTTTTTTTTTCTCTTTTTAAATATGTGTAATTTTTTACTTCCTCAATAAAACAAATCGATTCTTTTTAGCATAATTGTTTTCAGTAGAAAGTAGTTTTAGTAAGTTAGTAGCATTGTAAACATAGTTGGCCGGAATAACCAACTATGGCCCTTCCTAAGCCCAGGATCAGGATCCAGGCTACAGGACGTTTAGTCGGAATAACCAAAACACTTTATTCTCAATTGGTTGGAAAAACCAACTAAGAGGTTGGCTGGATTAAACCAACTCTTTGTACTCTTCAGCCGAAGTAAGTGTATGGCTGAAGAGCGGTTGGCTGGATTAAACCAACTCTTTATACTCTTCAGCCGAAATAAGTGTACGGCTGAAGAGTGGTTGGCTGGATTAAACCAACTCTTTGTACTTTCAGCCGAAGTAAGTGTATGGCTGAAGAGCGGTTGGCTGGATTAAACCAACTCTTTATACTCTTCAGCCGAAATAAGTGTACGGCTGAAGAGTGGTTGGCTGGATTAAACCAACTCTTTATACTCTTCAGCCGAAATAAGTGTACGGCTGAAGAGTGGTTGGCTGGATTAAACCAACTCTTTGTACTCTTCAGCCGAAGTAAGTGTATGGCTGAAGAGTGGTTATCGATTAAACCAACTCTTTGTACTCTTCAAATTAAGTAAGTGTATGGGTCAAGAGTGGTTGTGAATTAAACCAACTCTTTGTACTCTTCACCAAGTAAGTGTATGGTCAAGAGTTGCTATCGGATTAAACCAACTCTTTATACTCTTCAAAGTAAAGTAAGTGTCTATTTGAAGAGTGGTTGGTCGGATTAAACCAACTCTTTGTACTCTTCAAATTAAGTAGTTATATCGGCTAAAGAGTGGTTGGCTAGTGAGTTAGACAGCTAAAACCGAAATCACAGTTGAGCAAATGAATTCATGGAAATTTCATTACAAATGCAAGCATACTCAAATAAGAAAACAAACCGGAATAAGAGTTGAAGATGATTTTTTCATTAAAGTGCAAAGCAAGTACAATTGGGGGGCCACAGCCCGGTTACAAAGTTCAAATACAAAAGAAGAGAAAGAAAAAATCAGAGAAGTGCATCAAGTTCGCATCAAATTCATCACGCATTCGTCCTGAGTCGGTGTCGTGAGGAGTACGGTTTGAAGTGGGAGCAGGTTTAAACTTGAACCTCCGTCTCGGTTAATTGCATTTTGTCAATCGGCCTCGTTAGTAAGGTCTTCAATGACCGCTTCAAATTAACCGACCGGTTGTTGGGTTGCTCATTAATGACCGGTGGAGTTGGCTCATCTTTTCGTAATCATCATCATCATCATCATCATCTTCATCGACCTTCCGTAAATTGCCTTTGAAGATCGGCGATATCGCAATGATGAAGCCGGAATGGAGTACGGTGGAGCATTGTAGACCTCGGTGTCGGGCGTACAACCGAGCTGCTCCACCGCAGTCCTCCAGCCACATTTGAAAAATAGATCTTTTGCTGCGTCACATTGTAGAGCGTATGCTTCTTCGGCCTTCTTGAAGCCTCGTTTTTCGGCTTTCTTTATTCCGGCCTTCAGTTCGTTTATTTCGGTATCTTTTTTCTTCTCAATCGAAGCCAAGTGACGCAGGTACTTGTCCTTTGTCTCAATGGCGATCTTTTTCTTCTCGGCCTCGGCCGAATTAACCACTTCGGTCAGCCGACCATTCTCAGCACGAAGCTCGGCCAGCTGTTTTTTGGCTTCCTCTAGCCTGTTTGACTTTGCTTCAGCCTCCGCCATTGCCTCCCTTGTATTACGCCGAAGTTCCATGACCCTCCTATGAGTGACTTGGTTTTTCTGGATGGCCTGCAAAGGAGAAATAAATTTAGCCGGACTGAAAGTTGGAAAAAATTACATAGAAGGAAGAAGCTATTTACCAGGATCATGGACTTAGTGGAAGACCGGATTGACTTCAGCTCGGTATTAAGTTGTTTGTAATTATGCTCCATATCCTTGGGTAGGCACACACTTTTGGCCAGGTTGAAAGCCAACAAGTGGTCCTTCTCAGCAACCACCGAATCTGAAGCAGTGATATCTCGGTTGTCGAAGGAGAGGATAGGAGCCCATTTGGAGGAAGTGGCAGTTCGGTTGGTTTGCTTCGGTTGGAGGCTTTGTGGAGGACTTGGCGGAGGGCTTTGTGGCAAAACGGTCTCGTCCTCGTCAGCAAGACGTGGCTCGGTTTGGCTAGTCCGAGCACGCTTGTTTCGGCGAGAGGTGGATGGCTGTTGGGATGGGAGGGCCACCACGATTTCAGTGGTTTGGCCGTTTAGTTGCACGTCGGCTGGAGTTGTAGCGGTTAGAAGGGCCTTTAGCCTATTCTTCTTTGCCATTTCTTGTTCGGCAGTAAGGGGCACAAGATTGATCTGGGGCAAGGATGGGTCCGGTTCTGGTGCCTCTTCAAGAAGAAAGTCGGTCACCTTCGCTTTTCGGCGACCGCTGTATCGGTAGGTCGGCTCGAAATTTAGAAGTTTTGCCCAACTTCTCTCTTTAACTTGTAGTGCGGCGCGTAGAATACCGAGGTTGGGGTAGCCATAATTTGATAGGAGATGGGCTTTATCTGCAAAAGACGACAAACTGTTAGTTCGGTTCAGAGGAAAAAGCCGAAATAAAGGAAAAAGTGAAATACAACCGAAGTATGTATACCGGGTTCTCATTTTTTCCAATTTATTCTTCGGCCAGGAATCTGGGCTTGATGGTCTTCAAAATTGCCAGACACCCAGAAGAAGTCGTCATCATTTAGGTCTTTGTCCGGTGTATGTTTTATTATTTTCTCTCGGCTGCGACGTATTCTTAAATAATAACACCAGCTATCATTTTTGGATCCTATGGAGTATTGATGGAGTATTTCGGCTAAACCGAGGTTGAGACCGGTTTGGTGGTTCAGTGCGGCTATTCCCATTATTATGCGGTATGTATTGGTGGATAGCTGGGTTGGGCACAGTCTGGTTTGCCTTAGGAATTCGCATATTAAAGGTTGGACTGGGAATCTAAGTCCGGTTTCTATTATTGATTGAAGGGTGAAGAGGACAAAGCCTTCGTTGTCCCATGGGTCAACATCTTGTTCAGCCAGGGTAAGGTTTACATCGGCTGGAATGTTGTAATCCTTTCGGAATTCGGCTAGGCCTCCTGGGGTTTCTACTAGGAACCTATATTTCCCCATTTATTGTATAAATTAAGAATAAATTATCTCGGTCGAAAGAGTGTGCTCAGTAGCTCGGCTGAGCACAGTGAAGTGCCGGCAACCTAAGTCTGCAAAGTGGAAAACAAGGTGTTAAGCACAGATCGTTGACCGTGCTACAAAAAACAAAGCAAGAATAGACAAGTCCTACTTCGGCTACGCAGTGTACTACAGGATCTACCTCGGTTGTAACCAAGGTGCTTGTTATCTCGGCTCGGTAGGATGTTTGGTTATTTCGGTTTTACCTATTGGATTTGTTACTCCGGTTGGGCATAAAGGGGCAGCTTTCTGAGTTTGGTTTAGAAACTGAGAAAGCTGGCTTAGCCCCTAGGCTTAGCTCGGTCGAGGGCCAAAATTTTCTAGTTCGGTGCGTTTTTATTTCGGCTAATGTGAATCAGTTGGTGGCCTATTGAAACTACTGTGATGTGCACAAGTGCTAGTTCGGTTCCAGTTTTCCTATATCTTTATATAGCAAAAACAGATTCCTAGTTCGGTTGGATGGGTTTTTTGGATCAAATAAAATGTTCCACTAGCTATTACTTGAAGATTCATAAAGTTCTAGCGTTCTACAGGCAAGTTCTTTCCAGAAAAAGTACAAAAATAATAGCAAGAAGTGTTTTGCAAAAACACACTACAAACGGATTGAACATTAACAAGAGAAGAGAAAACAGATTTCTGATGCTTACCTGGTAGAGAGGAAGAGGAACGAAGTGGAAGCAAACGGCAGCAAGACACGAGCTTCAGAGATGCAAGGTTGAGGAACAATGGGACTTTCAGAGATTTGCAAGAAAGAGAGAAGGAAAAGCGTAATAGGTCCAAAAATGAAAGGGTTTTTGTTTTGTGAAGAAGGAAGGGCGGGAACTGTTCAAATTCACGAAGTACGAAGAACGGCGTGACAGCTGGGATTGACCAATCAAAGGCTGCCACGTGTCACTGGAAAGGGAAGCGTTTCAGTTGCTGCAATTGAAGAGACGTTTTGACCGGACGTGCACAGCTCGGCTTAGACTTAGCTCGGTTGATAAGCTAAATAGATTTTAGCTCGGCTGGAGAAGTTAGCAGGTTTTCTACCGAATAGCTATAGGATTATAGCTCTACCGAAAGGCTTACTTAACTCTAGCTCGGTTGATGGTCGTAATCCCTATTATGCTACGCAGATGGAATTAAGGGCAATTGAGAGGGTAATTTATATGAAAATGGGCATTTGGGTATATTAGAATTTGAGCTAAGTAGTGGGTCAATTTTGGCCGACTCTGAAGAATTTGAGTAAAAGACCATATAAGTTACTCGATCTGAAGAAGTAGTCTTGGAGTTAGACCGTCATAACAGTGGTATCTAGCGGTCACGATATGGCTTATTTCTACTTGGTTAAGGGATATGTTGTGAGAATTGGTCTTGAATTAGTTTGGCTCCACTCTTATGGATAGCTCGGTCTTAGCATGGAAAGCCGAGATAAGGAAAAGGGAGGTTTGGGCCGAGCCATAGTGGAGAGCCGGTCTAAGCATAGCTCGGTTGAAGATCATAGGTGCCTTGCTTACTTCGGTCGTAAGGTAGTTCGACTGTGGTAAAAACCATCTCACTTGGTTTAAGCAGTGAGGGGGGTGTTGAGAGAAGCATTATCTCTCAGGAGTATGAGTCCTAGGAGGACTCTGCATGGAGGAGTAAGAGTCTTACTAGGATTGTGCCACACGAAACCTATAAAAGCTCACCAATATCACCTTTGGAGAGGTAACACAACTTTGTTTTCTGAATACACAGAGCTTTTGTCTATCTGTCAAGCTTACTGACTTAGGCATTGGAGAGGTTTCCGACACACACCCGCCGGCTAGCTCACGTTTGTGTTTTCAGGTGATAAAGCGACGTCGTACGGAGGAGCGCAAACTTGATCAACAGGATTATACGAGAAGGTGTATTTCTTTCCCGTACAAAACCCTATGACTGTATTCAAATCATGAATTTGGTTAGAAATTTAGAAAGAAAATGAGAAAAAAAAGAAAAAAAAAAGTAAAATGTGAATAAAATATAATTACATTTCACTTATATTTTACTCATAATTTTCTTTTTTTTTTTCTAAATTCATTCTCAAATCAATGATTCAAACACAACTTATGTGATTGTTTAAATCTTGAATTTGAAGAGTGATCTGTAAAGAGAAAAATAAAAAATGCGGTACTCTTTTTTTTTTTGTCAATTGAGTTGTTCTCCCTTTTCACTGGCCCATTCCTCGTCATGAACTCGTACAGTCGATTAGTCAACTCTATATTATCAAAGAAGTAAGAAAATGGACGATGATTTGGTATCAGATATCCAGAGGTGTGTTACAGAAAAATAAGTTAATTTAGTTTTTTTTCACATTTTTCTTTTTCCTTTTTTATTAATTTTTCTTTTTTCTCTCCACAAATTATTCTCAAAATTATTATATCCAAACACAACTTAAATCAATCTTTGAAGTGAATTAGCCAGTTTTAATTTACTATAAGCAATTACAAGCTTATAATTGGTTTCCAATTTTCCAAAGCACAACCATGGATTTGGATATGAGACAATATTGTGGTCATCATAAGACTATAAAGATGAATGAATGAATAATTTCACTGCTGATTGGAATATATATGACAATATGTGAGAAAAGGTAAATTGATTTCTAGGAGAGAGAGTGAGAGAGATAGATTAATTATTTTATGATTTTTGAAAACTACATAGAATATAAAACTATTGTTTCACCAACTATTTGCAACTTTTTTGGTTGGCATTGAGTTCAAAAGGTAAAATCATGGCTATGCTCCACAAAAAAGGTGAAAAGAGTATTTTGAGTACTTCAATTTGCAAATCATATGTACGACACACCTTCACATTGGTGTCTCAAAGGTGGGGGTCTATATGTAACTATGCCACTTCATCTTTTGTCACACTCATCGTCACCTCGTTTGGCATTCAGTTAAAAAAATTATATACTATTTCTTTTCAATTTTTTTATTTCTAATATTGTTGGCTACATATTTTGTAAAAGCCAATTACAATTCGACACGTGGCAGAATGAGGGTATTATTGGAAGATGATTTTAATCTTAAATCTCAATCATACACGTGGCAATAAGTATTGGTTCTCAAGTGGTCTGAGTAGCACTAGATCAGGAATGAGATACAAGGTGACGTGGCTTCAACGGTTACCTTTATTCAAATTCGTAAATGTGAGGGAAGTCCAATCGCAAGTGATGGCATAGTGGAACTATTTCTAAGGTACATGATCACGATCATGGAGGAGCATTGACGGTTCAAGTGCGATTCAAGGTCATCCCTAACAAGTATAAATAGCGGAAGTTCCCGAAAAAGGCCCTGACTCGGATCATAAAACCGATCTCTATTTCATATTTTCCTTTCCAGTTTTATCTTTCTGTACTTTAAATACTTGTTCTTTAAATACCTGCACTGTACTTCAATTCATAGGAGTAGTTTTCAAGTAGATTCAAGTAAACCGTTGCTGTAAACTTCCTCAAGGCTGAGTTGGGACAATTGTAAGTGTTTATGTTAATGAAATACTTCAATTGCTCTTAATATTAATTGTCATTTCTCTTAATTTCTCCTAAAAGTCAAGCCACCAGTAAAAGTCCTCTTCATTGAGGCTGAAAGAACTGAAACATAGTCGCCTGATAATTGATTGGCAATTATAATTTCTGTAAGGACTGATTGATCCTCATCGCACGCCAAGATTTACAAATTTACCCTTTTCAAAGCCAAAAAGCCAACATATATTTTTGGCACGCCCAGTGGGACTATTTAAAAATGGCTAGACGAAGACGACAAGGAGAAAATGAACGCTTAGAAGAAGGCGTAGAAGGAGAGGTAGAAATACCTAATCCAGAGGAGAATGTGGTAACACACTGTGGAAACTCCTATGTCATCGTAACCTTTGGTCGAATGCATCAAGATTTCGACAAGAACCAAATATTCATAATATTGACGAAACCAAGGAATTGGACCATCCACCATTCCATCTTCTCACCAACAAATCCATGGGATGGCTTGGTAGATGCTATGGGACAACAACTAATGAACACAATGGAAAGGTGGGCAACATCCTTTTGGATCGAATGAACAACCACCAACCAACAAATACAAGACATACAGAGGAAATCTTAAATGTTCATCAACAAAGATTGGCTAGAGAAAACAAATTTATGCAAGTTAATGGACAAGTTAATGGTCGACTAGTACTCAAAACTATGAAAGACCATCACCTCGCCTTAGTATGAACCCATTTCGAGGCCTGTAGTAGGCCAAAATACCACAATACTCAACAAAGGAAGCCATACCGGTTAAGCGATCCGCCAAGTACAAGAAACTGTATAAGAATGGTGGCAAATCCCATGTTCGAAGCCATACCTGGCACCAGGGGTTATAATAATCCTTTATTTGAATTTATACCCGGGGGGTTGGAGGGTTTGCCTACAAATGGAAGGGACACAATACCTATTCCAACACCTTTCACAGGTCCTTTAGCAGGACAGGCTCAAAGGGGTTATCCATTTCCCCAACAGCAACCTGTACCACAGGGACAACCAGTCCCAAATGTACCATTGTATGGACCAAGAGGACCACAGGCACAAGTTCCACCAAACCCTGTGTTTGCTCCTCCAGTAGTGGTTCAGCAAGCCCAAAATATGGTCCCTAGGGACCAAATTGTTGATATTGTTAGGGAGCTATGTGGACCAATGGCTCGGGGGGTCCAGACTCCTGTATACAGAAAACCATATCCAGAGTGGGTTGACAGGGTACATGAATACCCAAGAGGGTTTAGAATACCAGATTTCACCCTATTCTATGGAACTGGAAATCAATCAACAGTAGAACATATTGCTAGATTCGCTGCTCAGTGTGGTGAATTCGCTAATCATGACTACATAAAATTGAGATTATTTCCAAACTCTCTAACTGGGGGAGCGTTTGTATGGTATATCAACCTTACACCTGGATCCATTCAAACTTGGCAACAGATGGAAGAGGCATTTCATGCCCAATTTTTCCAATCAGAGCCAGAAGTATCCATGGCAGATTTGGCAAGATTGAGTCAAAGGCCTGAAGAAAAGGCTACTCAATTCATTGCAAGATTTAAAAGGGCTCGAAATAAATGTAGAGTCATCCTTCCAGAGCCAGAATTTGTACGATTGGCTCAAAACGGTTTAGAGTTCAGGCTTCGAAAGAAGTTTGATTCAACTGAATTCAGGGATTTGGTCGAATTAACCTACAAGGTGTCACGATATGAGGCATTACTAGAGGAAGAACAAGATCGAAACAATGCTTCATATAAGACATACTATAAAGATCCCAATTATGAGATTGATGCGGCAGAGATTGTGGGCAAAGAACCCGTAATCTGTGAAGCATTAATTCATAAGGATACAACTATCGACCAACAATTTAAGAAGAAAGACTTTCACAGAAAGTATTCTTTTGATTTAACAAAAGCAGATGATATTTTCGGTCATTTGTCATAGCTAATTTCCTTAAGTTACCAAAAGGAGTAAACCGCTTCTCTTGATGAACTTAAAGGAAAAGTGTATCAGAATGGCACAATTCTTGGTCTCACTCAACTAAAAGCGCATTGTTTTTCGAGACAGATCCAAGAGCAAATCAGAAAGGAAGCCCAAGTTCCCAAACAAAACAGAGAAAGCCATGGGAATTGACAAGAACCCGCTTCAGAAGTTGGAGAGCGCTGCTAATGTGGTTGTTCCAAATTTTCAGAATTTGTCCCTGCAGGAATTGGAAGAAGTGAATGTGCAAATGCATATTGCCAACCAAACAGCTGCCAAGAAAGAGACCAGGAGTTCACCAGTTGTTGGTCAGAGTCTCTCACATCAGAAGGAACATTCTGATGAAGAAATATTGGACGACGACTCCTTGGAAGCAGCTGTAATGCAAAGGATGTGTCCAAGGTGTAGACTAAGTTACAAATGGTTGAAGGGGCTTCCAATTGATGGGAAGCAATACTATAAGGATGTTCAGAGACGTCCTAGAACAACCAACGCTAAACAAAAAGGTCAGACCGGCTAGTGATAGGCAACGACCGGTGGTGGTTGAGCTCAGCTGATGTGAATAAATGCTAAAGGCAAAAGACCCTTGTATGAGTCTAGGCCACTTCACTACTATAAAATGGAGAGTAGACATTCGAAGAAGATTAGAGAGGAGTTCAGTTATGGGACTAGAGCCGAGATTGGCCTCAGATCAACTTCACAGTAATGTAAAATGGCCATCTCAAACAAAGGCCAGAATCAAGTTCGAAACATGAGACCAGAACCAAGCACTTACCTCCACGGCCAGTGTCGAAGATGGCTTCGAAGGTGGAAAAGGGTGATTCAACGTCTGAATCAGTAAGCTCTTGGGTGCCTGGAGTCCCAGATTGGTTTGTAATGCAAAACAAACCTAGGGAATTGCCTGATAGGAGAGATGTTGGAATCACAGGCAGAATGGTCAAGCCTCCTTTGGTGACCCCAAACAACTGGGTATTGCTGAAGCACCCAAAGACAAAGGAGCCAAGTATGGTTCCAGTTATTTCCAGATCACAAAGAAGGAAAATTCAACGCAGGTACACCCAGTACCAGCAAAATCTGAAAGAGAGTGAAGAGAGTTCTTCACATGTCAAGGCAGAAGAAAAGAAAGCTTCGAAGTCAGACCATGTTCCAAAACCGACGCTGCAAAGTAAAGTGGTGTGTAGCAGGGAACAATTGGCTCAAGTTCATTCTGAACTAAAGGTCAGGGAAAAGTCCAGTTTGGCAGGATTGGAGAAGGCTCTGATGGAAAGTGATAGTGAAATAGAAGAAGAGATTGGCATGAGCCAAAAGAAGGAAATGGCAGAAGAAGAAATGTTCGAAGCCTTCATGGCTGAACAAACGTTTCTGACTGAAAGCTTAGTTGAGAAGGACCCTTCGAAGGGATCAGTCATCAATGAAATACCAGAATGCAAAGATGGAGGACGTCAAGATCTTGAACAAGGTAGTCAAGAGGGGAAGAAGGTACGACCAGCCATCCAGTTTGGCTCATTCCCACTGTGTCGCTTAACATGGTACATATACTACCTCATGAATTTCAGTCAAGATCGAGGACCAATACATGGATCCATTCTGCTTTCTAGTGAGGAATCACAAGTGAGCATGGTTCAGATGCTTGAAATGGCTAGTCCTATGGAAGTTGAGTGCGAAAGTGAGGAGGAGGTGAGCATCAACCTCTCATATCCTTTTGAATACCCCTCGAATTCCATGACCCAACATGTCAAGCCTTTGTACATTAAGGCTTTCTTTGATGGTATACAGTTAAACCGAGTCCTAGTAGACAATGGGGCGGCGGTTAATTTATTACCAAAGTCTTCTTTGAAGAAATTAGGGAAGAAGAATCCAAGGTTGATCCCAACCAGTACAACCATTGCTGGTTTTGCTGGAGATAAGCAGATGGCCCAAGGTATTCTGCCTATTAATTTGAGCGTGGGAACCAGGGATTGTATGACAGCATTCTTCGTGATCGACAGCAATGCTAAATATAATGCCTTACTTGGAAGGGACTGGATTCACACCAACAAGTGTGTACCTTCCTCTTTGCATCAGAAGATCATGATGGCTCTGGGTAATGGAGAGACAGAGGAGATTGATGCAGATCCTCAACCTTTCATAGCCTGTGCGGATTTTGCAGAAGCCAAACTATATATTGAAGGGGTAACTCCACTCAGTATATTGAGAAAAGCTGATGGCTCAGCCGAAGTGACGGCTGATGAGGAAGTTACACATCTAAAGCACTTGGTCCAGGAAAGTGCTGATGAAGAGGTTGCCGTGAAAGATGACAACGATGCCTGGTTATAGGCAAAGAAGTGAAGAACGAGAAGCCAATTCATTGGCTTTGATTAAATTCTCATCATTGGATGTAAAAGCGATAGTCCAGAAGGTACAGAAACAAGAGAGAGAAACCATGACAATTGACTGTGAACAAGAACAACAACAGGTCAGGAGATTGACCTTTGGGAAATATTGTGCATTGGACATTGAAACAAGAGTCCAGGAAATACAAGAAGAAGACGCCTTATGGACAGATTTTGTCTATGAGGAAGAAGGTAGAGATGTCGAAATAGAGAACCTAGAGGCAGAACAAGGTGAAAAGATTGCTTCAAAGGTTGAAGAAACCAAAGAGAAAGCTCCAATGAATTCTCAGACGCAGGACCCCTTAGAAGAAGTGAATTTAGGGGAAGGTTCTGTGCAGCAGCCCACTTACATAAGTACCTGTTTGAATGCTCTGGACAGAGACCAGTTGTTGGTTGTTTTAAAGAAATACAAAGATTGTTTTGCGTGGTCTTACAACGAACTACCAGGATTGGATAGATCATTGGTGGAACATAGGCTCCCTTTGAAGCCTAATTTCAAGCCATACAAACAGAAACCTAGGAGGATGAGTCCAGATGTAATTCAGAAGGTCAAGGAAGAAATTCTTAGACTACTCAAGGCAGACTTTATTAGGACGGCCAGATATGTTGAATGGCTATCTAATATTGTGCCCGTAGTTAAGAAAAATGGCAAAATGAGGGTATGCATCGATTTCAGGAACTTAAATCTAGCAACTCCTAAAGATGAATACCCTATGCCTATAGTGGATCTATTGGTGGGCGCTCAAATAGGCACCAAGTTTTGTCAATGATGGATGGCCACTGGTTATAATCAAATATGTATTGCGAGGAAGACATCCACAAGACAAAGATTCAGATGCCACGGGAATATTGGCACCTTGAATGGGTTAAGATGCCATTTGGTGCGAAGAATGCCGGAGCTACGATCGAGGGCTATGAACACCATCTTTCATGACCTTATTGGAGGATATCTAGAATGTTATATTGATGACATTGTGGTAAAATCGATCCATGGAGAAACACTTGCTTCATTTGGAAGCGACTTTTGAAAGAATGAGGAAGTTCAAGTTGAAACTCAACCCTCTTAAATGTGCTTTTGGTGTGTCATCCGAAATTTCTTGGGTTATGTGGTGCATAAGAAAGGAATACTGATTGATCGTAATAAAGCCAAAGCCATCATTGAAGCTAGGCCTCCATCAAGTAAGAAAGAATTACAAAGGTTCCTTGGGCAGGTTAACTTTCTTCGAAGGTTTATTTCTAACACTGCAGGGAAAACTAAAGTATTCTCTTCCTTGTTAAGGCTGAAAGATGAAGAAGAATTTGTGTGGACAGCAGAGCATCAAACTGCTTTCGAAGGTATTAAAGCCTACTTGGCCAATCCTCCAGTGCTGATGCCACCAAAACGAAATAAGCCCTTGAAGTTATACATAGCGTGAGAAGATTCATTGGGAGCTTTCTTGGCCCAAGACAATGAAGAAGGCAAGGAACAAGCTGTTTATTACCTTAGTAGGTTTTTAAATTCTTGTGAATGTAAATATTCAGCTGTTGAAAAGCTGTGTCTTGCTTTATATTTTGCTGCAATGAAATTAAGATATTATCTTTTACCCACAACTGTCTTGGTAATTGCAACCACAGATTTGGTTAAATACATGTTATCGAGACCTATATTGAGGGGAAGAATTGGCAAATGGATATTAGCCTTATCGGAATTTCATTTAGAATATGTCCCTCAAAGGGCAGTAAAAGGGCAAGTATTAGCCAATTTTCTAGCAGATCATCCATCTCAAACAGAGAACCAAGAGGTAATGGAGCTTGGTATGGCTAGTGTTGAACCATGGCAAATGTGGTTCGATGGATCGAAAGCCAATGGATTGATTGGAATTGGTATTGTGATTAAGTCTCCACAAGGGGTAGAAACCACACATGGTTTCAGAGTGGATGAAGCTAGTCATTGCTCCAATAATCAGGCTGAATATGAAGCCTTAATAGTAGGACTAGAAATCCTTATTGGGTTACAAGTACATGCAGTTGACATATTTGGAGATTCTCAATTGGTTGTTAACCAAGTAAAAGGGATTTTCAAGTGTCAAAGCGTAAGCATCCTACCATATTATGTTGTTGCATTACATCTGCTTTCTCAGTTTCAAATAGCAAATGTAACCTATGTTCCAAGATTCTTGAACAATAGAGCTAATGATGTGGCTCAAAAAGCTTCGAACTTCAAGAGAAGGGATAATACCCAAAGGGACATAAGCCAAACAACATATCAGAGACTAATACAACCTTTGAATAAAAGGGATGTGATCTTGGAAGTTAATCATAATGACTCACAAGAACAGGATTGGAGACATCCAATTATGCAGTATTTGGCTGGTCCATCTTCAAAAGCCAGCAGAAAAATCAAATTGCAGTCTGTGCAATACATAGTATATGATAATGCTTTGTACAAAAGGGGAGGAGATGGCTTATTATTGGAGTGTTTAGGCCCAAAAGAAGCATTAACAGCTATGGCTGAGGTTCACGAAGGCATTTGTGGTGCTCATCAGCCTGGTGTAAAGATGAGGTGGTTGCTTCGAAGGCATTCCTATTATTGGCCAACTATTCTTAAAGATTGCATAGAATATGCAAAAGGTTGCCAGGCATGCCAAAAACATGGCACAATAAGACATGTGCCCATAACTGACCTACATGCAGTAGTGAAGCCTTGGCCATTCAGAGGATGGGCCATGGACATGATAGGTAAAATTCATCCACCTTCTTCGAAACATCATTGTTTCATTCTAGTGGCTACTGACTACTTCACTAAATGGGTCGAAGCCAAGCCATATAAGGCTGTAGATCAGACAGAGGTCATTGGGTTCATTAAAGATTTGATCCATAGGTTTGGCATCCCACAAACCATAACAGTTGATAATGGAACTGTGTTTGATGGGAAAATGGTGAAATCCTTTGTGGCAGAGTTTGGGATTAGCCTTATTAATTCTACTCCCTATTATGCACAGGCCAATGGTCAAGCTGAATCATCTAATAAATCCTTGAAAAAAGGAATACAAAAGATGGTGGAAGATAATCCTAGGGATTGGCATAACCTATTGTTGGATGTTCTATGGGCTTACAGAACTTCCCCAAGATCGAGCACAGGAGTCACTCCTTATGCCTTAGTGTACGGGCACGATTCAGAGTTACCTGTAGAGATTAATGTTAAATCTTTGAGGGTAAGATGTCAAGATCAATTAGAATCTGAGCAATATCATCAAAGCATGTGCTTGGAATTAGAAGACATAGATGAAGCCAGGATTTTGGCATTAAATAGCATTCTTTTTCAAAAGAAGAAAGCAGCCAAGAATTATAACAAGAAAGTCAAACATATTGGCTTTGATGAAGGTGATTTGGTATGGAAAACAATACTCCCCATAGGGATTAAAAGCCATAAATTTGGCAAATGGTCACCTAATTGGGAAGGACCATATCAAGTTCATAGAGTTTTGCCCTTTGGGGCGTACCATTTAAGAAATTTGAATGGTTATGTACATCCCAAAAAGATTAATGGCAGATATTTGAAGCCTTATTTTCCAACCATTTGGGAAACACAAGGAATGGAATAAACATTGAATACAAAAAAATGAGACTATTCAAAAGATGGACAAAATTTGTTCTTTCATAAAGAATTAAGTACATTATGCCACAGATTGGCCCAAAAATCATTACAATGTTTCAATTGTTTTTGTACAATTGACTTCCTACTGCTAAGTGATGGAAAGAGGTGAATAGCTGCAGCCATGTCTTCTTTTCGTTCAGATAGCTCCTGGTTGGTGATTTGCAATTTGGTGTCAGTTCGAACCAAGGCCTGGTTTACTGCAGCTAAATCCTCCTCAAGTTGAGCTTTCTTCTCCAGCAGCTGAATTCGAAATTGGGAGGCAGAAGAGTGTTGTTCTTTGAGATCTGATATCTCGGTATGCACTTGAGAAATAAAACACTGATCCCTAGCCAATTTCTCATTAGCGATTGGCAAAGATGACAAATGTTGATATAGAAATCAATAGTAGGCTGCACAGGATAGATGGTTTGAGACGTTCATACTCGATTGCTCAACAATATTACAGCACTGAAGAAACCCATTCCTGATAATAGGCCTTTGTAGAGTCTCGAAGGGGATCCTTGAAAAGGAAGTCAACAGTTCCAGACATGTGTCCAAATCCACTGAAGGTGCTGGAGATTTGTTGCTAGAAGAAGAAGGACTCTCAAAAATCTCTAACAAAGAGTCAGCTAAGACTAATGGCTCAGTTTCAGCACTAAAGGTTGGAGAAGTAGAAGATATGTCGAAAAGACTGGCCAGTCTTCCTTCGAAAATGTCTACTTCATCCCTAGACATTAAAGGCATAGAAGGTACTGTGGTGGAGGACATAAAGGGCTGCATGGGGATGGGAGAAATGGATGGAGCGTCTTTGGCAGCTTCTATAGTCTTAGCCACCAATGAATCAAGCGAAGAGGGGCTGGAGATAGGCATAGGTGGTGAACCATGTATTGGGGAACTACCAGCGCTCTCTGTGGAAGAATTAATTGCCATCAGAGATGGAGGGGCGACTGAAATCTCCGTGAAGGAAGGAAGAAGGGCAAGGTTCGAAGAAGGAATGGGCTGAGGTGGATTGAAGGCCAAAAAAGGAAGAAATGGCTCTAAGCCAAGGAAAAGAGATGCAGGGATGTTTGGACTCAAAGAAAATGTGCCAAATATAGGCTGGAAGAGTGAGAGCATGGCTTGGATGGTTTTCCCACGTTGCATCTGGTCAACTTCAACCGAAGACAGAGGAGGTCTAGCCGGAAAGATGAAAGCAGTAGCTGTTGCTGCAAGAGGAAGAAGTACAAAAGATTTTTAGAATTCAGTATGTAAAAGATGGCTAAAGGAAAAACAGTGGAAGTGTGAAAGAAATTACTTGTTTCAGAAGCATTGGCACTAATGAGAGAGTCGCGGGGGGAATGATGTGTGACACTTTGATGCTTTCTCATTATTTCCCTTTGTAATGCATCAACAGCAGCAGTTTCTTCCCTTAAATTTTGTTGTTGCCGTCTCTTCTCGGCTCTCTCGAAAACAATGATTGTTTTAGAATGTTCCTGCTCTACTACCTTGACAAATGTCTCATGAATGGGATTTTCCATCAAGTCAGTAGTTGAAGCAGTCATCTTTCTTTTCTTTCCTATTATTTGAGCAAGTGTCTCAGAATCAGAATCCTCGTCAGAATCGGAAAAAGAGGCACCAAAATCAGAAGAAGGAACAGTAATCTTTCTTCTCCTTTTTCTTTGAGTCAGCAATGTCTGTTCATCAATTGTCTTTTCAGTTCTTTTAATCTGAGATTCAGGTTCCCCAGAAGGAAACTCTTCTTCTGATTCTTTGATAGCCGTCTCCTCATGAACCACATCAGTCACTTTTTTCCTCTTTATTAAGGCTCGAGTGACTCTGAGAGGAGTTGAAGTAATAGGAACAGATTGAGTTGTAGGAGGAACAGTGGAAGGAGTGACAATTTCAGTGCCTTTGGATCGGGACACATCTAACATTTTCAGTCGATCTTGAGGAGAAATGGCTAAGTACACTTCCATATTGCTCACCCACCAGTTTTGGTATCTCTTCAAAAAAGTGCCTTGAGGGATGAAAGGGGTGTATTCAAAATTGGCTAAGTCATCGATAAATTTGAAAGTTGCCTCTTCTAGCCTTGATTTTCGAACTTTCAAATCTCTCTTGGCAAGGGATAAGTTGGTGTTACTACAAAGGGGTATTGGAACTCCTTGTGTAAGACCAAACTGTCTAGCGAATTGAGCAGGACAGTAAGGCTCAGCTATGCATTTATAAGCCCTGGGGTTCAAGGTTCCAATAAACAGTTCTCTAGGAATCAGAATGGAAGCCCATATGTTTTTATGAATGGGTAGGGTACAGAGCCTGTCACTCAGAAAGTGACTCAACCAAGTTGGGCCTACACTGGCTTCGAAAGGACGGAAACGATGACTAGGAAGGGAAGTTGGCAGCTGATAGAAGAAGGAGAAGTAAAAGGCAAAGGTAGAGGGATAAAGTGAAGCATTGGCCAGTCTTATGCCATGAGTGAAAGAGTGTAATCCATGAAATTTGAGACACTTGGATTGCAATTCAGTGAAATAGGCAAAAAGCCAAAGCTGAAGGATCCAGAATGGCCCCCCTTGATTAGCATCTAAAGGTTTCTCACAAAAGAGGGAGCAAACTCTATAAACATGGCCTAGGACATATGGAGCTAAGGCTATTCTTTTCTGTAAGACAAAGGCTTTGGCAAGAGGAGCAAATTCAGGCATAATTCTTTGAGAGGAAGTACAGAATAGGAATTTGCAAAGCCAATATAATAAGAAGGAGAAGAGTTCCCTATCACATCGGACCTTCCTTTTGTTTCGATCCTTAACAAAATCAACGTAAGATGAGGTAAGAGAGGGAAGGGAGAAAGGAACTGTTAAATCGGGGAAATCTGGGGTAATGGGAGTGCCAATAGGGGATATCCCTAGAAGGTGACAAATGTCAAGAACGGTAGGAGCCATCATCCCACACTTAAATTGAAAGAAATTAAAGATGGGGTTCCAAAAGCATAAGGCAGCAGGAACTAAAAAAGGGTCTTCTGGGATAGTTACCCTGGATAATCGAAGGGCATCAAGAAGACAAAGCTCTTGAAGGTCTAGCGTCCTGGCAGGGACAACTCGATCGTACCATTCCTGCCATTCTGGTCTCATCGTGGGCCAACATCGGTGGGGACGATTGATTCTCCAGCTTTTCCAGTCAAGATTACTTTCGTAAAGAAGACATTGATCCTCCAGGCGGGGATATAGGGCAGGGAGTTCAGTAAGAGTCTCTTTGAATATTGGCCCAAGCACGTAATCTTGTTGTTCATGACGACGAGGGATAAAGATACGCCCGTCGATAGCACTTTTCTGCCCAGCCTTGTATTTCTCACATTCTGTGTCGATAAGCCTTTTCAAAATCACAGATGGGCTTAGACGCTCTACGGTTGGGATTTTTGAGGAAGAAGCCATTGAAGATTGATAAGGGTTTGTATGATAAGAGCAAGTGATTTCAGAACATAAAACAAAGGGGGCTTTTAAAAGGTTTTGTGTCTGAACATATAGGGCATAAATCGTTAAGTACTAAAAGTACGAATACGAGGAGCCTTTGCCGATATTAATGATTTTGGAGGGAAAAGTATATTTTGGATGTCGACAACAGCTTCGAAGTGGAGTATATGGCTTCGAAGCCAGTTTTGGCTCCAAGAAATCGAGTAAGATGGCTTCGAAATACAGAATCTGGCTTCGAAGTATATTATATGTTTGGAGATGTTCAGATGCTTGAGTATTGGTCTACTTCAAAAGGTTTAAAGACCTATTTGATGAACATTATTGAAAGTAATGACCTTTAAAGCAGAATTTAGAATTTTTAAAAGAACATCAAAGCCAATCATTGGTTTTTCGCAAGAGAAGACTGCCCATTGAAATTAGGACAGCATAAACTACTTTTCAAAGCAAGAAGTGGTCAACGTAAAATTGATTGACTTTAGTAGCCACGACCATGCATTGGTTATAATTAGCTTTGAAAAGGAAAGTTGTTAATTTCGAAGCACTAATTTTAGAAAATATTGGCCAAAATTGTCAATTTTACTCCATAAATTGGAAAAAGACATATTGGTTTCTTTTAGTGTTTCTTTAAAGACAAGTGAGTCCAAATTCGAAGGATGAGATTATTTAATTTAAGGTTATAAGTTGGCTTTTTAAAGTAAGAGGAAACAGAGTCACACAATGTCGAAGTACAGAAGACTTTGCTTTTCATTAGAGCCAAAACAATTACATTAAATAATCTTATTTTGGTACAAATTCAAGTTCGTAAAAATAAGGAATAGAATAAATTACAAGATCATGAAATTTCGTCCAACAATGATCAATGAATATTTGTTCTTTCTTTATTATGTCTTCCATCTCTTCCAAAGTTGGCTGCATGAGTTGATGTGCTCTCACTTCATAATACAGCTCTTCAGCCTTTGCTTCGAAAGCCTCCTCCCTCGATTTTTGTTCCAACTCATCTATAACTAAATCATCCCAATACGCAGAATCCTTATTCTTGAAGTCTTCAAAGTCTTCAATGAAGTTTTCTGCTTCGTATTGAGCATGAATTCGAAGAGATGAAAGTTGATCCAAAGACTGAGTGGTGACTTTGGAAGTTCGATGCCAATGGAGGAGTACTGGAAGTTGATCCAGAAACAGGTGAAGTTCTGCTTGGGCGATAGGATTAAGGATATGGCCCCTGGTCAGAATATCACAGGCCCATTGAAGTTCTTAAGAGGAATGACATCCTCAAGAACATTAAAGGGTAGGTGAGAAAAAGCTGCAAGCGGTTGGGCTTCTTTCCGCCGATGGAGTTGGAGATGATGGAGGTTTATAAGGGGGGAAGGTTTTGTCCATTGGAAGAGCAAGCTTTAACTTCTCTATCCAAGAAAGAGTGGGAGGAGGAGAAGGAGTAGATGGTTCTGCTTCAAAAGAAAAAGAAGATGTGGATGCCTCTAGTCTAGGGGATGGAGAAGGTGTGGATGCTTCTATTTCTAAGGGTGAAGAAGGTGTGGATGCTTCCATTTCAGAAGATGAAGGAGAAGAAGTGGTCGCTTCGGTTGGGGAAGATGACACAGGGGTGGAAGGAACAAAGGCATTAATATAGTCAAGCCAGTCAGAAGAACAAATCTGTGCTTTCTTGGCTAAGAATGAAGGGGTATATCCTTGTGTTTCTTCCAAGCACCGGGCAGGGTGCATTGCTCCTGTGGGCATGGAGGATGTATACCAAGCTACAAGCAAATTCTCTTCTAAACTACGTCGAAGGTCGATGGGCACATAAGGATGAACCACCGAGCTTCGAGCGTAGGAAGGGAAATCCAAGGGGTCAGTGAACTCAATAAAATGATGATTGATCCGTTCCCTCAAGTCCCAGGACTCAGATGCAGACCAGTTTGTCACCCCAGAAGATGAAGCTTCATCCCAAGCAGAAGGCTGTGAAGAAGAATTTCCTAATTCCATATTTGCAATTTGGTGAAGCAAAGGCTTGAAAGTTGTTTGTTCAAAGCGTGAGGGGAATTTAGAGGAAGAACTTCTTGTATCAACGCATTCGTAAACTGAAGGATTGAGGGCAATGTGTTCGTAGTCCAAAGGTTGATAATCTGCGAAAGCCTCCATGACCTGAATATAGAAAGGCGGGTAAAGGTGGCTAATAAATGTGTGGGGATTCTTTCGAGGGGAAACAGCATTACTCGATGGCTCTTCGTATGCTCGATCGTTAGAATGAGAAGGTGATTGAGTCATAATTCATTCGAGTGCTGAAGGTATTGGAACGTCCAACAAAGTTAAGAGTTAATGCAAATAATCACCAAAATAGGTGACGGTTGTGTTTCCTGGAAATGGATTCTATGCTCGTTCTAAAAAAGCGAGGGAAAAGTTTTGATTCACTAATATTTCCAAGTATTGGGTATATTAGTGCGGGGGGTAATGTTGGCTACATATTTTGTAAAAGCCAATTACAATTCGACACGTGGCAGAATGAGGGTATTATTGGAAGATGATTTTAATCTTAAATCTCAATCATACACGTGGCAATAAGTATTGGTTCTCAAGTGGTGCGAGTAGCACTAGATCAGAATGAGATACAAGGTGGCGTGGCTTCAAGTTACCTTTATTCAAATTCGTAAAGGAGGGAAGTCCAACTGCAAGTGATGGCATAGTGGAACTATTTCTAAGGTACATGATCAGCGATCATGGAGGAGCAGTTCGACGGTTCGAAGTGCAGTTCGAAGGTCATCCCTAACAAGTATAAATAGCAGGGAAGTTCCCAGAAAAGGCCCCAGACTCAGATCATAAAAACCAGTCTCTATTTCATATTTTTCCTTTCCAGTTTTATCTTTCCTGTACTTTAAATACTTGTTCTTTAAATACCGGCACTGTACTTCAATTCATAGGAGTAGTTTTCAAGTAGATTCAAGTAAACCGTTGCTGTAAACTTCCTCAAGGCTGAGTTGGGACAATTGTAAGTGTTTATGTTAATGAAATACTTCAATTGCTCTTAATATTAATTGTCATTTCTCTTAATTTCTCCTAAAAGTCAAGCCACCAGTAAAAGTCCTCTTCATTGAAATTTGAAAGAATCAAAACATAGTCGCCTGATAATTGATTGGCAATTATAATTTCTGTAAGGACTGATTGATCCTTACTGGCACGCTCGCATTTACAAATTTACCCTTTTAAAAGCCAAAAAGCCAACAAATATATATATTTTTAAATTATGTTAAATTTATTTACTTTTTTAATCCATCTAATATAGAAAAACATTAAAAGTAAAGCATAAAAATAAAAATCTAAAATGGTTTTTTTTTTTTAAGTGAATTTTTTTTTCTAGATTTTATTTTATTTTATTTTTGTTTTTACTTATTTATTCTTCTAGTCGATTATATTCTAAAATATAAAGGTCATGTTTGATTTGATTTTTTGAAACTAATTTTAGAATTCTTTTTGGAAAAAAAAATTAATTTGACAAAAATAAACATCAAAAAAATACTTTTAAATTTAAAAAAATTATTTCTACCCTTCCAAAAGATAAAATTATATAAAAATAATAAGTGTTTTTTAATTTTTAATTTTTAATTTTTTTACCAAATTAATTTTTAATTTCTGACAAAAAAATTTGAAATTTTTTTTGTGAAAATAAATCAAACAGAGCTTCATTTTTGTTTTTTTTTTTTAATTCACTGAAGTAAAAATAAAATTAAAAAAAAAATCAATAAAAAAATTAACAAAAAAAATATTTAAAAAATCAATTCCAAACACTCATTTCTATACTTTCTTCCACCATGTTTGCAACAATTTTTTATTTTAGGCACTAGTAAAAATCATTTGGGATCACAGGCAATCACTACTCCTTTAATTTCAACTATTACATCACAGAGGGATTGGAATTCTTGTCTCAAATTACTTGTCGTGTGCTCTTTCTCAGACTTGTATGATGTAGCAAATTAATTAATCTTAATTTTAATTTAAAATATGTCATATCATACGATAAAGAAATGATATAAATCTGAGGATATGATTTTTGAGAACATGAATCCCATGCCCATGATGGAGGATATGTGATCTCTCAAGTGGATTGAATTGAACTCATACCCACCATAAAAAGATTCGGGTTGATTTGATTACTTGGACATCCTTGCAATTTTCATTAATATTATTTTTTGCTTTTTAAGTATATAATTATACATTCAAACTATTAATTAAGGATGCGTGTGGTATGATTTGAAGATAAAATTAAAATGAAATTATGAAGGCAGATTAACAAAATTGCCATCCGTAACCAAATCATGATTTGAGCAGTTTCAACATATTAGTTGGTTGAAGAATAACTTTAAACAATTACCACACATTTGTATAATATATAATACTAATTTATATAATATTTTTCATATATGTAACACTAATTTATACCAAATTTCAAATCTCAAATCTCTCTTATACTAATTTTTACTTTGATATTTCATTGAAAATAAAAAAAACAAAAAAAAAAACGTATTAACTATGGTAGGACCAGATGGTTTCGAATGTAGATTATAAATTTCAAATCGCAAATCAAATCAACCCACAATTAGTGAACAGATCAGTACGGATTAGGCGGTTTTAATGGATTGGACTGTATTTTACATAACCTTACTATTAATTATAAAAATATATATAAAATTAAGAATTAATTGGTGAAAAGTCCATACTTACGAAGCCATATGTTATTTGGTCCAACGTTTAATATTTGTTTGTGATAACGACATAAGTTGAAAAATCTCTGAAAAAGTTGTCGATGGTCGGCAACAGTTGTTGATAGTGGTGAGATAAACAGATAAGTGACATTGGACATACTGATGAATAGATAAGTGGTACGTGTACAAATAACTAGTATTGTAAAATGGCCCGCAACCCGGGGTGGGCCCGTCCCATTTAAACCCGTTTGGACCCGAGCCCAGCCCGAGACCTTGGGCTTGGGCCATCATTTTGAAGTCTGGCTCGACCCATCGGTCCGCTTAAAGCCCATTCAAGACTTGGCTTGCTTGAGACCCAGTATCTTTTTTAGTGAAAAATAATAAAATTTTAATTGAAAAAATTAAAAAAAAAAAAAAAAAAACTTGTTCAGGCCTGCCCAAGCCCAAACCTAGGCCTGCCGGCTCGGCTCACCAGTCTACTTAAGGCCCGAATATCCCCTGGGCTTGGGTCTGATTTTCTGGCCCATGGGCCAGTCGGCCCGACTCGAATTTTTGCAGAAGCCCACGAAGCCTAACATGGGCCGGACCAGGCCAAATTTACACCCTTACAAATAACTGATATTTGGACAGATGAATTATGTTTGAACAAGTAAATAAATAGGTAATCTTTTTGACAAATAATTATCATTTTGGACATAATTTTTTTAAACCAAAAAAATTTAGTTTAAACCTATTGGCCTAATAATTTCAAAGTTTGACATCTCACCTAAGTGTCTTAAATTTAATATGTCGTAATACCCCACTTTTTATTACTACTGGTAACATCATCAAATCCTTTATTATAATACAATTTTAGAGATAACATATGGAACTTCAATACGTCAACAAAGACAATTAAATAAAGATTCTCTCATCAGATTACATAATAAATGCATCAAGAGACATAATTACAATAAATCGCCCGTAGGCTTACATCAATACATGAAAGAAAAAGGGTTCAATCCTTTTTACAACAATGGCATTAGGCCGGCAATTAAAGGCCCCGTGCCCAATAGATAATGAAGATCCTCGATCTTGCGACACTTCTCGATGTCCACTTGAAAAAGGATTAGCAACGTGGGATGAACATAAACTCTAGTAGGGATCCTAACATGATCCTAAATAATAACAATATACAAATAGCTATGATCATAAGTGCTTTAAGTCATACCATACACATAAGTGTCGGTTTATATATGAAAATATACTTACATAGATATTTTCCCTCAAAAATGTTCAATTTTCTCAACAACACAACCATTCATCTTTCTTTCTTCTTGTTACCTTTTCAATTTTAAACTTACTCAAAGACAACCAATTTTCGAAACCAACCCACAAAACCCAATTACGTTTTCTTCAATTACCGAACTTACACCAATTTTACTTTACAATTTCCGATTAGAAGTATTCCAAATGAACATAACGACGATACATACAAAATACTCCTCACATAACCATTTAAGATATTGACATCCTCCACAAAATAATCATCTTAATGCATGATACACATAAATGGAACTACGATGATAACGAAAAATCCAACAATGCTTTACTTGTCTCAAGCACGGTAAGCCAAGGATATACCTTTTCAATACTTATGTCAATTCACTAGCCACTAGCTGGAAGGTAATGGTACCTCTGCCAAGTTCTCCATGCGCTAGCTGGAAGGTACTGGCACCTCACATTCTTAGCGCAACCAATTCTTCAAGAGCTAACCGGAAGGTAATGGTACCCCTTATTCTTCGCGTGTGCACATTTTCAACCATCACATAATCAACAAACAAACATAATCCGAGTGTGCTACATACACAAAAATCTAGTCAACCAATACAGATAATTCCGAGTATACTACATACACATAATCTATTCAATATCACAATGTCACCCTCTACCGATGACCAAGGACAAAACCTCTAAGCATAAGTATTTAAGTATACATAATATGGTAATCTGATACTCCCTTGACTTTAAGCCCAACAACAATAATAATAACAATATTCAAAAGTTTCAAAACCCAACCTCACGTCAAATCTAGATTTTCAATACGCCACTGTTTCTTTCTCTTTCAAAAAAAACTCTTTTATTTTTCAAAAACAAATTTTCACATTTCAATAGAACCACATCCAAGGATTTCCAAGCTATAATCCAAATTAACTTAACATGATTATCCAAATAAATTTTCAATACCATAATTTATTTATCCTTTATACTAACGGCACAATAATCACAACTTAAACTATCAAAACACAATTTTTAATCAACTTTATCCCTTTTTAGTTCGTTAGGTCAAATTATCAAAATTAGGGTTTTTCGTCCTCTTAACATAAACACAATAAACCACTCCCCAACTAATCAAACAACAACCAATTTAACCAATTTGAAACTCGAAGATCAAACCTTAGATCCCCTGTCATGATTTTCAAAAGATCCATAATAGATGTGATTTTTATGCAATAAAATCAACCATATGTCAATCTATAGACGAGGTATTGAAAAGAAACAAAAGAATCCCTACCTCAGGCAATAAAGAGAAGAAAGCCCGAAAATCCAACTTCAACGAAAACATGATCTGCTCAGATTAAATGGAAGCCCTCGTCGAGCTCTACGTTTTGGTAAATGGAATTTGGGGTCAAAAATATGTAAAAGTAGATGAAAACCAAGAAGAAAGAGCTTAAAGGCTTAACAATGGCGGATGGAGAGAGAAAAGTGATCCAGATGTGACCAAAAGTGATTTTTATAGTTGTTGAATTCGGACAAATTACTCGATCACAAGAAGTGTCATTCGAGCTACCAGACACAACAAGGTGTGACCACTGGAGAGCAGGAATCACCGCTCGAGCGAAGAATGCACTCTCCGAGTAGTTTTACAAACAAGAGGCCGTTACTCGAGCGCAAGAAGTTTCGGTCGAGCAAAGAATACACTCTCCTAGTATTTTTTGCAGACTTGCAAAAGTATTGGAGGTTCACAAAGACCGCTTGAGCGTAAGAAGTATCGCTCGAGTGAAGGAACAAAATTCTAGGCATCAATAAATTTTAAAACGAGCAACCAACCCACTCCAAATGCAACCAACACACCCCAATAACCAAATTCAATGAAGAATGATGGGAAACAAGACATGAACAACCATATAGGACAATGAAACCCGGATCTAAAACATCAACAGGTCGGATCTAAATCATTGTCGCTATATATATTGTTTTAAAGAGTAAAAATAATGTAATTTTATAGTTGTGAGATCTAAACATATGCGAAGCTACCTATAATTTAGTGAGTTTAATGTTCGTTTTCATGTAAAACATAAAAAAATAAAAATAAAGAAAAAAATAAAATTAAAAAAATGTGAATTTATAAATGATTTTGACATCATCATTGTTGTATGGAATGAGCGTCACCATACCAAGAAGAGACGTCATCACAAACAATATTTAATGACTAACTAACAATTGCATTAGATAATTTTATTGAACGGTAATGCTTAGTGGCCTGAATTTATATGACTTGAATAGTTCGAATATCTCAAAACAACGTTATTTTGGGGATAAAATGATGTCGTTTTGATACATTTTTCGGGCCACCAAACATATTTCAACTACTGTTTCACCGGTATTATATACTAATTGTATTTATAATTATTTGTATATATATGAATTGTGATTTTTAATTTTTTTTTGCACACAGAAAAAGAAATATAACAAATACAGCATATCTTCAATTAATTATTTTATGTTTACTTTTATTCAAAATTTAAAAATAATGTACGGACAAAATTTATAATTAAATTAAGAAAAAATTTATTCTTAACGACATTTTGTTATTTCTATATAAATACTTAAAAAAATAAACTTGAAAAAGATAGCCAATATAAATGTTATACATTAAGTAAAAAAATGTGGCTAACAATTATGCTTACATAAATTTACTATAGTTTTAATTTCAATTTTTTTTAAAAAAAATATTTTAAAAGTATTTTATTTAGCTAGTACCAAATAGAATTTTCTTAGCAAAAAAGAAAATTATAAAATTTGGTTGCAAATTTTCAAATGTTTATTGTTAAACATTCTATTTTACTTGCTTGTTTGTTTGTTTGCTTGTTTTGGGAGTTCTAATTTTTGATATTTGCTCCACATTCATCACATTATTTTATTTATTTTTCTTCTTCTTGCTTGATTTTCGCATGATACTTCTTTCATAGTGCATCTACGACTGTATTAGTGAAAATATCATACAGTTAAAATGCACAAAATTACAATATATAGAAAACAAAGTAAGTAATTGTCCAAAACTGAAATTACTTTAAGAAAAAATAAAAAATAAAAGCAAAAATGAAATTGTTTAAAATAGAAAATAATTTATTTATTTATTAATTAATTTTTTTAAATAAACTTTTAAAGAAAATAAAAAAAAAACTATATAATAAAAAAAAGTACAGGAACTAAATATAAAATATAATACAAAAAATAAATGAATTATAGGATTTTCAAGAAGTAAGATGCACAAACAAATTTTATAAAATCTTATCTATTCATATACTTTTTGTATGTAATTTTTGTACTTCTAATCCTGATAATGACATTGAAATAATTTGCACTTCTTGCATTAAGTCCATCTAATAGCTTTAGTAAGCACATATATAATAAATTTCATAACACAAAACATAAACAATTGTGAGACAAAATATCTAAAAAAATAAAAGTAACGTTCAATGATGATGTAGAAACACACCTGACGCTTTAATTGGAGGTATAACCAGATAAATCGTCGTAGAAGAGAAAGACAACCTTTATTTTTCATTGCAACAATTACATAACTCAATATATAATTTTAATGTCTCTCACTCTTCCACACGTCCAATTCTCTATCAATATTAGAATGAATTCATGAACCAAAAAAAGGGGAACATTTGAGAAGACAATTAGATGTGGTTTGAGACCTTTCAATTGTTGAATTCTATTAATTAATAGTTATTAGGTTTTAATGGTCGGGCTTCTAATATTTATTAGTCATTAAAGCTGAATTCTTTGGTTTCATCTATATTCACTTAATAATTTGAAAGTGGACACCTTTACATAAATACTTGGCACATTTTTTGAGTATTATTAATGGAATGCACAGTATAATTTTTCTCATTTTTTTTGCAATTGCAACCTGTTATTTTTTTAATAGAATCTATATTTGTTTTAGATATTTTTTAAATATACAAATTATTTTTTACAGTGTAATTTTCCTCTTTTTTTCACAATTGCAACCTGTTATTTTTTAATAAAATTTATATATTTTTTAGATTTTTTTTAATGTACAAATTATTATTTTTTAGATTTTAATGAAAATAATTTTTTTCACTTTTTTTTTGGCAGTTGCAACTTGTTTTTTTTTTTTAATAAAAATTTACATTTGTTTTAGATATTTTTTTAATATACAAATTATTTTTTACAGTGTAATTTTTTTTCTTTTTTTAGCAATTTCAACCTGTTATTTTTTTAATAAGAATTTAGATTTGTGTTAGATTTTTTTTAATATACAAATTATTTTTTTCAATTTTTTATAAGAATAATTTAACAATCACATCACTAACTGTATGGGAGAAGTTAAAAATGATACGGCACTAGGTATGAGAGAAGTCAAAAAAAATTATGGGTTAGAAGAACCCAATAAATGCTGAGGTTTTTTTGTTTTTTTTTTAAATCAAAAAATTAGAAAAGTAAGATTGGAATATTGAAGCTCCCACAAGACTTGTGAGTTAGAAGCCCCATTTTCCTTATATAATATATAGATATAGATAGATATGAACATACTAAACTATAAGAATTTTCATGTAGAGTTTATTATAAAAGCCAAACTTCACTTCGGTCCAAGCTTGGATTGAAACGTGTTGTTGGATTCATGGAGGTCTACCACAGATTTTGTTTTAATAATCTGAACTGTTTAATATGTAAAACCTTTCAAGTAATTTATCTTGTAAAAAACTCACGTTAATCGGATATCAATAGCTATTTGATCAAATTAGATTTTTGTCAATGGTAAATATAATTTTTTAAATAAATTGTTGACAAAAATCTGTTCCAATCAAGTAGCTATCGATGTTCGATCAACGTGATTTTTTTACAAGGATAAAGGTACTTAATGAGTTCCATACATTAAACGATTCGGATCATCGAAACAAAACCGGTGGTGGCCCCACGAGCCCAACAACAAGCCTAGCCCCATTACAAAAATGATGTGGCATTATTTTTAGAATAAAGTAATACTTATTAATTGATATATCAATTAGTATACTAATAGATTACTAAATAATTACCCTGGATAATGTGATATAATTTTATTGGTTTAGAGTCTTTATAATTTGTATAATGGCTGGGGTCAATAATTTTGAAGTTGCAATACTATAACATATGTTGGTACACTAATTAGTATAGTAATTGATGTGTATTGCACCATCGATATTTTTAAATAAAAAGACCACAATCTACAACATTATTATATATATAATGTTTTTGTAAAATATATTATATAAGGGAAAGAAAGGTTCTAACTATGAGAGCTCTAGGAACTCCGAGTTCCCAATCTAAATTTTCTATGTTTTTTTATTTTTTAAAATAAAAAAAATCCCGCTCATCCTTACAACGACCACACCTCTGTTTGGCATGCCTTTTGGGGCTAAAATAGTCATATGAGACAAAATAAGCTATTTTAGCTGAATAGGACAAAATGTCATATTCAACCCATAATCATTTCAACTTTCTCTCACAAACGTCAAAAATCATATCCCAAACGAAATTTTTTAACTTCAGGTTAAAATAACTAAAAAGCCAACCCACATTCCAAACTAGCTCGTGCCTCTTCTCCCTCTTCTCAATTATCATCAACGATCCCTCTACTTTGCCTCATATTTCGAACAGTAAGCAAACTTCAATGTGTAACTCTTCATTTACAGTAAAAAATGAATGGACTATATTCATTGTTTTTTTTTTTTTTTTCATCTATTTTTAGTGATTTTTTCTTAATATTTGAGTCAATCTATTTTATTTTTTAGATGCAAAATTGATTACATGTATTTAAAAACTACAAAGGATTGATTAAAATATAAACAAAAACTCATATAAAAATAATTTTCAATTTCTTATTGTAGGTGTTGAATGTTTTGCTACAGTAATGACTTCTACTTTTAACAATCAAAAAATGATTTACAAGATGCTTGGATCATGCAATGAGGGAAAAAAAATGTCAATACAAAAATTTCAGTTTTTCGCCATGGCAAAGAGCCGTCGCTAATGCTCCTAATGTCGTCTCAAAAAAAATTTAACCACGGCAAATGACTTTTAGCGACGGTAAAGGGGGGGTCACAACAGAGGGTGTTGTTAAAACGTTTTAGCGATGGCACGATGCCGTTGACTTTTTTTTGCGACGACAAATGTTGGCTTTTGCGACGACGTTTTACTATCGGCTATAATATGTAAAAAATGAGACCTTTTGCGACGGCAATGTTGTACCGTTGCTAAAATTTTTATTTGAGACAGTAAAAAAATGTTTTCGCGATTTTTTTTTTTTTTGTGATGGCATGCCCTTTGTCGCCAAAATTCTTTTGCGACGGCATTGCCTATGCCGCCAAAAAGAAAAATACATTTAGCTCTAATGTTTTTTGTGATGATGTGCTGTTAAAAAAAAAAAAACTGCAATAAAATTATTAAATATATTCAAATTACCTATATTAAATGAAAAAAAAATTGAAAAAGAAATCAATAATTGCATAATAATATAAAAATTCCTGTATAGAAATAATAATTTCTCTATAATAAAAATATTCTTGCATTCATAATTAGACATCAGCAAAATTACTCCACTACATAATGTTGCATAATACATATATAATGTTTAAATACATAATGTTGTTCACAATTCAAAATAACATAAACCAAAAATAAAAGTTTTCCTCATCATTCTCTGTGGGTAACAAAAACAAAAGTTAGTCGCATTCTTCACAGGCATGTATTGGACAAGAAACAAACTCCTACTTGGGAAATATCTGAAAACAAAAAATAAAAATAATTAATGACAATATAATTATGTGTTAACATGTTAATTACAAAAAAATATAAAAATTTAACTACTATACGATTACAAAGATAATTAAGTAAATAATTTTGCCCAGACCGAAATTTGGCTCTAACTCCTAAACCAGGAACTTGATTCGAGTCCCGTCTTCTCCCACAAGTCTTTTATGTCAAAGCGGTCGTGTGTGTCAAGTTTTATGCTAATTTGACACCGTTTGATGATTTTGGGGCGTCAACACCACGAATTCTAAGTTTCTTAGGGAACTAGTTTGCCTAGACTGAAATTTGACTATAACTCCCAAACAGGGAACCCGATTCGAGTCCCGTTTTCTTTCACAAGTCTCTCGTGCCTAGGCGGTCGTGTGTGCCAAGTTTCGTGCTAATTCGACACGGTTTGGTGATTTTCAGGTGTCAACACCTTGAATTCTAAGTTTATTAAGGAACTAATTTGCCTAGATCAAAATCTGGCTCTAACTCCCAAACCGAGAACTTAATTTAAGTCTCATCTTCTCCCACAAGTCTCTCGTGCCTAGGCGATCGTGTGTGCCAAGCTTCATGCTAATCCGACGCCATTTGGTGATTTTGGGGCGTCAACACCTCGAATTCTAACTAAGTTTCTTAAGGAACTAATTTGCCTAGACCAAAATTCGGCTCTAACTCCCAAATCGAGAACCCGATTCGAGTCTCATTTTCTCCTAGAAGTCTCTTGTGCCTAGGTGATCGTGTTAGGATTTACTTTTGTGTCATTTACCTGCTATCATTGCTGAGTGTTATTTACCTTTGTGGGTTGAGTAACTTAGTTATCCAAAGGAGTGAGATTTGTTTGCAAGTTTTTAATACTCAGATCTTTTACACTATCATGGTCTTGTCCAAAGCCTTAACTTTGTTTTCTCTTTGTTGAGATGCGTCTTTAATGTGGATTGAGAGTCTTATTTTATTTTATTTTTTCATACTATGAGCTTTGCTTTGAATAATGTTATGCAGTATTTATATATTTGTGTACTTTTGGTTCTTCCAGGCTGCATTAATCTGTGTTGGGACAAGATGTGTGCTGCCCCATTTGCTGCTATAGAGTATGTTAGGAACACAAGGACCAGGCTATAATGGTGCACCAGTCTAAGTGGGAAACTTAACAATGAAAAATCATTTGTCTTTCTTTCTAATTATGTAATTAGCCTCTATCCTTTTGGGCTGTGTACAGTTAATGTATGGTTATTCTTACCTTAGAATGCAAAGATACAATTTATACCTGATCTTCTGGTGATCGTGTATATGGAGTCTCATCTCCCATAGATTCTCTAAATACCCAGTGGCCACTCAATGCATGAGGAATCTATGACAGTCCATACATAATGTGTTAATCATATTTGAATTTTATTATATATATGCATATATATGTTATGTGAAAATTTAACTATCAAATAATTTAATTTATATCAAACCTGTCTGTTGGAATCTACAATCGCCCCTTATAACACAATGGCCATAATCTCAGCTCTCATCTACTGTAAATGGGTAGAAAACTGTGCTCACATCTCCTCTCTCAACTCATCACTTAGCTCTGCATGAACCTGCTAGGTGATTTAAACAACAGTCAATGGCTGGGGTGTTGACCGTAATGACCTAGCACCATCTTTATACACCGCGCTCCGAGGCATAGTTTTTCCGTACGTACGACAATATCCATGTCCGTCATGACCTATCAACTCATGAAAATGGCATTCCTAGCCTCTAAAGTGCAGCAATCCTCAGGTAGCATGGAGCGTTGACGATTAAACTCATCCTATATTGAAGAAGACATACAAGTATATGTCAAATTAAAACGGTTGACACACAAAAAATAAAAAATAAAATTTAAATTCAATGTTAAGTGTTTGGAAACTACCAAGGTCAGGATAACCACAGGGTTATCTACTCTACGTGTCATATGCCAAACATTCATCTTATCAATAGACTATAAGACTCTCCCTTGTCGATCATCTAGATTTTTTTAGAAATATGAAAATTAGAATCCAAATAATTTGAAAATGTATAATGCTTATTTATATACAAAAATAAAAATAATAAAATATAAACCTCATGCCGGATCTGAGTAAAAGTAGTACACCCTGTGGTATGAGGTATGCTGTGAGCTCGCAGATTTTTAGCGTTCCTAGTTGCAATTTTCTATAACAAGTTCAACAAATGTAAGTATATAAATATGATTTATATGTTTACATATCATACATATAACTTATTTGTATACCTCTGCGTTGGAAGTACGCTAATACTCCACAAGTTCTTCCCACTAGCTTAGCACAATGTGCAAAGGAACATCATCCTTCAAATTAGGATCAGAACTTCTAGGCTTGAAATACTTGGTCTTAAGCTTATTCTTGTGATCCTTTTATATGTTGTTGTCGGTTTTCATGCAAATTGGCTTATATTCCTCTGGACAGACATTCAAATTGTCCTACAAAACACAATTTAAAAGTTTAAATAATAATAACACAATTTTAGAATTTTAATTTTTGGACAAAAATATACTTTTACCTTTACATCCTTTCAGATAGCATCAAGAATATCGTTAGGCACAATGATCCAATCAAGAAAAGTAAGAAGAACAATGTTACCATTGCGCACAATAATGCCAAGTTGAGTAGTTAACTTAGACACATTATTCCCTATTGGGCAGTAATTTTCGTCAAATTGTATGTCCAACTTTGTACCAGTATTCCACTCCTTAATGCCCTTAGCGCATCCTTTACAACGCCTAGTTGAGGTTGATGAAGAACTAATATGACCTACGAGATACAATAAGAATAAACAATATACAATGATAATAAACAAATGCAAATTTAAATAATGTTAATACAAATTAAATTCTTATACCTGAGGTGGGCTGTAAAGAAGTCGAAGGGTCTGGAAAATACACTAAGAATGAACAAGTTATATATAATGAGAATAAATAAATGTATATTTAAATAATTTTCATACAAATCAAAGCAAATTTATATACCTGTTGTTGGTTGTGAAGATGATGACTCTAGTTGGAATGATAGCTACTATGGTACCACAGATGGTGGGCACACCAATGGTAGGCGTACCGATGGTAGGCATGGAGGTTGAGTAAATGACAGTTGTTGTGGTGCCACTGATGGTGGTCGATGCGGTGGCACTAATGGCCCCTCTGATAGTGGTCGTTGTGATGCCTCCTCTAATGGTGGTGTCACTAATGGTGGTCGCTGCGGTGGCTGGTCAGATGGTAGTGGCACTAATGGCCCCTCTGATGGTGGTTTATGTGATGCCTTCTCTAATGGTGGTACCACTGATGTCTTCTTACGTACCACATCGGACATCATGCGTAGGGGATGATCAGGCTTCTTCTTCCTTACCATAATAATCTGTAAGTAATATGACATTAATTGACATTAGAAACATAGAGAATGGTTTTGAATCAACTATAATATGACTGTTAGACTTATCTATTTTAATGATTTATTTAATTATATTTTAATTTATTTGAAAAGAAAAATAGAATCCAAAATTTATTTTGATGATTTATTTAATTATGTTTTAATTTATTTGATAGAGAAAAATAGAATCAAAATTTATTTTGTCCCATTATTTCTCACCTAAACTTTTATCTTAAATATTGTTTGAATGTATTTAATATTTGCTTAAATCAGGAATTCATTTCAACCCAAAAACAATGCTCAAATCAGAAGTTCAAACAGCCCAAAATAAAGGTTCAAATAGTCCAGTACAACAGCATGCCAAAAGGTTCAAACAACCCAGCATAGCAGCAGACCAAAAGGTTCAAACTACCCAACACAACAGGATGCCAAAAGGTTCAAATGGCCCAGCACAGCAACAGACCAAAAGGTTCAAACAGCCCAGCACAACAGTAGGCCAAAATGTTCAAGTAGAAGATATTCAAATTAATAATGATGGAGTGGAAGATATTCAAATGAATACAACGGCTATAAATTCAAATGAATACAACAACTATAAACGGCTATAAGTTTCATTATATATACAAAAGCCTCTAATGTAAACAAGTAACAAAAAAAGAACCAAAAAATATTCTTTGATCTATAATCACATACATCTATTCTCTGAAAAATTTTCTGAGAAGTGTTCTTTAATTTTTGTTTACATCCTCTTTCAGAAATTATACACTGAGATGTATAGCTTTAAGCCCATCTTTCTTGTGTGAGGTTTACAAGAAAACCAGAGCTTCATTTTTATATCTATCTTTGAGAGATAATTCTTGTATCTTTCTGTGAAAGCAAAAAACACATTCTTTTCGACCTTGTAAGAATGTAGTACACTTAGTGTTCTTGACTTAAAAAGTCTGTGTAAAATCTATGGAGGATTGCTCCATTTGTGAAAAGGTTGCTAGCACCCTGTGAAGCTAGAGTATAGTGAAAAATCTCAAGTGAAGCATGAGGAGTGGATGTAGGCCGAGTTGAAACCAAACCACTATAAATTTGTTTGCCTCTCTCTCCCTTATCTCTTTATTTTATTTAAATTGCCATAGCTATATTTCACATTTTCACTGTGCTGAATCATTAACTGACATAGTTGTTAGAACACTTGTTTTAATTATTTTTATTTCATTAACTATATTTATTTATTGTGGTAGTCATAATTTTTATTAGGGTATTATTATTTTTATTTGTAAAAACCTAATTCACCCCCCCTCTTGAGTTGTCTTTTGGGTAACAATGACATTAGAAACATAGTAAATGGTTTTGAATCAACTATAATATGACATTAATTGAACTAATACAATTACAAAGACAAAGTAAATTAAGAAACTGATGATTAACTACAACCTTGGCCTTAATTCAATTACTGATTTTTATTAAATATCAACCTATTTCAACATCAAGTGTTTCTCCTTCTGCGGCTTCCCTCACCCAACCGACTTCTTTATCACGAAGCATTATGTTTTCTTCCAATTGTTAGCTCATATATGGCTCGATTTCTGGATCAGACGAATCTATATCAAATAAACCTCTTTGAGACATCTTCACCACCACTTGCTAGTCTGGTTCTAACGGGGTCTGCAATATACCAAACTTGCTCTGCTTGGGATGCCAAAATGAAAGGTTCATTGGTAATTCGATCATCTCGGTACAACAAATGGTTGAAGTTGACCAACGTGAAATTGAAGACATCTTCTTTCTTCCCGTGAATGTTGTCAATCCAGTCAAACTTAAACAACACATGCTTTATCTCATTGGAATATCAAATCTCAACAATATCTGTCAATTATCCATAATAGTACACAGACTCCACACGAGGATTTTTGTCTTTTCGACTAGCATAGCTTATGGTATTTGCCTTTAAAGCTACACTACAATTTTGAGTGGCTCAACGGTCATCCATGGCCTTTACTCGATATCAAAACCCATTCATTATATACCCGTTGAACCTTCTTGTCAAGTTATGAGGACCATTTGCTAATACAATAATCTCTTCAGAAAATGTGACATCATTAGTGCTTCGCAAAGTTCGGACCTATTTAAAACAAAAATGTAAAATTTAAAATGTAGTTTGAGTTAGGTAACGAGAATCTGTAGATTTAAATACATACATGTTCCTTGAACCAAAGGTGAAAAGTTTCAAAATGTTCACGCCAAAATTGATGATCGTCGACACGAGGCATTTTGACCTTAAGTACTTCAAGGTGTTTGCTCTGTAGATTGAAAATTTATCAATAAAAAATTTTTGGTTCAAAATTCAATAAACATAATAAAATATTGAGTGAGTGACATAACCTACTTTATGATGGTTGAACCGTGCTTGTATTGAATAAGACATACCGATGAGCTTGTACCCAAGAAGTATTATCAAGATCAAAGCTTGTGTTTTCACCAACAGCATAACCCATATTATCATCACCACTGTAGTTCCTCATGGGTCGACTAGATTTGGTTTCTACATCATTGAGATATTGTGCATAAAAATTCATGCATTCTTTCATAAGATATCCTTTAGCAATTGAACCTTCTAGATAAGCTCTATTACGAACATATTGCTTCAAAGTAAGAAGATACCTCTCAATTGGATACATCCATCGAAACTGAATCACTCCAGCCAATAATGCTTTATCAACTAGATGTACATGCAAGTGCTCCATTATATCAAAAAAAATTGGAGGAAATATTTTCTCTAGATGACAAAGTGTTACGGCGATACCATTTAATTTCCATCCAGAACTGTTGCATATGAAATATTTATCAAGATTGGCGTCCTCTTTTCGAAACAACATGCAACTGTTAGGACATGCATCCCACGTCTCATACATGAAGTCCAAATCTGGTGTGACCTTTTGAGCTTTATAATATGAGTCTGGGAGTTTCACACCTAACGGGAACGCCTCATTCAATAACTCAAGCAAGACTTGTATGTCCATTGATTAAGCACCTTCAGATGTAGAAGTCGAACAATGAATGACAAAGATATGAATTTCTGACAACCCGAATACAATTCACTTTGTGCATCTTGAAGAAGTTTAAAATACTTTGCAATCTTAGCATTTGGACAGAGCTAGGGTTCAGATGCATGGGGATTAGGTGCCTGTGGTTTATTACCCTCAACACTTGTACCGGCATGTGGATTTCCCATAGCCCCTTGTATTATTCCAACCATATTATCCCCAATGTCTAAATTAGCCAATATCTCATTCTCTCGATTACCATGCAGAGATACGTAAGATTCTCCATGATTAATCCAATGTTTGTACTTTTTAAAAAATCCATTCAAAATTAGATGCTTCCGCACACTCTCTCGTACGAGATGGTATCAATTCTCACATTTCCTATACGGACAACTAATCATCGAACCTTCAGCCCTATTAGTGTAGGAAAACACAAAGAATTAATCAATCTCATTAATGTATTCCCTCGACATCTTATTTGGAAAGTCAATGCAACTCTTATCCATCCTCTGTACTTCCCTCAAATATCCCTTCTGCTCATAATATATTCCTATTAAGTTTAAGGGAAAATTTTATAGAATAGCTATAAGGATTTGTTAATGTATGGTACTAAATGTTTGGTGGTTAAGAAAAAACATGTTTACTGAAATGAGACAATTGAGATGGATGAGTAGAATTACAAAAAAATATAAAATAAGAAATGAATCCATTAGGAACTTCTTAGTTTAATTTGATGGAAGCAGACCATAATCATTTATGAACTTCTTAGTATAAACAAAATGAAGGCATTTTATTCCTCACAAAATTCAAATCAAAGCATCAAAAAGGGAATGCAAATGAACATGGCATAAACCATTAAAAAACAAATCCCAAAAATTGTTGCTACTTCCAAGACCAAATTCAAATAGGTTAAGACTAGTACTCCATAACCAAGTCATTATTTGAAATATTTTGCTTCTATTCTATTTACTTGTTTGTAAGTTTTGTCGCAAGAAATTGGGATGAAGGTGGTTGAGTTTATGTAATGCCTGAACTTCTGTATAGAAAAGCAATTGGATATTGTGTCAAAAATTGGAAAATGTATCTCCGTATATTACAAGGCCCCAAAAAATTACGTAGCACTAACAAAAAATAGAAATCCACTTTTGCGTACGTCTTTTCCTATTATGATTTTGTCTTGCTGGTCAGAATATAGAACCAAAGATTCTCCAAATCAATGAACATGATGATAAATGTGTATATACTATAAAGAAAATAATGAAGAATGAGCTACCCTATTCTCACATTCATTGCCCTCAAAGTATAAGGGCTCCTCGCTCACGCATGCATGCACGTATAGAAGGGTTTAATACAAAAGGCACAAATTGTTAGATATATATAGCAAGATAGCTTCTATGGAAGAAATCATTTTCCCACATAAATAAAAGATGCTCCTCATGTCAAGTAAAAAGAAGATAATAATTATATCAAATTAAAGAAAATTATATATGCTCCCCCCATCCTTTCATGACAATCTCCCAAATCCATATGACATAATTTTCAATGAATTTATAAAATTAAACAAAAATTTCAGTTAGCCTGGCAGAGCAGAGACGTGAAGACGAAGAAAAAAAAGAAGAAGAAGAAGAAGAAGAAGAGCTAACCTGGTTCAGAGATTGAGACTGATTGAGAGAGTTGAAGAAAGACACGCCGCATTGTCATCGTTCGCTCGCCGCGATGTGGGAATTTTTGATAGGGTTTTTGGTTCAAAAGATTAAGGATTTTTGAGATTGGGGATTTTTGGTTGAAGGGGGAAAAAACGAGCGCGAAGGGAAAAAAAGCTAAGCACTCAGATTTTGGTTTTTTTGTTTTGTTTTGTTTTGTTTGTGACCTCAAGTTTCACTCTCACAAATGAAAATTTAAACAATAAAACGATGTCGTTTAACTAATTTTTTTATTTGCGACAGGAGGATTGCCATTGCCAAAAACCTTTATTTGCGACGGGGGGTCATTTTTTGCCAAAAACATCTGTGTCCATTTTGCTGTGCAATGAGAGCTAGGAATAGAAAGAAACAAAAAAAAGAGAGAGAAACAAGAGATGATCAGCGAAAGATAGACAAAGAGAGAGAGAAAGATAGAGAAAAAAGATGCATGAGAGAGATATATATAGAGAGAGAGACATAGAAAGAGAGAGAAGAGAGATGAGTAAGAGAGACAGCGAGAGATGGGATAGATAGAGAAGAGAGATGAAAGAGATAGAGAAGAGAGATGAGCAAGAGACACAAAAAGAAAAAAAGACAGAGAGAAAGAGAGAGAGACCCATTTTATTTTTTGACTTTTTCCTTTTTCAACAACAATGGGCTAAGAGAAAGAGATGAGTATGATTGAGAGAAATGAGCGATTGAGAGAGAAGAGAGATGAGTGAGAGACAGAGAGAGAAAAAGATAGAGAGAGAGAAAGAAACAAGAGATGAACGAGAGATACATAGAGAGAGAGAGAGAGAACACAAAGATATGAACGAGAAAGAGATATATATATATATATAGAGAGAGAGAGAGAGAGAAGAAAGATGAGTAAGAGAGATAGAGAACGAAGAGAGATGAGAGAGCCAAAGAGAAGAGTGATGAGAGAGAGAGAGAGAGAGAGAGACCCATTTCATTTTTTGACTTTTTTCTTTTTCGACAACAATGGGCTAAGAGAAAAAAATGAGTGCTCAAGAGAAATGAGAGATAAGCGATTGAAAGAGAAGAGAGAAGAGAGAGAGAGAGAGAGAGAGAGAGAAGAAAAAAAAAGATCGGGGGAGGAAGGGAGTGAGCAAGGAGAACACAATGGGGGAGAGAGAGAGAGAGAAAGACAGAGCAGATGCATGCATAAAGAGTGATGAGAGAGAGAGAGAGAGAGAGAGAGAGAGAGAAAGAGAAAGAGAAAGAGAAGAGAGATGAGCGAAAGAGAGACAGAGAGACAGGAAGATGAAAAAATGGGTAAAAAGAGAAATGTTACATCAAAACAGTATCGTTTTTTCTTTTTTTTTTTTAATTTTTTGTTTGCGACAGCACCTAATACCGTTGCAAAAAAACTCTTTTATTTGCGACTATAGTTCATGCCGTTGCAAAAAATAGCTTTATTTATGATAGTAAGGGTTGCCGTCACAAAAAACGTGCATTATTTACGACTGCAGTTGTTGCCGTCGCAAAACTTGTTTTTTTTTTTTTTTTTTTTTTTTTTTTTTTGTGACAGGAAGTAGTGCCGTCGTTGAAACTCAATTTATTGGCGACGGTAAGTGGTGCCGTCGCAAATACTTCCGTGTTATATGCCCCATTTTCTTGTAGTGTGTGGTTGGTCATTTAGGTAAAAAAATAAAGAATGATTGTGTTTTCTCATTATCATGTTTGGATGGATGACAAAGTAAAGCATGTAAGTAGGGATAGTCACGAATCCAGTTTGGGACAAGATGGTCACATGATGTAAGAGAGGAATATGAGTGTGATTTTTTTCTTCTTTTGTATTTTAAGTGACATTCTTAATATTATAAATATTTTTCAATCAATAAAGTTATTTCTCATTGTAATTATAACCCTATGCATTAACATTTAATTTTTAGCTTGAAAAAAAGAGTACAATGTGATGACTAACTTTTAAAATGCCATACTTGCAGCAGGTTTTGTTAGTTCTATTTAATCACGAACAACATTAAGAAGATTCAATTTATATAGAGAGAGCAATTTATGTTTTTCTAAATATTTTGTAGATTTCATATTTTCGAATACTTGAGTACATCGAACAAATTGATATTGATAGCTTTTGAATTGATTTGTACAAAAGTTGCTATAAAAAAGTTGAATATCATTATAGTTAGATTGTTTGTTGTCACTACATACATAATGATATTTATATTATAGCGAGATAATTTCCTTTTCGTTAATAATTTTTATGTATAATAATAATTCAAACTTAACAAGTGTTTTTTTATTTTATTTTATTAGACACAATGTTAATATTGTAGTAAAAAACAATACTGGTTCAATAAATCTCAATGTTCAAGATAAACAGACAAAGTTTATCTAACCATCATATTTGAAGAATATGAGATCAAAGGCAGGAAACTATAAAATTTATTGTAAATAGCTTATTCCTACCCTTTCAAACACAATGTTATAATTTCAAAATTTTATAAGATAGTGGAGTTAGAATAATTAAAGATTATATTGCATCATGCCAAGACTGCACCTATGCATACCAACAATGCTACATTAACCAGATTGTGCACTGTGTGTGACATTTGTTTTAAATATAGATTAGTCTAAAAAATGTCTATACTTTTTAGAAGGTAAAAAATATATATATTGGCTTCGTTTGGCATAAATGGTTTAGGTTAAAATAGTCACCAAAAAAATAAAATATGCTAAAAAGTCAATAAGACAAAATGTCACATCCAAACCATAATTATTTTATTTTTTCTCTCACAAAAGTCAAAAAAGTCAAAAAGTCCATCCCTAACAAGATTTTTTAGTCCTAAGCTAAAACAGTCAAAAAATCAAAAAGCCAAAAAGCCAACTCACATCTCAAACAAAAGCAATATGTAAGTATAATATTTTTATTTTATAACATTTTATAAATACATAATATATGTGTTATTCATCAATTATAATACTATCATGCTGACAATATAGGAATGCTAATAGAATGCCCACAACAATTTAAATTTAAATTATAATATATTTTATTTATTCAATAAATTTCGAACAAATGTAATAAAATTTTATTTTTATTACTTTAATTATGAAATACTAATATTTTCTTTTAAAAGTATATATATTTTATGCTAATAAGTGGTATTTGGAAAAGATAGTAAAACATTAACTTTTTAACTTTTTTATATAAAAAAATAAAGAGGTAGTATAACTCAAAAAAACTAACAAACTGACTTTTAACCTTTTATTAATGTTCTCAAATGCCCCTGAATCCAATCCCGTGCACGGGTGATTTGCTAGTTTGTTTGATTGTATATCATCTCATCCCTTTTTTGAATAACTTACCAAAGAGTTATTATATATCAACAGAATTCAATTTTATAACTAGGCACAACCTTTTTACATGATGCATGTGAGAGAATTGTTTGCATGATCAAATTTTACTCATAATTATTATTTAGTGAACATTCTATTTGAGTTTTATATAACATGCATATGATCTTGTGTTTATTTGATCACATCAATCTAAACTCGCCATTATGATGTATTTGTTACTAGGGATGGATGTGCACAGGCTGGTTTCAGCTAATTTTAAGAGAAATATTAACCAAATTAATTGAATAAATTATTAATAGTTTTTAATAGTTGATTTTAATTTTCATTAAGTGCTATTGAAAGTTAGTTGTAATAAAATTATCGTTAAAAATAATTTTTTGCATGTCGCTAAAAATTGATAATTAGTGACTTTTTTTTATCACAATTTTTATAAATTGTTATTAAAACTTACAATTAGTAACTTTTTCTATGATGAATTTTTAAAATTTTTTTAAACTATAATTGAAAATTAAAAATTAATGAATTTTTTGTGACAATTTTTTTAAACTGTTGCTGAAAATTAACAATTAGTGACATTTTTTTAATAGTATTTGATAAAAAAAAGTCATTAATTATCACATGACCTATTGAATAATAAATTTATTTTTTAAGACTTACACGTAAATCCTTCAAAACAATTTTGGGTAATGGGAAATTTTTAACTTCCCGACAATTCATCGCTCTATTGAATAACTTACCAAATGGTAGGGATGGGAGTGAGTCGGTTACGGTCACGGAATTTTCAATCCGTTATTCGTCCGCCAGATTAGTGAATAAGAGAAAATCAATCCGCATCCGTCTGCCAATCTGACAGATGTGGATCGAGCGAATTGACAGATTGGCGGATGGAAGCGAATCGGTTTGGCAATTTAAAACTTTATATATTTTCAACATAATTCAACTTGTATACTTCCTCAAAAAAAAAAAAAAAAAATATTACGGTCAATAACTTCAAAAAGTATTATAATCATTGCACGTCTCATCCAAAGAAAGAAAGTTTAAAACTTTAAAATATTACAGTCACCGAATGCCTGATCCACATATTGCAATTACATCATGCCTCATCTACAAAATATTACAATTTGTGATTCTTAAAATATAAAAATAATTCAAACCACCAAAACCATGAAAAAGTAGTAGAGATTGTATATCTATATATTATTACATCTATATCTGTTTTTGAAAATAAAAACCAACAAGCATATATCATTTTTTTTATTTATTATTTTTAGAGTTAGATTTAAAAACAAAAAAATATAGATAAATAATACATTTATTTTTTTCAATTCAAAAAATATATTCAAGTTGAAAACTCTTTTTCAACAGAATATATTCAACAAAATATTTAGAATCTTTTTCAATTAAAAATACAAATAGAATATCCAAATAAATTAAAAATACAAAATCTTACAAATTATTAGGGGTACTTGCGGTTTGGCGGTTCGGTTGTGGCCAAATGAAGTTCAAATCCGCCATCTATTCAAAACTAGACGGATTGAAAAAAATCAATCCGTAACCGTTCACTCGTCATTACGCATTCATCCAAAATGTGACGAATCAATTCAAATTGGTCAATTTAAACAAATTGATATATCCACTGCTTGCCCTTACCAAATAGTTGTTCTATATCAACAGAATTCAATTTTATAATTAGGCACAACCTTTTTACGTGATGTATGTGAGAGAATTGTATCCATAATCGGATTTTACATGTAATTATTATTTAGTGAATATTCTACTTGGGTTGTAAATAATGTGTATACTATGATCTTGTATTATTTGTTCACATCTATCTAAACTTGCCATTATGATGTATTTGTTACTAGGGTGTCAACCAAATTAATTGAGTAAATTATCAATAGATTTTAATAGTTAGATTTAATTTTTATTAAGTTCTATTGAAAGTTAGTTCTAGTAAAATTGTCGTTAAAAATAATTTTTTGCGATGATTTTTTTCATATTGCTAAAAATTGACAATTAGTAACTTTTTTTTTTATCATAATTTTTATAAATTGTCTCTAAAAATTACAATTTGTGATGTTTTTCTTTTACTTATTTTTCAAACTGTCATTAAAAATTGAAAATTAATGAATTTTTTGTGACAATTTTTTTAAACTGTCACTAAACTTATAATTAGTGATTTTTTTGTGACAAGTTTTTTACACGGTTGCTAAAAGTTAACAATTAGTGAAGTTTTTTAATAATGTTTGATGAAAAATACTATTAATTATCATAAGATATATTAGATAATAAGTTTACCTATTAGCACTTATACATAAATCTCCCAAATCAATTTTGGAAGAATGGGAGATTTTTGACATGCCGCCAATTCATTTATCCTTAAAATCCACGAATTTCTTGAATATTTTAGCCAGCAATGCTAGGTGGCCATAAATTCTGTGGCTCGAATAGCTCAAAATTGTCAAAACGATGTCGTTTTGACAGTTTCGGACCATTTGAGCCACCGAAATTGTGGCCACCAAACATTTTTCTATTTTAGCAAGTTCAAACTAGCGGATTCAGTAAATTAAATATATAAAAAAGAGAAAAAAATATCAATGAATATACAATTCTATTTTATTTTTATAAATGAATATTTTATTTTTTTTAACAATTTCAAAGAAAAAATTATTATTAATTCTAAACCTTGACAAAAGTTACTAAATAACCGAATGTATGATATTATTTAAAATTATGTTTTATAAATAAATATACAAACAATCAAATTAAAGATATATATATATATATATATATGAATGAAAATGAGTAGATGTCAAGAGATTATGACATTTGTAAGATAATTTTGGATTTACATATAGGTGTCAATTTGTAAACAGTTTGATAAATTTTGATCCATGATTCAATAAACTCATCAATGTTTATCATTTAAACCGTTCAGTTCAACTTGTTCACCTTCGTTCTTCTTCTCAAACCGCACAAATTTAGGTCGGTTTAGTGGTTTGGTGAGTTTTTTTTTAACAATTATCCTCACTTGTATTATATGGATACACGGCCGGATCTGAGGTGAGACAATTAAGATGGTCATCTTGGGCTCTTAATTTTGAATAAAATTTAGGGCTATCAATCAGCGGTGTGTATCATGTTATGTTATTTCATAATTATTTTAATGTTAGTTTAATTTATTTATTTTTATATTGTTGTATAGTGCTATTTTGATTCATGTCTCATTGATATTGAATGTGAAAACTTTCACATTTAGTTAAAAATAACTTAATAAATGTATGGTGAGATTAAATTTTTTTCTACAAGTTAAATTTTATAAAATTTATTTATACTAATTGAAATTATTCATAAAATGTTTGATTTCAACTCAATTGCATTTTTCTAATTAAACAAATTATACCTTATTACCATATACAGTTTTACTAGATTGACTCTAAAATAGGTAACAAAAACTAAGGGAACTTACTTGTAAGTCGTAAAACGTATACTTATTATCCAATAGATCATGTAAGAATTAATTGTATTTCTCATCAAACACTATTAAAAAATATCACTAATTGTTAATTTTCAACGACAGTTTGAAAATTTTGTCACAAAAAATGTTACTAATTATAAGTTTTAGCGACGGTTTAAAAAAATCGTTGCAAATTTTTAGCTTTTAGCGATAGTTTGAAAAATTTATCAAAGAAAAACGTCGTTAATTGTAAGTTTTAGCGACAATTTATAAAAATCGTGACAAAAAAAGTCATTAATTGTCAATTTTTAGCGATATGCAAAAAATCATCACAAAAAAGTAATTTTTAGTGACGATTTTATTATGACTTATTTTCAATAGAACTTGATGGGAATTAAATCCAACTATTAGGATCCATTGATAGTTTATCCCAAAAAATACATATCTTAAATGAAAAAAAGATATTGGTGTTAAGTTATTATTTTCATGCTTTTCTATTCAATTAGAGGGAGTTAAGTAAAAGATTAAAAAAAAATATCATAACATCTCTTAGTGAACATTAAAATATATAACTAATAATTCATATTATTGAGTCGTGTCATACTTGGATTCATATAAAAAAATGATCAATCATAACTTGCTAATTTTATATATTGTTTAAGTTGTATTGAAAATTCTCATTCTTACGTCCAATTAATTTTACATCTTATAACATTGGTAAGTTAAAAAATAAAGGTTCGATTCAACTAATTGAAATTTCACTGTTATATATATATATATATATATTGTTATCTAAATTTGGTTAAAATAGAACTAAATTTTTATCCTTTTTAGTCATTGTAATAATTTCTCAGGTGTTGATATCATTTTATGTAAACATTTTTTTTTTTTTTTTTGAGTAATAATATAAGAAACGCGCAATTTAAAAAAAGAAACATTTATATACAAGTTCTAATTTATGAACTTATACTCTATTAAATTTTAATTAAGATTTTTTGAACCTTCAAGTCCCATTAAATTTTTAATAGTCGAAATTGTCCTTCAAATAATAATTGTTCATCATTTATGATTATCTATAAAGAAACATGGTGATTTAACATTAATTTGATTTTCAAAACATTAAAATATCAACTTTCAAAATGAAAAAACTAAAAAAATATATGTTTTTTGAAAAATTGAAAAACTTGAATTATTTTATTGTACAAAACTGAAAATTTTGTATCTATAAAGGAGTATGATTATGACATCCTAAATATTTAATTAATAACACAACTAACTACGATTAATAATAATAATATTTTAAGTTGCACTGAAAGACAGAAGGTTACTTTTGCCACTTTCACTTTCAAAGATAATGCGCAGGAATGATGGCTTTTCACCCTAGAGAAAGAAGAAATTGTGACTTGGGCAAGATTCTTGGAGGTATTTTATGCAAAATACTTTCCAGATTTGTTACCGGAACAAAAGGCGTCAGAATTCATACATCTAAAGTAAAGAACCATGACGGTGGGCGAATACGAGTGTAAGTTCACACAACTCACTCGGTTTGCAACATATGTTATCCCCACTGAAGCTCGAAAAGCAAGAAAATTCAAAGTAGGATTGGATACTAAAATCAAAGATAGGTTTGAGGTTTTGAAACTACCAACCTATGAGAAAATGGTAGACCGAGCGTACATTACAGAAAAAGGGATTAAAGCCTCGTGTTTTGGAGAACCAATCCAAAGGAAGCGATTTTTGGAAAGAGACAACAAAAGATCCGGTGTTGCACCTCGCAAGAGGGTAAATACGGGCATAGCCAGCTCAGGCAATCAAGGTTTTACTAACTCCAGATGTGGCACCATTCCAACTTACCCTATGTGTGGAAGGGCTCATCGGGGACAATGCCGTCGAAACACGAGAGCATGCTTTAAATATGGTCAAGTTGGCCACTTATTGAGGGATTGTCCAAAGCTGACAAATCCTACAGCTAGCCCCTCTAGCCTAGTCAGAAAACCCGTAGGCCCTGGAGAAGAGAGGAAAGACCAAAAACGCTAAGAAATGGCTTTTGCCTTGGTACCTGGAAAACCAGAAGTAATGTCAGGTATACTTTATGTTTATGGTCATTTAGCTCACGTCCTCATTGACTCTAGGTCAACTCATTCTTTTGTTGCACCACACTTTACTGCTAAGTTGGCATCAACACCCGAACCCTTAGGATATACATTGTCTGTGTCTTTTCCTTCTGGTAATTCTACCTGTAGTATTGATGTGTACAAATCATGTATTATACCCTTAAAAGGCAAAACCTTATACATAAACTTGATTCCCCTCTATATTGGAAACTTTGATGTGATCTTAGGAATGGATTGGCTAGCTGCCAACCACACCTCTATTGATTGTAAAGCTAAAAAGGTCTCCCTCAGGTTACCAAGCCAACTCGGGCTTGTCTTGATGGGACTGGAGTTTCCAACCCTCCATATATTATATCATCCATGACAGCCCAATGACTTTTAAGAAAGGGTTGTTATAGTTATATTTGTTATGTGATCGATACACAAAAAAAAGTCCCCACCGTTGATGCAATCCCTGTGGTTTGAGAATTCCTGAATGTCTTCCCTGAAGATCTACTTAGTACTCCAATTGACCGAGAAATCGAATTCACCATTGAAACTCAACCTGGTACCTAACCTGTATCAAAAGCCCCTTACTGCATGTCAATGACGGAATTGAAAGAACTGAAGACTCAACTCCAAGAACTCCTGGACAAAGCTTTCATTCAACCTAGTATCTCATCTTGGAGAGCTTCAATACTATTCGTAAAGAAAAAGGATGGCACGATGAGGTTATGCATCGATTACCGGGAGTTGAACAAGGTCACCATCAAGAATCGGTACCCCCTACCACGAATTGATGACTTGTTTGATCAACTTCAAAGCGCCCAAGTATTCTAAAAAATTGACTTACGTTCTGGCTATTACCAACTAAAAGTCAAAACGAAAAGTATCGAAAAGACTACCTTCAGAACCTGTTACGGGCACTACGAGTTTCTCGTCATGCCGTTTGGCGTCACAAATGCTCTAGCGGCCTTCATGGACCTCATGAACCGAGTATTCAAACCCTATCTTGATGAGTTCGTCATCGTCTTCATTGACGACATCCTCATATACTCCAAGTCACCAGAAGACCATAAGCAACATTTACGAGCGGTTTTATAAACACTACGTGATCACAAACTTTATGCCAAGTTGAAGAAATGCGAATTTTGGATTACTAGTGTACACTTTCTCGGTCACGTCATTAACAAAAATGGCATCTCGGTTGACCCCCAAAAAGTTGCAGCAATCGTGGACTGGCCACGACTTACTAACGTGTTAGAAATTCGAAGTTTCTTGGGTCTAGCTGGCTATTACCGACGTTTCATGCCAAATTTCTCGAAATAGCATCACTTTTGACCCAGCTAATTCAAAAGAACACACTCTTTGAATGGATTGACAAACAAGAGCGTTACTTCCAAGAATTAAAAAGTTGACTTGTGTCAGCTCCTATACTAGCACTCCCTACATGAGTAGATAGATTCGTGATTTACAGTGATGCCTCATACAATGGTTTAGGTCACATTCTTATGCAAAACGGAAAAGTTATTGCTTATGCCTCGCGACAACTAAAGACTCATGAGAAAAACTACGCAACTCATGATCTAGAATTAGCTACGGTAATCTTCGTCCTCAAGATCTAGCGCCATTATCTCTACGGTGCAACTTGCAAAATTTACACTAATCACAAGAGTCTTAAATATTTGTTCACACAGAAGGAACTGAATATGAGGCAACGACGGTGGCTAAAATTTATGAAAGACTACGATATAGAAATCCATCATCATCTAAGCAAAGCTAACGTAATGGCAGACGCACTGAGCCGAAAGATGACTAGAAGTTTGGCATGTACTCTCGTTTCCCGCAAAATTAATGGACTGCTCGCCAACATAACCGTTGAACCTACCTTAATTGAAGAAATTAAAACACGCCAATGTGAAGATAAACTTTTGAAGAAAAAGTACAAGGAATAAAGGAGTACGTCTGATCTTGAATTCACTATAAGTAATGGGATACTGAAATTTTGAAATCGAATTTGCATACCCTGACATTCCGAAACTCAAGAAGAAAATATTGATGGAAGCTCATAGCTCGAGATTTGCAGTCCACCCTGGCAACACAAAGATGTACCATGATCTGAAGGAACACTACTGATGAACAAGAATGAAAAGAGACATAGCAAGCCATGTCTCTAAATGTTTGCATTGTCAGCGCGTTAAAGTAGAACATCAGAGACCTTCAAGAATGCTGCAACCACTCTCTATTCCTGAATGGAAATGAGAACACATTACTATGGACTTCATGGTCCGGCTACCACAGTCATTTTCAAAGAATGATGCAATATGGGTTATAGTATATCGATTAACGAAGTCGGTGCATATTCTACCAATCAAAATCATGTACTCCCTTAATAAGTTTGCCACTTTGTACATCAAAGAAGTCATTTGATTGCATGGTACCCCAATTTCAATCGTGTTTGACTGAGACACCCCGCTGCGTGTCTCACTTCTGGAACAAATTGCAAGAAGCGTTGGGAACCACACTGGAGTTTAGCATGGCTTATCACCCACAAACTGATGGGCAATCTGAAAGAACAATTCAGACGTTGGAAGACATGTTACCTGTATGTGTATTGGACCTCAAAGGTAACTAGGATGAGCACCTACCTTTAGTGGAATTTGCCTATAACAACAGCTACCAAGCAAACATTGGAATGACACTGTACGAAGCTCTGTATGGAAGGAGATGTCAATCACCTCTGTATTGGACAGAAGTTGGGGACATGAAATTGTTAGGCCCCGAGATCGTGCAAATCATAAATGATAAAATCCAACTCATCCAACAACAAATTCGCACTGCTCAAAGTCGCCAGAAAAGCTATGCATATACACGAAGATGGAAATTGGAATTCCAAGTAGGAGATCATGTTTTCCTAAAGATCTCACCGATAAGAGAGGTTATCCGATTTGGAAAACGAGGCAAGTTAAACCCATGTTACATCGGACTATTCGAGATACTGGAAAGGATTGGTTCAGTGGCATATCGCTTTACCCTGCCACCTAAATTGTCCAATGTCCATAATGTGTTTCACGTTTCGATACTTCGATGATACCTTCGAGATCCAGAACATATTGTCCATTATGAGAACCTGGAAGTTCAAGAGGATCTCTCTCATGAAGAATAACCAGTGCAGATTCTCAATCGTCATGATCAAGTTTTCAGAAATAAGACAATTGTAGACACCCCATTTTTGACCGTCCTCAAGACTTGGACGTCATCGTTTGAACACTCAATGATCATCCATGCTTGTGTTCGTTTTGAGTTCTTGGAGGTCTCGGCTATGCGCCTTGCCTCAAGATCTCTCAACTTGTCTGTTTTGTGCTTGATTGTGGACCAAACACTTATGTTTTTGCTTTTAAGAGAAGAGGGTGGCTTGTTTGCCATACCCTCAACCCACCGGCCAAGGCTTGAAGCCATTGGCCTTGTTTTCTTTTCATCGGCCAAAAGTATTGGCCGATCGGCACTTATGTTGGTCGATCAGCCATTTTTGGTGGCCAAACCCTGTTCATCTACTTTATGCAGATATTTTGTGCCAGCTGGCACAGCTGGCATCCACAATTAACCCCTTTCATACACGTGTATGGAGGGATTTGCCCTTTGCTTAGCTTCTCTAAGAAGCTTTGCAAATTGGATTTCTATAAGAGGGGAGGCCCTCCTCCCTTCTCAGAGGTTTTGGAATTAGGATTAGAAGAAGTTGTATCTCTCTATCTCTATATCTCCCTATCTCTATCATTTGTGTGTGTATTTGTGACCTAAAGTGATTTTTGTTCACACTATTGCACACAAACACCTAGCATTACACCACCCATGGTTGTTGAGGCTCTAAGGAGTTGTTGTTAGGGTTTTTGGAGTGGTTTTGATCAGAGAAAGGTGTTGGTGTTGTGTTCTTAAAGGTGTTCTTCAAAGGTGAGCATTCTTGCTTTAGATACTCCTTTCTTGCTTAGGATTTTAGCCCTTCTTGCTTATTGTTTTAAGCTTAAATATTAACTGATAAAAGTTATGTTTTTACTTGCTTTTGAACTTTGTTTAAGGTCATTTTGAGGTTTGAGGTTGTTTACCCCCTCCAAGGCCTTGTTAGGCCTTGTTTTAGGCCATCCCTTTTGGCCCTTACTTTGAGCTTTGCATGGCCTCTCTACCATTGAAATCCAGAAGATTTTAAGTGGTGGAGTGGTGGTTTTGGTGTCTTAAATAGGAGAGGGTCATCCCCTCTCCTTGTCATCTTGAATACTGGTGTAAGTGGCTTATGTTGGTGGCTTGTATGCCTAGCTCGTCTTAGCTTCATTTCAGCAAGTATTTGGTGTTGTTTTTCCATGATTTACCTCTATTTAAATTTGGTTTAGTGGTCTCTTGCATGCACTATATACTTACCTTGCAATCCCCTCATTCGCCTTAACATGTATCTAGCATTTAGACTATCATGCTTGCATATTTTGGCTCAACTCCATGAAGTTTCTAGCCTTGTTTTAATATGCTTGAGCTCTTTTTTTCATTGTTTTGGTCATGCTTACATTGTTTTGCATAGCTACCATGCAACCTAGCTTATTAGCTTTGGGTGTTTGAGTCACTAGCATGCTCTATTCGGATCATTTCAGTGGTTTGGCATCACTTGTAATATTATTTCAGTCCATATAGTGTGCTCATGTACTTGCATTTGTCACTCTTTTAATGCTTTAAAGGGTTTGTGTTTTATGCCTCATGAATGTGTCATTGTGTATGCTACCATGCTTAGGTCTTTGGGATGCCATCTAAGTGAGCTTTTGGGCTTACTATGACATGCCATAACTCTGTTTTTCATTGCTTAAATCATGCCATGTTTGGTTTTGATAGGTGTAGTGTAACACCCTCTTTGGTAGCCTTGCATGCCTCATGTTTTGGCGTTGTGTTTTAGCTTGTGTTGGCTTGTTTCGAGCTTGCTTTCGGTCTTGTTTGGACCTATCTTAGGACTATTTTAGGTCCTCTTGGCCCTTTGGGACTTGTTTTGTATAGCCATGGTTTGAATCCTTTAGCTAGTTTCAAGCTTTAGACTTTCTTGCATGCTTTGCTTATGTACTTGGTCGGTTTGGCACCTCTTCTAACATGATTTCAGAGCTTAACATGTTTGTCACATGTCCATGTTTATCCTCTCCTAAGTGTGCTTAAGAGTTGCTCTACTATGCTTAAGTGTTAGGCCAATTGGCATGCATGTTTGTATGTGCATTTCGTGCCTTTGTTTTAGCACTTTGGCTACTGATTTGGGCTTATTTGAGAGCTGTTCATTTTGGTTTAAGTCCATCATTTGCATGTTGTTGCAGTTTTCCTTGCATGTTGTTGCATGCTTGTTGTGTATTTGGTACATTACATGTTGTTATATGCTAATTCCACTATATGTTGTCACATACTTGCTAATTGACATGTTGTTGCACGCTCATCCATCTTGCATACTTGTTAGATTACATGTTGTTGCATGTTTGTTATTAGTATTGTTGTTGCATGCCTATTACATTGTATGCATGCATGCCTATTACATTGTATGCATGCATGTTTGCATACTTATGTTGCATTAGCTTTGCTTGCATACTTAGGTTGCATTGCATTGTGTGTGCATTCCCTTGCCTCTTGATCAAGCATGATAGAGGTTGGGGCCCCATATGTATTTTGTGCATTTCATTTGATATTGAATTGCGCACTTGGCTTCTTTGGCCATCATGCATTGAAACGCGTGATTGATGGTCCGAGGGTCGAGAACCATACTTCCTTGAGCTCTTGACATGATAGGAAGGATGGTTGTGTACGTATTGTCTTGCAAATGTATTGCCATGCTCTGTCTGTCCTCTGTTGTAGCAAAAGAAGCAGTCAGCATGAAGGGATGGCCGGTCGACCATCTTCAGTGCTGGCCGGCTAACTATATTTGGCCGAGAGCCTCATTTCTGGTCGATGACCTTCATCCCATGGCCGATTACCATATCTCTTGGCCGATGGACTCTCAGAATGTCCCCAAGGTAGTTCAGAAGTATCACAGAAGTTGGCACAGTTTTCAGAGGTGCAGAGCAGTGCAAACAGAGGCAACATGAAGCATGTCGATGGATTTCTGAGCAAAGCCGTCCGAGCATGCATTTGTTCGTCTTCCCGAGGCCTCTTTACTGCTTTTGTAGCTTAATTAATTTGTTTAATTAGTTAAGTGTTGTGTAATTAATTAATTAGCTTGTTAGTTAGTTAATTAGTTAATTTGTATTATTCTTTCGGACCCTCCGTCGAGAGGGTGAATTTTGTAATAAGTGTGCGTGCGTGTGTGAATGTCTTCCAACCCCACGTCTTTCTCCCTTTTACTTACCTGCTTTCAATGGTTAGTTCTAGGGCACATTTCATTTAGCATCTTTATACTCGCATGTTTGCATCCATTCATCTATATTGCATGCACCGGGCTCGGCGCATCATACTAACTGCATCATATTTTAATTCCAAGTTGAATATATGTATCAAGTTATCGCATTTCACATGCCATTCTAGAATAGCCAAGCCTATTTTAGTTGCATCCTCGCATGTGTTGCATTAGCCATTCTAACATGAACTAGGATCATGCATGATTTCTAACTAGTTCTTTGTTTTGGCTCAGAGTACACTGTAAGTATTTATGCTTTAGCATCCTTGCATGAGTGTAAGTGTTGCCATGATAGCATGCTTGCCATGAGGCTATTTGCTTATGTGTTATAACTGCCTGAATGCTTGTGGATGAAGGTTGGATTACTTGAATTGGAATGATTCATTGAAATCCGTGTTTTAGCCTACTTGCGAGTAGCAAACTTCAAACCATTTCTAAACAAACGGATATACTATGCTTTGTTCCAAATTAGGCGATCTAGTCTATACTTGTGTGTTGTGCGCATCACATAGTAATTCTAGTTAATTAATCGGAATAAGAACGCATGTGTTTTCAAAAACAAGATATCATGTTTAGTACAGGCCGATCTTTGATCGGGCGAGGAGGTGCTCATAGATGACCTTCCCCAATCGTACCCAAGTTCCCGAGCCGAGGCAACTTTGGTGATGACGGACACGTGACCTTAGGTACAAGTCAGGGTTTCCTAAATTCTCCCAAAATAAAATATTTAGGTGACAATTCTGTATCTGGCAAAGCAGTCCATGTTTGGCACTTTTTTCTTAAAAATCAATTTTCCAAAACGATTTGTCGGATTTGGACTCTTTGGTGATTTATCGGTCTCGCATTGCACTTTGCGGAATTAGATTTAGAACCGTGACATTTGAGTCCGAACTGTAGTAGCAAAGCCCAAGGACGCGTCTACAACAATACCCCTTGTAAAAGTCTTGTAGCGAAATCATCGTATTGAAGAAGTTATGTGAGAAATGGAAAATCAAATGCAAGCCAAATACCCATACCTCTTCGAAAGTTAAGGTACGTCAAATTTAGGGACAAACTTCTATTTAGGAGGGGAGAAATGTGACATCCTAAATATTTAATTAATATCACAACTAACCACGATTAATAATAATAATAATAATAATAATAATAATAATAATAATAATAATAATAAATCTAATTTGGTATTGGGTTATCAAATATGTAATTGATTATTTAGTGCCAAATTAACACAATTATAGAACAATACTATTAGTTGGGCTACATTAGAATTAAGGATTATATAAACAAATAAAGACAAATCTAATGTATAGATTTACTGAGGGAGATAAACAATAATTAATTGGAGAGATTTGCAAATCACCTAGAGAAAAGGAAGGTAGGCCATCTAAGCCATTAGGAAAGGTGAGTTATCAACCTTGGGGTCATCATGATGGGGTGAGTCAGCACCCAAGAATGTGTATATAAGGAGGGAAGGGGACTATGAAATTAGCGAGGAAACGAACGAAAAAAAAAAGAGAGAGAGAAAAAAAAAAAGAGCAAGAGAATCAGCAAAAATAAAGAGTAAGGGAAGGGCCGAAAACTAACAGAAATAGAAAGGAATTAATAAGACTCAATATCAAAGTGAGTTATATCATACATTGAGTCACCATAATATATTTTACGTATGTTTTGGATTACCATAATTTATTTTACGTAATCTATGTTTTATAAAATATATTAATATTTTAATTACGTTAATTATTTCTTAAACTCTATTTACTTAAATTGAGACCCATGTATATGTTTGTTTAACTTTTAAAAATTATTTGACAATGATTTTATAACCAATTACGTTTTGTAAGTATCACCACGGGAGTCTCATGCCTTGAGGGACTTAAATAACCATTGGCCTCTGTTTGGCCACTTTGCGGTACTCTATTTGTCATGGATTCCATTGAACTTTGTTCGATCTACTCAGTAACCTCATTGCATTTTGTACCGTGGTTATGATTATTTATTTACATAATTTCTGTATTTTATATTCTGCCACTTAAATAATTTGTTTATTCAAATTAAGTTATGTAAATATTGTAGCCAAACTAACTATCCATGGTTATTTTGTATTCCCTATACTCTTGACATAATATTTTTCACTCTGCTGTGTACTTATAGTTGTTACCTTCTTAGGTGACGAGATGTAAGGAAGACCCGTAATCTCATACAGTGAAACTCGTACAAGAATTGAGGCTGATCTGTTATTTTGTTTTTTCTTTTTCTTCCTTTTGTTTTTTTTACTAAGGGCCGGTCACTGAATAAAACATAAATAAAAATCCTATAGATGTATTTTCTTTTATCAAAATAGTCGAATGAAATTAATTTTCTATTTAATTACTTTCTTAGTTCCATTTTGCCTCTGCTTGCGCCACTTAATTTGTTACAATTAGAAGTATTTAGTAAGTTATGATTCCAACCCTAAGCTCCAAGGATTGAGTCATGACGATGATGATGAAATATTGATGTACAAAATTGGAAAAGAAAACTTTAAAAATGAAAAAACTAATGTTCTTACTTTTAAAACTGAAAAAAAAAAAAAAAAAAAAAAAAACTGATAATATTCTTGGTTTTATTGAATAGTTGAATCAAATTAATAAGTGAAAGGACAAAAACATTTAATCTCATACTCTTTTTTTTCCCCCCATTGGTTAATGAAATAATTATTTGGAATATTATTAGAAAATTGATAATGTTCTTAGTTTTAAAATTTGAAAAAAATTGATAATATTCTTAATTTTACTAAATAAGACCTAAACTGTCTTAATATTTGTAAATAAGACTTTTAGATAATCAACACTTTAAAAAATGGAAATTTATTGGAAAGTTCTATTTTGGGAACTTCTATACCGTTTGATCTCACGTTTTAGATGGTTGATTGAGGAATCCTTATTAGGTGTAGTGTGTGATTAGTAAGTCCTTTTTCAAATGTAGATGAGTATTAGTTAGACAGATATACCCTCACTAGTTAATTAGAGATTTTTTTTTTTTTTGAAATGTGTGACAGATATGGTGTGATACTTCAATGTGGCAGGTATTAATGTGACACTCTAAAAAAATTAAAAATTTCTTAGTGTACTTTTCCCAAATGTGACAACGTGACAAGTATGGTATGATACTCTAAAATTTTTACTGAGTCTTAGTGTACTTTTTTTCAAATATGACAACGTAGTAGGTATGATGTGACACTCTAAAAAAATAAAAACTTTTTGGTATACTTTTTTTCAAATGTAATAACGTGGCAAGTATGTTGTGACACTCTAAAAAAATTAAAAATTACTTAATGTATTTTTCTTAAATATGACATGTGACACTCTAACGTGGCGAATCCAATTTAATTGAATTACTGCGTGTCTTCACGTCACAAGCTAAAAAACAATTAATAAGGAATTTATTTCCCACACTACACGTGTTAAAACAATCAAATTTTAAAAAGTTATTAATGCGTTTTTCGAACAATGTGACACATAAACACTCCACCAAAAATGATTTGTGCCTTGAATTATTTGGCCCCGAATGCCTAAAACGACGTCGTTTTGGGCATTAGGTTTTTCTTTTTTCTTTTTTTTCTTTCTTCTTCGCCATTGTTGACCTGCAAAGGAGAGAAGAGGGAGAGGGAGAGAAAGAGAGAGAGGGAGAGGTCGCTGTCGCCGTCACCGATCCAATCGCCGATCGCCGCCTCTGCCATCGCCGACTCTGCTCCTCCTCCTCCTCCCTCCTCCACCCCCACGCCCATTTTTAGGCCCTCCATCCCCCTCACCTCCCTCCTCCCCCTCCTCTGCTTTGTCTTCTTCGTTCTTCTGTCTGAAAAAAAAAAAAAAAAAAAACGATGAAAATGACATCGTTTTCGTTTCAGAGCAGATTTGGGACAGCTCATTCAAGCTTCGAATCAAGACTCAACACTCCACTATTTTTTCCATACATAACCACGACACTTGTCTCCTAATTATACTAATAATGGTAAAATAATTAATAAATAATTTAAAAGACCACTCCATCACCAAAAAAAAAATATTTAAGACTTTTTAAATTACAAAGGTACAAAACCGAATTTACTAGTTAATGCCCTTTAAAAAATTAGCTTTAGCTCCAAATAACTCAGGCAGGCCCCATATTGATACTTAGACTCATCAGGACACGTGTACTGCATAAATAGCAACACATCAGACAAGTTAACTTCTGCTACCGATAAGATGATAAAGACATCCACCAAATTTAGCAGGAAAGTCAAAAAAAACATATCTACCATTCTCGGTGTCTATTTCTCTTTACTTTGTTTAGTTTTTGGGACAATTAGTATTATTAGGAAATTATTACAGATTGATAATAAAATTTATATATTTAATTATTAGTATACGTAAAATTTATCACTTATTTGTAATTATTTTAAAATCATACACTAAAATTAAATTGTCCCTAAGTTTTATTTATTGCTCAAGTAGTTTAATTTATACTAATCATTCTAAAATTTAAAAATTTATATATTTATTTGAACTCAATTCCATTAAAGCTTATTTGAAATATTGTTCAAAATATAAATAAATTAAGATTAAGGTTAAGTTTGGCATAATACAAAAAAGTCAAAAAGTCACTATCCTACCACATCATTTTAAATCCAATTCATATTTCATAAAAAGTCAAAAAATATACTTATTTAGATCATTCCAAATAATCCCTAAATATACTTCTAAGTTTGTTAAATATTCAAATCAAATGGTAGAATTTGAGGATAGCTGAGTGATACTACCGCTAGTTTTCTAGATGGAAGTTTTAAGTTAGGGTAAATTACACGGGACTCTTCTGAAGTTTTAAAAATATATATATATATATATATATAATAAGTCTTACTATTTTGACATAATTATATGAATCAAAATTAATTTAAATAGTGTGAAAGCATAAAAATAAATAACGTAAAGTATATATTTTCATATAAAAAATATGACAATATTATTTTTTCATCCATATAATCAATAAATTATTGATAAAAATAAACTAAGCGTTATATAAATTAAAATATTAAAGGTACTCAATGTAATATATCAAAATTGTAAAATTTATTGTATTTTTTTTTAAATATTAAAAGAGGTTAGTGTAATTTAACCATTTATGTTTTGCATCCCACCTATCTATAAATAAATTTAGCCTTTTGTTTTGAAATGATATTCCCCTTGTTTTATCTAGATCATGAATTCAATATTTGTTTGGCCGAGTAAGATTGAGCAATCAGTGTAATTTTAAAAATAAATAGTTCATTATTTTAAATATAAATATAATTTTTAATTATGTATCTACCATAAATGTTTTATTAATATGATTATTTGCAAAGACGATTTGCTCAACCCATCCTGTAATATGAATATTTTATACTATCAAGATAAAACCTATGATAAGCTCTATAAAGTCTAATAAAACATTTATGTTGTATTTGGTTAGGAGATTTTGGGACGGATTTGGAAAGAGAAAGAGAAAAGGTGTGTGAAACTATGTGAAATGTAAGTATATTTTTTTCATATTTCACCTATATTTTCTATTTTCTTTTCCAAATCCCTTCTCAAATCCCTCAACCAAACACAGCATTAGGCTTCATTTGGGAAGTCAAGTTTGAGATTTTTTTTGACTATTTTAGTCACAAAAAATAAAATAGACTTGTTAATCCAATAAGATAAAACATCACATCCAATTCATAATCATTATATTCTTTCTCTAAAAAAAAAAAATCAAAAAAACCAAAAAAATTAAAAATCCTTTCCAAACAAAGCTTTTTAACCCTAGATTAAAATAATAAAAAAAAAATCAAAAAATCAATCCACTTCTTAAAAAACCAAAGATTATTACCTAATACTCCAAGTGAAATGGTAGTACCCAAAATTATTGATACCGTATTCATGGATAAATTATCCTTCTCTACTTCATCTTACAATAAAAAATAATTCTTAAATTTTATCTTTCTCTAATCAAATATGATGTAGTAATATAACGTTAATGTAGCTAGTTTAATATTCTCATGTAGTATTTGAGTTATTAAAATGAGATTAAAATTAAATAGTAATTCAATCAAAAAAATTATTCTCATATTTAATTTGGTATAAGAGAAAGTTAATCATGTTTGAAAAATAAAATCGTCACACCCCCCAAGGGTGTGTTATTAGACAGACTGTATACGATCTATCGGACTTAAATCCTAAGACTGTGAATCCCCCGGACTATTTGGTTGGATTGAATGTATATCTCGTGTTTGTTTTCTCATGAGATTAGATATCTAGAAATAATTATTTTTAGTAAATCAAATATTTGGTTGGACGGACTGGGTATAATAAATGAACAAAAGACTGTTTTACCATTTTTTAATTGTTTACTAAATAATAGTAATATTAAACATATTTTTAATATTTTAATTATTTTTAGCTAGATTAAATAAAAATTTATTTTATTTTATTTTTTACACAAGTAAATAAATTTATTTTTTAAAAATTAAATAAATAAAATATCAATACAAATATATGTTATTTTTTAATTAAAATTTTAAATAAATTTATTTTTAAAAATAATAATAATTAAATAATGAAATTAAATAAAACATCTATTAAAATTTAAATAATGAAATTAAATAAAATATAAAAAAAATTAAAATAAAACATCAATAAAATATCTATAAAAAATTATTTAAAAAAATTAAATAAATAAAACATCAATAAAAAGTTAAATAAAATTATTTTATTTTTAAATTAAGACATTTAAATTTTATTTAATTTTACTAAATATAATACATAATTAAATAGTAGAGAGTCAAAATGATCATTTCACCACTTAATTCCAACAGTAAATTATCCCATGAAAATAATCTCACCCCCTAAGATACAATAATCCCTCATATAAGGGATATGGAGTCTAACAAGATTTTATATCACTAAAAAAACACAAACGCCAAATAAAAAACTTTCATCAAATTACAATCAAAACAATATTTAAGTCCCCAATCAAACACACCAAGGAAATAGTTGTTATATATTGAGGCATTGTTTGGGAACTTGGTTTGGGGCTAAAATAGTCTAAAACAAATAAAATAAAATAGGTTATTTTAGTCACAACAAACAAAACAACACATCCAATCCATAATTATTACACTCTTCTCTCACAAAAAAAATTAAAAAAGTCAAAAAGTCTTTTCCAAATCAAGCTTTTTAACTCAAATTAAAATAACTAAAAAAATTAAAAAATCAACCCACTTCCCAAACCAATCCTGAATGGTTAAAAGAGTAATCATCTAATTATTGTCTACAATCATTCTGTCAAACCAACATTACATCATAGTATAAAAACACATGGGGCTCACAATATTATTTATCAACTATCTCCAAATAAATATGGCCCAAGAGTATAATCTTATGTATCACAAGAAAGTTTCAAATAATTTTTTGTATAATTTTTCTTGTAAATTTATCAATAAATTATATTTTACACTCTTAAACTATCACTCAATGTTACTTTTTCCCCCCAAACAAAACACTACACTTTCTTATATTGAACTATCAATTTATATCAATAGGAACATTCTACTTAAAAATCTATTATATAAAATGATGAAATATTTTAAGTCATTTTAAGTATTTCTCAATATTTGAATTATAAGGTCCAAGTTATTCGTCAATTTCCATCCACTTATGTAGAAAATTCTTAACGGAACGTTCAAATTAGAACAAATTGATAGTTTAAGGTGATAAAATATAATATCGTTTAATTAAAAAGATAACATGATAAAAGTAATAGTTCAGGTTAAATATAATTTTTCTCAAATTTAACTTATAACATGAAAATAAATTATTGAAAAAATTACAAATACATGGGACAGTCATAAAATAATAACAATACAAATAAATTTTTTTTTTTTTTTGTGCAACTCTGTCAGACACCAAGAATGAATTTGCACCATGCACACAAGAGAGTTACACCATAATATATTTTACCACTACTCCACTTCGATGCATTTTTTTTTTTCTAAATTATTTGTATTATATACTATGGGTTGGGTTTCCCTCTAGTCCACTCTCTGGGCATGTGGAGCCCATCATAGGTTCGATTTCAATAATTCAAATCATTTATTTTAGTGAGCATTATATGTATATCATCTATAAAAAAAAAAAAAAAATTAGGTTGATCCAATATTCATAATTCTTTATTTTATTTTATTTCATTGAGTTTGTTTCTAAAAAATATTAATGGTAAATGTGTTTTTAAAAAATAGATCTTCCTTTTCTTTCTTTCTTTTTTGTATAAATGCAATAAAATGAAGAAAAATGATTGATCTACCGAATTTGAACTTACTCAAACTGCTCGAATTACGTCAGCCAGATGACCTCTAGGCCGGCCTCCCGAATGACTAGCGTCACCCTCGTTAACTATGGTTGTCACCCTCATCAACTGACGTCTCAACCGACTTCCTCCCAGATGACTGGCATACTCCTAGATGACTACACATATTCGAACAATTCAAGCTCAAATTTAATGGATGTGGCATTACTCTAAAATAAATAGATTAAAAACATTGGATCAATATAATTCTTTTAAAGATTGATATGCGCGTAAATTTAATAAAATAAACAATTCAAATTATTAAAATGGAATCTGTAATAAATTCCACGAGCCTGCCCCAGGAGTTCATATACTATATGGCCACGTTTATTTGGCAGATTAGGTTTGATAAAATTATTAGTGAGAGGATTGTTAGTGTCTGTTTGGGAAATGGGTTTGGAAATTTTTTTTTGGGCTAAAATAATCACAAAAAACAAAATAAGCTTTTTAATCTAATAAGACAAAATATCACATCTAACTCATAATCATTACAATTTTTTCCCTCACAAAAAAGGCAAAAAAGTCAAAAGCCCTTCTCAAACTAAGCTTTTTAGCCCCAGGCTAAAATAGCCAAAAAAGTTAAAAAGTCAAAAAGCCAACCCGCTTTCCAAACAATGTGTGAATTGCTAGTAAAGAGATTGAGTAAAAGTGTGTTTGTTTTGATAATAGTGTGGGAGTTGATTAGTGATAGAACTGTTAAATTATTTTTATATAAAATAAATAAATAAATTATTTTTATATTAAAAAAAAACTAAAACAAATATTAAAATAAATAGGTGCACTTGCTAAAAAAAATAAAATTAAAAAACTATTTTTTTATATATATAAAATAGACTCAATTCTCTCACTATTTTTCTAACCCAAACTAATCCGGATAAACTACCAATAGGTCATAATAATTGGATTTAATTCCCATCAAATCCTATAAAAAATAAGTCTTGATGAAATTGTCGCTAAAAATAATTTTTTTGGTGATAATTTTTTATATATGTTGCTAAAAATTGACAATTAGTGATTTTTTTAGTCATGATTTTTATAAATTGTCGCTAAAACTTACAATTAGTGACTTTTTTATGACAAATTTTTATCATAGGATCCTATTAGACAATAAATATATTTATTAGAACTTACACGTAAATACCCTAACTAATCTCCTTACATAAGGGGATTACTAAGCCCCCTTTACTACTAATCCTATGACATTTTGTTGTATCAAAATAAGGGTTTGGTGAGTCCTACGTATCGGTAATCCAATCCACCCTTCCACATCCTCAATCAAACATGGCCCGTGAGTTATGCTAAAATATCAAAATTTTTACTAAATATTATATCATCTCAAATGAATAAAATATTTATTAAAAATTTTGAGACCTATAACATTTTTAATATTATTTGAGAAGTTGGTTAAAAACTAATTTTTCAATTTTTTTTTTTTAATTTTTTTTGTCATTTTATGAGTAAAAAATATGATATGATCCAAAATAGGTTAAAAACTAAAAACTGACTTATAATCAGCTTCTCAAAGTGCCTCCCCTATAGACCTCATTTGGAAACTAAGGGGTTGTTTGAGATGTTATAAATAAGTGTACTTTTTGACTTTTTATAAAATATGAATTAGGTATGAGTCGAGTTTGAAGTGATGTGATAAAAATGTAATATAACTTAAATAAGATGACGTAACTTAAATAGAATAGTAATTTTTTAACTTTTTTAGGTTATAACAAATAAAGCCTAAATATTTTAGTTAAAAAATCAAAAAATAATTATATTCTCATATCATTTTTTTTTACTTTTGTTCACATCTTTTCAAAAAAAAAAAATTAAAAAATTATTTTCAATTTTCTGATACAAATACAATAGTAGTATATATTCTGGGGCAGAACGCGTGAAAGAAATCCGTAATCTTTCCCGCCATTTGACTAATCAAAGCAGAATGTGACTCAACTCAATTTCAAACGATACGCTCTCTCTCTCCCTCTCTCTCTCTCTCTCTGGAACAGTAAGACATGTGCTCGAGTTTTGGCTTTTTCTTCCCTGTTCCAATACCATTCTCTCTCATCACTGACTACTCACGTGACTTGCGCATTATAAGATTCACCTTGTTATAAGAATTATTTTAGGAAAAGTTATAATTCAGTGTAAATTTGTATAAAAAAAAAAATTACACACACAAGTGATAAATTTTCTAATTATTAATAATTAAAATTATAAAAAAAATTGTTGCTTGTAAATTTTTTTTACCTACAATCCATTGGATTGTAATTGCCCCATTATTTTATACAATTACTTGATTGCTTGCAACAAAATTATTAAACAAATAGTAATGTCATTTGAGATGTTTACAAATTATTATTATTATTATTTTACATATTGCATAGGAAAATAATTTTTTTACCCAATTTTTGAATTTTTTAAAAATATAAACCATTTTGATATTTTTAAATTCAAAAAATAAAATTTCCATTTTGTATTATTTTATGTATAATATATTTTTTAAAAATTTGAATTTCACTACTTTATTAGGTAATGTGATAGTGTTTAAAGAAGTCACGGATATTAAATTATTTTCTCACATTTCTGATAAATAATTCAACTAAATAAATCTTTATCTCAATTAGTAGGGTGTGTGCAGTGCAATTTAATATAATTTGAGGATAAAATTAAAATTAAAATCAAACCGTAGATGGTGAATTTATAAATTTACTGTCTATAATCAAGCTGTGATTAGAGCGATTTTAACCTATTAGTTGATTGAAAAATAAATTTAAATAATTATTAACATTTACATAATATTTTATATATATATATATATATAATAATACTTTGTATTAAATTTAACATCTCAAATCTCTTGTATCCTTACTTTGATATTTCATTGAAAATAATATATATATATATATATATAGATATATTAACTATGACATGGAGAAATAATTTTAAAAATGAATTACAAATTTTAAATTGTGAATCAAATCGGTCGTGATTAGCCAAGGCATTAGTATAAATTAAACCACTTTAACGGATTGAGCGATATTTAAAAAAAGTCTAGCTTTTTCCTAGTTTTAGATCGGATTAAAGAGTATTGTTGGGCTCTTAGAGGTTCATCACGGATCCCATTTCGATAATTCAAACCGTTTAATGTGTAGAACTTGTTGAGTACTATATGCATATAAAAAATCACGTTAATCTAATATCGATATCTATGTGATCAAATAAGTTTTGCATAAAAAAAATAAACGGTGAAAAAAATAAACAGTTAACAGAAATCTGATCCGATGAACTAACTATTAATATTTAATCAACATAATTTTTTTATATATATTAAACAATTCAAATTATCAAAATAAAAGTCATGATAAACTCCATAAACTAACAATACCACCTCAGTCCAATCTAAAACTGGAGGGATGGAGTCCCTTAAAAAAACATATATATTTTTAAAAATCCGAGTACTTGGGTCTACAACACTCGACATCGTATATAAGTTAAGGTCCACGCGGTTGCTAGTTATAGACTCTAACATCAAACTACTAAGCTCAAATACGCCTCTTCCTCAAACATTTCTCTCCTAAAATGGTATTCTATTTTCCCGGGAAAATGATAGACATTTTCTTTTCCTTTTCCGGATATTTAATCTCACAAAAAAACAAAATTAATAAAAACAAATACATTACACACACACACACCACTCAATAGTCATATTTATATCCAAGCAATCACATACAAACTCCATCAAACTTGAATCTCGAAAACCTCTTTCTCTCTCTAACTATTCCGATTTCTTATCCGACGAAGATGACGACACCAGTATGAAGAACTACCGGCGATGACGTCAGTCTCCTGTTCCGACGATTGCTTCTCCGACTTACTATGCGGCGAGGATTCCGAAATCTTGTTGACAGACTTGCCGGAATGTTCGTCGTCGGACCTCGAATCTCCGGCCGATACAGAAGAATCGATCGCCGGATTTATGGAAGACGAGAGGAATTACGTGCCTGGAATCGATTACATCGAGAGGTTTCAGTCTCAGTCGTCCGATGCATCGGCTCGCGAACAATCTGTTGCATGGATTCTCAAGGTATCTCTATCAATACTCTCCACTCTCCGATCGTCTTCTTCTTGTTCGTCACTCTTCACTAACCTGCGCAGGTGCGATTCACCGAATCGTGTAGATTACGTTCGAATACATCATTTTAGCGTTCAGTGAATATGCTAGCATATGCCGGATGCGTACTGTACGATTATGCAATATGATTCTAGCTGCGTGCTAGCCAGCGCATTTTAGCATGCACCGAGACGGTTTTCGAACCGTCCGATAATCGGCGATGCGTCAGAGATTTGACGGCGATCAATACAGATTCTTTTTTTGGCTTATCTGAGCTAAATTAAAGTTACACGGAGGTGATAATAGTTTGATGTTTTGCTTTTTTGTTTTTGTTTGCAGGTTCAAGCTTACTATGGATTCCAGCCGCTAACGGCGTATCTCTCCGTCAACTACTTAGATCGTTACCTATATTCTCGCCGCCTGCCGGTATAAAATCATTTTTAAATTTTTTTTTTTGGTTTTGTTAGTAATATTCTCATTTGCTCATTTATTTGATTGAAGAACAAAATTTGTCATAGTTTGCAATTAATAATGATTGTTGACTTTTTAAGCATTATGACAAGGACCTCACTAATGACTTTATTGTACTACTAGTGTGTCAGAGTGTGTTAATTAATGTGTTAAGGGCCTTTTAGTAAATGAAAAATGTTTGGTAGCATTAATTAGTGCTCCCACTAATTAGATGACAGTGAGTTCCGTCAGAAATGATGTGATATTTTGGTTTTGGAGTTGTATTTTTTTTTTCTATTTTTTTAATGCATTAGTGCTATTAGTAGTGATATTTTTAGTGGGATGAATCATTGTTGTTAGTAAATAAATTTAAAATTATGACATTTTTGTTAGGACTTTACTAAAAATCTCCAGTGAGGGGTCGACCCCCAATGACGTGACACATTGAGGTTGGCCGAAAATAAAAATAAAAAATTTATTTTTTTTTTTTGTCTAATAAGAGCAGACTCTCAACACCCCAGCTAGGAGTCTAAGTCATTTTCCTTTTTATTATTATCTGTATTTTTATAAAAAAATACTAAAATAGTGTTAGATATGTGATTTGTTTGGATGATCTAAATAAATATAATGATTAATTTTTTATAAAAATATGTGTAGAAAAATAAAGAAGTGATGTGATTCAAATAAGTATATTTATCTAATTATTACCTGATTTGAAAAGTGTTAAATTAGTATATTTTTTGAATTTTTACTAAAAGACGTGAAATATGGATTTGGTTTGAAGTGATGTGGTAGAAAGATGATGTGAATTAAATAAGATAATTGTGATCTAAATAGAATAATATGTTAAAATAGTATGTGTTATTTTATCACATGCCAAAAAAGTGCACTTTTTGTCTTTTTACGAAAAGATGTGCGGAAAAGTAGAGAGGTGATGTGATGGAAAAAATATAAAAAGATAAAAAAATGGATTATATAGTAGATGCCAAACAATTTATATCAAATAGTAAAAAAAGACAAAGGTGGGTGAGATATAATTATACTGTATTAACATTATAGTTTTTATTTTAAAATTACTAACCAAATTCATGATTTAAACCCAAGTTAAGAACATTTTCAATTCTTCTCTTTTTCTTTTATCCCTTTTCTCTATGTCCAAACATTTTATTAAATGTTTATCAAATTAATAGAGAATCATTTTTTTAATTAAATTGAGAACTTATTAAATCTTTTATCAAATATGAATTTGATATCAAATTTGAATTTGATGAAGATTTAGAAAGATAAAGCATAGGAGATAATTTTTTTCATCAAATTTTATTAGAAGAGAAATTTGGAATAAGAGAGAAGTTTTTAAAAAGATTTTAATAAAAATATGATGTAAAGATTAAGGTAAATCATATTAAATTAATTTTTTTACTCAAATTTAAAATCAAATATTAAATAAAAAAATTAATAAAGAATTGAAGAGGGTCTAATAAATTAGTTTGATAGCAAGTATTTTGAACAAATTGCGATGATGTGATATGAGGAATATATACTCTTCACAAAATAAGATCACCTAATTAATAATTTTGTGCTTGTATAGTATTTTCGTGCCTGTATAGTATTTTTGTACCTGTGGTAGTAATAGTAGAGCACTATACCTTGTATAACTTTTAGTGCTGTTAGGATCAACTTTTTTATTAGTTTTTATTATTTGATTTTTGAAATTTTTACTAATTTTTTGTATATTGACTTTATGCAAGAAAGCCAAAAGCCAAAGAAATACCCGAAAGCTAATTAAAAAAGCAAAAACTTTTTTGTATATTGGCTTTATGTAAGAAAGCCAAAAGCCAAAAATATACCCCGAAAGCCAATTAAAAAAGCAAAAACAATTAATTGAAAAATATACATAAAAGATGAATGTTGATTAAAAAGTCAGTTAAAAATCTGATCCAAACACGGTCTTAATTGTTTTTGTAGGGTACCAAAGTTGTCTTAACATATACGAATCAATGCAAGTCATAATAATACTAGTAGTGGTGACCCAAGTGTTGCAAAATATTAAAAACTTTGATGCTGTCTTTACCCTTAACTTTTCTTATATCATTCATGGTCATTAACTTTGGGATTGTTTGGCATATTTTAGCATATCTTTTTATCTTATTTGAGTTATATCACTTCTTATTTGGATCATCACCTCTCTACCACTTTGTACATTTTTTCATAAAAAATTAAAAAAATATACTTATTTAGATCATCCCAAATAACCTATTGGTCTCTTTTAATTGCGAATTAAAAAAAAAAAAAAATGAGGGCAAGAAAGTCAATATTGCAGTGATTAAAGAATCATCTGCAAGATTGTCGTCTTCTAAACATACAAAATTACTTATTAATCAATGGCACACAAAGGATATCTGTACTCAAAAGTTTCTAAACTCTGCACTTTCAATTATACATGGCACTTTGAAGTTTTCGTCTTTTGAAATTTTTACTAGCAATGCATAGTGCACAGAGTAACCTTAACCATCTAGCATAAATTATATCTTAATTAATAGAAAAATGATAATTCTTTTGTTTTGAAATGATGGAATCATAATTACTCGCATCATTCTATATTGAAATTTATACAAATATTCTGTTTTTATATCATTACTCTTATTGTTGTTTGAATTTTTATTGAATGTATGGAATTTTTTAATTTTTGTCTCTCAGCAAACAAGCGGGTGGCCATTGCAACTCCTATCGGTTGCTTGCTTATCACTAGCTGCAAAGATGGAGGAACCTCTGGTTCCTTCCCTTTTGGATCTTCAGGTAATTTTATCATCTAATTGCCTTTGTTAAAAAAAATTTTAAAAAAAAATAATAATAAAATTGGTTGACCCAATCAAACTTATGGGCACTATAATACATTTCTGAATAATGATTCCATAGGTGGAAGGTGCAAAATATATATTTGAACCAAGAACAATCCGACGGATGGAGCTTCTTGTACTCACTGTTCTGGATTGGAGGCTAAGGTCCATCACACCTTTCAGCTTCATCAGTTACTTTGCGTACAAGTTGGATTCAACAGGAACTTATACTGGGTTTCTGATTTCAAGGGCTACTCAAATTATCCTTTCTAATATCCAAGGTAATAATACAGGAAAAATATTTAAAATTTATTTCGAAAATAAAATGTATTCTGGTTATACACATTATACATTTTTTTTTTTTTTTTTTGAAGACTAAATTTGAATATATACTAAGATGTTGAATTTAATGATGATGTGAACAGAGGCTAGTTTTCTTGAGTACTGGCCGTCATGCATTGCTGCTGCAACTATTCTATGTGCAGCCCATGATATTCCAAACTTGTCTATTGTCAATCCTGCACATGCTGAATCATGGTGTGAAGGACTTCGAAAAGTAAGAACATTTTATTATGATTTAGGTTGGGCATACAAAAAAATAGTAAATCTATTTGAATATATGCCAACTTGGAAAATATTTGTTTTTTTGCAGGAGAAAAGCATCAGCTGCTACCAGTTGATGCAGGAAATTGCTGTTGATAATAGGGGAAGGAAGGCTCCAAAAGTGTTACCACAATTCCGAGTGATGACTCAGGTCAGCATCGGGCCGGGTGACTTATCATCCTCATCTTCATCATCATCTTTTAAAAGGAGAAAATTAAATAAAAGCTTGTGGGTAGATGATGACAAAGGGAGCTCTGATTAAGGTATAAAACAAAAGAAAATGGTGGTCCTAGTTGTCTAGAATCCTCAATATTTTTTTGGGGGGGGGGGAGAGTTTTGAGAAAAAAAAGGAAAAAAAAATTGACTTGATTGGTGTAGATTATTAGTATATAATGTCTTGTATGTATTGAAGTTTGGAGAGATTTGTTATAATTTTTTTTGGTGTTTTTTGGTGGGCATTGCCATTCATTACTGGCTTTGCAGATTCCCAAGGGAAGGGGATTTGGTACATATATAATTTTTGTGTGAGAAAGTGAGAGAGATTGTTTAATAGTGGAAGAGTCATGGAGTGTGAAAGAAGTGGGTGATTGAATTCAAAGTTGGTATGGATTATTGAATGAAAGGGAGATGATGGTGGGACCATGATAGAGGATTTGGGGTTAAAAGAGGGGAGAGAAAATCAATGGTTTAGTTAAAAAAATAAAGGGGATTGAAGATTGAAACTTTGAAGTTTGAGCTAAATTATTCATCATGGGATATTATAGTCAAGCTTGTCATGATCTTCTTAGGCCACACATCATTGCTTCAACTGCAGAGCAAAAGAAGAGGAGAATAAAAGATGGCTTTCATGTAATTATAAACTACTGAGTGTTAAGTGTGTGTACATACTGATATATGGTGTGTACCACACGTGTGTATGTGTGCTTTTTTGGCGGATTTTTTTTTATTCGAGTGATCTTTGCACGTGTAATGGTTACATGTCGGAAATTCATTTTTTGTTTTTTTAAAGGCCAAAATTGGGCCTAACCATACAAAGGTCTTTGGGGCCTTTTACTTTTTTCATGAGTGTTGTATTTGGATTCATCAATACAATTTTATATATTTGTTTTTTCATATCTCTCTCTCTCTCTCTCTCTCTCTGTCTCTTTTTATTGTACTGTGCCATGCACGTGAATGACAATGAAGAGTTTGTAGCTTTGCCATTTGTTTTCATTTAGAGGAAGAACTTTTTGAGAACTAACTGTGGAATTTTGTGAGGCATAAGCTAGATGAGTGCAGAGAAGGGCCTCACAGTTGGTCCCTCAAGCAATAAAGGTGGAGAAGTTATTCCATGCCCCAAACGGCACGGCATGACTACTCGGTGCTCGAAATCAGATGTGATCCATGAAAAAAGTGAGACGCATAAGTTTGTGTTGGTATTTGAAGAGACAATAAAATTTCATGTCATAAGATCATGATATAATTGTATTTTTCAAAATCAGTGAGATCTGCAAATTTGTATTGATAATTGAGAAGACAACAAGAGATCATGACATTTACTGATTAGTCAACACGTGGTACCCATAGACACTGAATAATTTTCCTTATGGTTTCATTTCAATGACAGCAATGTTAGGTATCATGAAAAACCTTTCATGAAAATAATTATGAAAGTTTTATGACCCTTGGATTATACTTAGAATAAAGCACCACACACTAATTAAGGTAATCTAAGGATCATAAATTTTTCATGATCATTTTCATGAAGAAATTTTCATGATCCCTAACTTTTCCCTTTCAATGAATAGACTCCTTAGCCAGTGATCTGACCCTGTTGTCTATGGGTCAATTTGGCAATACAGTTAAAAGTCAAAAATCAACTTTTAATTCATTTTGAGTCGTATTATCTTTTATATTTTGTACATGTTTTTTGAAATAAAAAATCAAAAAACTAACTTTTTAACTATCTTCCCAAAACATTTTTATGAGCCTTGGCCCCTTAGATTGCAGACAAGCTTACATCTCTATCTCTCGGGTTAATACCTAACATTCAAACCCCCATCCTCCATTATTCATTGATCTATATCATCTATGTCAGACCTTGATTATGAAGCAATGGAATGCTCCTTTCAAATCTCAGTAACAATACAAACACCAATTATTATAGAAAAGTACAAAATGCAGTATTGCTGGATGAGCCCACACTCCACAAGAATTCCATTCACTTTTCTGCGAAATAATTTGTGTTTATAGCATATGTTTGTTAGGAATTCATGATACTTAAATAGGATTGATGACACGAAACACCACCCAAAAAAAAAAAAAACACACACACACACACACAAAAGATAAATCACACGTGCAAACAAAGAATAGAAAGTTTACATGATTCATTTCGAACTAAGGTTATGTTCATAGCTGTTGTGGTTTTTACAATTGTTGAAGATATAATATAAATAATAAAATTATCACCATATCTAAGCTTATCAATTGGGCTAAAAAACTCTGTATGGTACCGATGATTTAGATTAAAAAAAAAAATTCATAACTATGATTTGATACTCTTAATATCATTACACTTTAACTAATATTGATACGTTTCCGATTAATCAAGTGTATATTATGCGTGTATAAATTGAAATGCATGTAGTGGAAGATATCAAGGAATGCCAAGGCAATTAAAGCTACTTTAATTTACAGTTTCTCCACTCAACAAGCAAGGGAAAAATGCCAGTTTCTCCACTCAACAAGCAAGGGAAAAAAATAAATAAATAAATAAAAAAGCCTAGCTAACAATGAAGTAGTCACTTAGCCCCAGGTTCCCGACATTTGGTATACTGTTTTTGGTTTTTTTTTTTTTTTTCGCATATACTGTCATAAAAATAGTTTTTTATTTTTATTTTTTTAATCCAAAAAAGATAGAAGAATGGGACATGATGACATGGTGGTGTAAAGGTGAACATAACATACATTTTAGACACCACCTTCATTTGCCATATCCATACATTACATACACATGCTTCTTCTTTTTTTTCTTTTTCTTTTTTAAATATATATTTTTTTATTTGCAAAAGAAAAAAAAAATTTACTCAAAAGTATAAAACTACAAAGAGTTTTTATTTTTTTCACTCTTTTTCACCAAACTAATTTTTGAATTTTTTTTTTATAAAAAAAATAGGTTCTAAAAACACAATTAAACTATTTTTCTTTTCCGTTCACAAATTATTCATTAAGTATTTGATTCAAACACAACCTTAATACTAGACAAATGAAGTCTCTATCAATGGACCACCATGAAGAAAATCACAAGGTTTGCAACAAATGCTGGGGAGTACAATTTCTCACCCGTTCCTCTTGGACTTGTTTCTGATCTCGATTCTCTCAGCTTTTTGGGGGAATAGTTGCATAAATTGTTGAGGGGCTGTTTGGACCACTTTGGTTTAGATGAATTCAGGGGTTGGTTGGCACAACATTAGGCCATAGATAATGATTTATTAGGACTTTCATCTTTGAATATTTATATGTATACCCCACACTTTATTATTGATGCCTTTTAGTTTGTTCCAACAAGTGTGGCTCCCGGTGTTGTATTGTAGTGCACTAGTATACGCTCTATTTTTGCTTATTATTTGTGAGATAAAAATTACTTAAATAAAATTTCTAAAATGTTAATTATTTGAAAATTGGAGAAATTTTTATTTTTTAATTATCAATTTTTAACTTGAGAAAAAATGCATTAAATATCATTAATTTTTTTTGGATCAATTAAGCAAATAGTCCTTGTAGTTTACTCGATGTGTCAATTTGGTCCCTGTACTTTCAATTTGCTCAATTTTGCCCCTCAATTTAACAGATTGTGTCATTTTAATCCAATAAATAACGATTGTTAAGTTAATTCAACGGAAGGTCAAACAATGTGTCAATTTGGTCCCTGTATTTTACACAATGTGTCAATTTCGTTCCTGTAATTTCAATTTTCTCAATTTTGACAGGGACTAAATTGACACATTATGGAAAATACAGGGATTAAATTGACTTATTGTTTGACTTCCCGTTAAATTAACTTAACAACTCTTATTTATTGGACTAAAATGACAAAATCCGTTAAATTAAGGGAAAAAATCGAGCAAATTGAAACTACGATGGCCAAATTGACACATCGTGTAAACTACAGGGACTATTTGCACAATTTTTCTATTTTTTTTAATATTTTATATCATAAGATTCATGGCACTATATTAATCATCTTCCATTTTTTCTTAATAATTATTTCTTTACAAATAGCCAATCATAAGCACAGACAATGATACAGAATACTGATAAAAACATATATCATTTTACTTATAGTATTGTCATATAAATAGAAAAATTTTATTCAGAATCATATGACACTTGCATTCTATTATTTTAAAAACAAGAGCTATTAATATAAACTTCTATTTTCGGCAAAGTTAGTGGCACACTGTAACTCTAGTATGAATGTTGTTTGTGAATATATATTCTTAAAATATAGTAGTGTAAATCTAATGTGTATTGGCAGCCCCTATCTTTCTTTAAATTAATGAGGCATGGCATTTTCTAATAAGTTTAGATCAGTGGGAGCTATGAAGATTTGGACCATTTCACCAATACTAAAAAGGTCAAATTAAAAAAAAATTAAATTTTAAAAAATGTAGGGTTAGTTTGGTGATGAAACACTGATAAAGATAATTAAATGGAAACAATTAAAAACATGATAGCCCACCCAAGGACTGAAATGAAATCAGACAAAAAAAAAGGTCGGATTAGTTTAAACATCAAAGGAGACAAATAGTGGGACAAATCATTGAAGGCAGTAACAGTTGTAACTATCCATTGAGATTGTTATTGTTATTATTGTTATTATTAGTATTTATTTATTTGGTTAAAATACATGGTGTTGCATTGCATGGTTGTACGTGTTTGCACTTGTGGTTTTTTAAAAGGAGAACTATATGCAAGTGAAAATTGGAAAAAATAAAAATAAAAATAAAAATTATTAATACATAAAGAAGTGCAAGTGACACTCGTACCTTATCATGGATACACTTGCATCTCTCATGTATTTATAATTTTCTTCCCCAACTCCTATCTACATGCAGTTCTCCTTTTTAAACTATATTATGTACAATATGGTACTTTAATTTGTACATAAATAAATACTACATATGCTTTTGCTAATAATACCTCCTTTTATAGATATGCTAGAAATCTTGATCTTTGAAAGATAAATATGTCATGACCAATTCTTCAAAATTTACAAGTCATGAGATGAACTATAAATATAAATGTCGTAAGTTCATTTCTCACTAACAGTAAAGTGTTAATTTAACTGATATATGTAATGTACATGTAAATAAGTGTATTTGATAAGCATAATCTTTCCTTCGAAACACTTAATTAGGTAGGGATGACAGACATCAACCCTTGAAAAAAAGGAGGGTAAACTACATTTTATGTCCTTGTTATTTACTCCATGTGCAGTTTACTCCTTATTATTTGGAAATAAGAACATAATTTCTTTGTAACATGTGGACTAAAGTGCACCGCTAAATATTCTGTTCTATCTAAGTTAACAAGAAGTTTGAAATATGTATAAGGACATGAGAGAGTTATGTGCTTATTTTCAAATGTCAAATGGGTTAATTGCACATGGAGTAAAGCATATAGGATCAAAGTGAATTTTGCAAATGTCAACAGTTTGCATAATATTTGCACAATGAGGTTATTTATGTACGACAATATTTAGTTTTGTCATTTAAGTAGTAATTGGTCTAATGGTGCATTTTAGTCTACAAACTACAAAAGAACCTGGAATTATATTCTTATTTCTAAATGACAAAGGATTATGTGCATATAAGCCAAATTATAGAGGAATTAAAGTGAAATTTGTCCCAAAAAAAATAATAATAAAAAAAAGAAAAAGAAAAAGGTCTCTGAAAATTATTAACCAACAAATCAGGGCCCGTCGGTGAGGTGAGATGCATAGTGATCATTGGATGAATATATATTGATGAAATCTATGAAAATTTGGATTTTGATAGCAATTAGAGTACCCACCATTATCACCCCATCATATAAAACTCTGGTAGTTGATCATTAACTGGTTAGTTAAAACTCAGTGTAACATATATATACTTATATTGATTAAAATTGAGTAGTATCGATCAGTATGTGTATAGAAAATTTGAAATCTCGATATATATTAGTAGATGTTTAAAATCTTACTTAATGCTAATTGAAAGAATAAAAGAGGTAACTCAAATAGCAAAAGGTCACCCAAATACTTTAAAAAATAATAATAATAATGCTAGAATATGTATGCACAAAAAAAAAAAAAATCAATATGTGACGTAAATTTATTTTGAATGCGACTTAAAATGAATTAAAGTCACAAAGCAATTTTTCTATGTACTTTTTTTTTCCCTTTCACTTTTCAATGCATTGAATGTATAATTATTGTCAAAGAAAATTCAATTGTAAGAGATATTTGTGAATTATAGGGCCCCAAGCCATGCCGATCACACAATATGATCATCCCCCACAAATTTTCTTTTATTCTTAGCTAAAATGATCTTCAAAGTGAGGAATCCTAAGTATAATTCCAAAAGCCAAGCATACTTTTTCTCTCCCAAACAAAGGTAGGGAGCACATTCTAGCTCAATTTGCCCACCCTTTTTCTTGGAGAATTTTAACTTTAGGTGACCGTGACATAGAAATTAAGGGGACCCCTTAAAAATTTTCAGCTTTTGAGGTCACCACCTTCTTGCCTTTGGTTGTAAAACTATTATAGTGTAAAATCTGACAAATATTGATTACTAATTACTAGATCATTCTTGATTGTAAAACTATTGTTGGGATAGTGGGGATCACTTTTTAAGAATATTTTGGTATTTTTACATTTGAATTCTATTATTCTAATTTCTATATAGTTAGCCTTTGTTTGGAATGTGGGTTGATTTTTTGACTTTTTGACTATTTTAGCCTGGGGCTAAAAAGTCTCGTTTGGAATGGATTTTTTGGCATTTTTGACTTTTGTAAGAGAAAAAATAAAATAATTATGATTTAGATGTAACATTTTATTTTATTAGCTTTTTAATCTATTTTGTCTTTTTATGACAAAAATAGTAAAAAAAAACTTATGCCAAACATCTCCTTCGTTGAGGGATAGATGACTATCTTAGATTTTGTAATCCTCTAGTCATAGTGAAAACTGCAATATATCTAACCTTAGTTTTGGAGTGAATCACGCAAATCATTGTATTGTGTGTTTACTTGATTTTTCATTTTTTGTTTTTGTTTTAAGTATAACCATTTCTAATTAGATATATCAATTCCTAACAAAACTATGCTACCTTTAGAGGACCCTCCTAGAACTAAAGGGTTCAAAAGTTAGAATGATTCTAAAGGGTTATATGGATTGGTGATTTTATGCTGAAAGCAAGACAGTAGCTAGCACCACTCTCTCATCTCATGGTGGCCGGGTACTCAAATGTCCCCATCCCATGTCCTAATTCGAATAGAAAAGAAAAGAAAAAGGGATGAAAAGAAAATCCTGTTTGATACCACCTTATACCTGGGATATACATTTATATTTTGTCTCTTTAATAATGCATTTTTCAGCTTGGATTGGTTACTTATATACCTAGACGCACACACACACACAAACAAATATATATATATATATATATGCTTAGACTAGATATAAAATTTACCACTTTGAAACTATGTTCGAATGACAAGAATCAAAAAGAAAAAGGAAAAATCTCATTTACCAATACTAAAATTACACTGTCAATGTTATTCAATCAGATCAATGAATGTGAGGTATGTATGGCATTGATTATTTTCAAGTTACATCTGGTAAATTTTGTTAGGAATTAGTAACGCCTAATTTTTGGTGAAATTGAAAATATCATACAATATCATCTGGGCAATAATTGTAAATACAAAATTTACTTCAAAATTAGAGTTATGTCTACTATTGTTAGGGTTTCACTATGATCAAAGAATGTTATACAAGGATACAAAGAATTATGATAGAATTAGGATAACGTGTCAAAAGTAAGAAATTACCAAAAATACCCTCATGTTGTGATTCCACGTCAGTTAAGAGTAGACTTGACCATGTGAATATTAGTCTTTTAAGTACCCTCGAGCAACATGTAAATTGGATTAAACATGTTAAGTTAAGACATTGAGTACTAATTTGAATGATATACATGTAGGTGTAGACCTATATAGGGAAAGAAAAGTCTATATATCTTTAGCTGAAATGGGGGAGCCCCATTAAGGCTTTCCAACTCATGACATTTTATTTTTTTCTCCCTTTGGATGCCATTATCAAAAGAAGTTGAAGAAAGGTGAGAAATTAAAATGGGAGATTGAAGAAGAGAAGACAGGAGAGAGGAGAGAGGAGAGAGAGAGGGGAATGAATCGAGGGAGCGGGGGGAGTATCCATGTCGTGTTGCTCTTTTTATAATTGCCTTTTTTGTGATAGTGCTCTTGCTGGACCGAACACACACAAACACTCACACACACTCCTCCATATTCATACTCCAAAGAGTGGAGACAAAAGAGTCATCTTATTAATCATCAACCACCCATCATATGTATCTATCTATATATCTATATGATCATTCAAATGATATACTACATTTTCATGTCATTATCACAAAAGTAAAAACACAAAGCCTTTTTTAGCAGTTAAAAATTATAATTAGCAAATTTACTTTTCTTTTTAACCTTTTAAGTTTTGAGGATTCAACTGTTCTCCAGTCTTTCGTTCAGGTCAGACTTCTGCACCTATTACATCGCTTTGATGATTTGATAGTTCATATTTTAGACCTCTAGAATTTAGACTACATGATTTTATCTAATTTTATCATTTTTGTAGTTAACAGTAGTTGTTGGGTTTGGATTTAGTGGGTTTGATATATTAGTTGTGTTATGTGTTATTGACTTTCTAACTATTGTGAGTTAATAGTCTGTTAGATGATATAAACATTTCTCATATTTATAATTACTCTCCTATCGATTGACAAAAAAAAAAAAAATGTAATAAAATTATATAATTACAATTAACATATCAATATTTTTTTGTGAATTATCCACTTATGGAGATTAACAAATCAATGTATGGGGCTGTGGAGGGCTTACAAACCCAAATTGGATGATCCAATCCTATTCAAGAACAGAGAGAAGCACTGTCCAAGTTTTAGAAGGAGATGGTGTTCAACGATTCATCAATATATCAAAATTGACAATAATTTTTGTATTCGAATTTGACTACATGTATTAAACCCGGTACAGTCGACGTCACTACAACAAATAAGAGTTTTAAGAATCAAACTTTTTTGTCCATAAAAGTAAAAATTTGGTTGCAAAAAATATTTGCAGACCAATTTCTGTCGTCAAGGGAATAGTTGCTAAAAGGTTGTCATAAAAAGTAAAAAAGGGGACTTTTCAACGACAAAATTTTAAAAATGTTGCTAATAAATACACTTTTAGAGACAAAATAATTTGGTCCCAAAAACGTATTTTTTTACACAATTTTTTTTCTTCCTAAATGATAGTAATTCATAACTAAATATCCAATTTTATCACTAAAATTTAATAATGACACTTTTAGTAACAAAAATAATTCATTCCTAAAAAGTGATTTTATCCTTATATTTTTGTCTTTAAAATCTTAATTTGTTGTAGTGGCCTTAGGACTTTAGCGGCATTTCTTTTTCGGATAGAGAGCTCTAGAAATAGAGCTCTAATCTAAGCTCTACTTACGTGGCAAGGAAAAAAAACAAAATAAAACAACATCACACATAGACACACACATCACATCAATGGGTTAGCCCCACCCATTAGAACTCCTTTAGAGTTCTTATTTTAGAGCTACCAAATATTTTTGTTTCTTTTTATAGTCTTAATGATACTTTTAAAATGCCACTAATAGTTGCTTTTCCTTGGAGTACATGAAAGAGCATGAGAAGCGTATTAAAGAATATAAGTAATTAAATTATCTCTCTGTCTATCATTTTAAAGTTTTAGATGAGAATGGTGGTCAAATGTATGTAGCAGAAAAGATGAGCAGCAATGCTAGACTAATTCACTTATGCTTCAACAAAACAAAAACAAGTGAGGAGAAAGTTCAACTAAAATGGTCACAAAAGAAAAAAAACAAAAACCCTAACTTTATTTATATGAAGCACAGATTTCACCAAGTCTGGACACGCACTGGTAAAAGAAAAAAGAAAAAGAGAGGGAGCAAAAAGAGATTGCTATTTAGCCAAAAGCTCGTGTGCCAAGCACATTAATTAAGAAAATGAAAAAAATCAAGTTAGAATGAAACAATGAAAGTGATTAGGGAAGTAGTGACAATGAGAATGTCTAGATTTGATTGACTGAGGATAGAAGGATGGTATAAAATTAAACATCTTTATTGGGTGACTTTTAGTTTGATATCTAGATGCTAATATGTGTGTCCACTTTTTAATTGTTTCATTTTGTAAAAAAGATTAATCTTGTCTGATGAGTTAGGGTTGATTAGTAATTTAAACCCTTGAACCTATTTTTATTGTTTATTTTTTTAAGAAAAGAAATTGAACCAATATGGCTTTTCAGAGATAAATAGTGTACAAATCCCTTTTTCTAATGCTTTAGTTTGTTGCGAAGGCAAAAACAGAAAAACAAAAACAAAAAAGGAATCAATCACTAGGGCACTAGATAAAAGCTGATCTAATTGATTCCTTTATTCTGTTACATTTTAATATGATTAGAGATGTCAAAAAATAAAAATAAAAAACTATATACAAGAGAAATATATATGTATCCACATCTTTTTTAGGTATTGAAAGTATGAAAACAAATATTTAAATGTCGCAGAATTTTTTTTTTTTTTAACCAATTAATAATCTATTAGAAATTTCAATTAGAATTAATTGAAGTTCTAGGATATGAAAAGTTATCTTTGCAAGCAGAAAGCGAAATTTTCATTGAAATCAATTTTGATGGTACGCACTAATACAAATTAAATAATAATAATAATAATTTAAAAATAAATAAATAGAATAGTTCTAAATGACATATAAAGAAATCGATTCTAGTGCAGGCCACATCAAAATCCCACCATGAAAATATAATCCAACTTGACAAGAAGGGAAGAAAAAAAAGAGCAAAAAAACAAACATAAGCCCCCTTATGTAACCGTAATGATAGTTCTATATTAATGAAGAATTGAGCAGTGGAATTAATTATCTTCTAAGCAATTAAAGAAGTCTAATGAATTCATGATATGGTTATGAGTTTATCAATTGAGTACTAAATTCATAAGCTAAGCATTCGTAACACCTAATTATAATCAGCAAAATATGATACACAAAAATACACAAGAAAGATAAATTACTGTACATAAAAAGAATACAAAGTTTACATGCTTCACTCAAAATTATGGCTATGTTTATGACTTCTGTGACTTTACTATGATTTTCACTATGGTTAGACAGATTTTAAGAGAATCATTTTTTCTTAACTATAAATACGTAAAAAGTAGGATAACAAGTAGAAATACCATAAATGTCTTTATTCCAAAATTTGGGTATTTTAAGAGGAGTGGTGATATATCCCCTTAATATGTCACTTATATTTTTATCTAATGAGTTGGAAGAGAGAGAGAGAATAGAGAGAAGGAATGAGGAGTGAGATCCATTCCATATCATTAGGGATGGATTATGAGTGCTCAATTAGAACTCCTAAGCATTTTTCTTTTAAGAGAGAGTCGCCTCCCTTAACTATAGATATATTAAATAAATAAATAAATAAGATAACAGGTTACAAGTAGAGAAGTATCATAAATGCCCTTACTCTAAAATTCGGGTGATTAGTGTCTAAGTACTTGTGAGGATTTAGACTGGCCAACAAATATGTCTAACAACACTATTAATTACTTGCATTAATTATTTATTTATTTTTATTTTTTTTAACAGAATTACTTGCATTAGTTTGCTTTCTATTAATTATACATTTACTGAGAACTTACATCAATAAGCATCAACACTTGTATATAATACCTAATGCAACTCTCAAATTGCTCTGGAATTGGCACGTTTTTATCGTAAGAATTCAAACATATACCTTTTCACATTAGAAAGACATTATCTGATAAGAATCCAAACACATAACCTTTTCACATTACTTTTGAAATACACACTTACAAAGACATTTTTTTTAATAAAAAATTCAACTATTGTTGTCCTTTGGAATCACGTGCACGTAATTTACTACATTTATGACAATTTACATGTGAAAAATCATTTAAAAGTTAAAAGTGAACAAAATAGTCTATTTTATACATTCATTCATAATTTTGAGCCCCCATTTTTTACCAAATTCAAAAAGACTTGAGAAGAGGTGTCATGTTAGCTGAACGAAGCTTGTGTTACATAGCCCCTGTTTGGTAGAGCTGTGGGAAAGTGCTTATAACTTATGCCTAAATAGCTTATAGCTTATAACTTTCAGCTTAAGCTGATTTCCAGCTTATTCTTAAAGCATCTCCTGCCCCACTCAAAGAATAAGCTGATTTCTGACTTCCACAAAGCTATAAGCTATAAGCTATAACCTAAACCAAACACATCAAAATAGCTTAAATTAAGTTGAAAGCTGAAATAAGCTGTAAATAATTTTTGCCAAACAGGCACATAGCTATGTAGATGTAAAATTAACATACTTTAGATTCAAAATATTTTATCACACAACCAACATAATTAGTTCATTATTAAAATCATTACGTCTTAGTGGAAGTTCAGAAGTTTGAATGTTCATATTTGTTGCAGTTTCTCTTTCATTTTAAGAATTTCTTTGTAACAATAATATGTTGTATTTATTTTAATTGTGATTGTGTGATTCATTGTAATAAAAAGAAAAAAATTATCAGGCAATATGATACGAATTGACGAGGATCACCATCCATATATTTGGGTAACAAGTAAAGGGGTCTCAAGTTTTGTTTCATTTCCATGGACGAAGAAGAAAATAATAATTGGCCATCAATAGAGTTAATGGCCCTATTTGGTAGAGCTGTGGGAAAGTGCTTATACCTTATGCCTAAACAGCTTATAGCTTATAACTTTCAGCTTAAGTTGATTTCCAGCTTATTCTTAAAGCATCTCCTGCCCCACTCAAAGAATAAGCTGATTTCTGACTTCCAAAAAGCTATAAGCTATAAGCTAAACCAAACATATCAAAATAGCTTAAATTAAACTGAAAACTAAAATAAGCTGTAATTAAGCTCTGCCAAACAGGCACAATGTTTCATGAAATTGAGAAATTATCTACAAGTGTGACATTTCAGTATTAGGAGAACAATTGACTATTTTATCTTTATTTTCTACACAAGATTCTCACTTGTCTCCACTACAAGAAAAAACACCTTTGGCGACTAAATTTTTAGTCGCCAAAGGTCCTACTTTAGTCGCCAAATGTCAGAAATTCACTTTTCCCGACTAAAATTTTTGGTCGCCCATGTTGTCGCCAATAGTTGGTCACGGAATGGCTTTAGCGACTAAAACACTTTTGGTCGCCCATATAACCATCTTCAGCGACTAAATATGTCGTCGCCAATAGTCAATTTCTTTTTGGAAGTTATACCATTGCCGACTAAACTTTTAGTCGCCAATAGTTTATTTTTATTTTATTATTTATGCCTTTGGCGACCAATCCCTTTAGTCGCTGAAAGTATTTTCAAAAAAAAAATTTTTTTGGCCTCCGCTGCTCTCCACAGGTTTCGAACCTGTGACCTGCGACTTTCACACGCCAAACCTTGAGCACATCACTCCATCCACCATGCCAGCACTCAATCACATGCACATATATACAATATATATTATTTATATAGTATGTTAACCGCAATTAATACAAAATAATATTTATAAATATAATTTTTTTAATTAAATATAATTCATATCAAAAATAAATTATTTACTAAAAAAAAAATTAGGCAACTTTTGGCGACTAAAACCAAATTTTAGTCGCTAATTGTATTAGTTTCGGCTACTAATTATTTATTTGTCGCTAAAAAAACAAGTTCTCAATTAAAAATCAGCACTTTTGGCGACTAATCAGAAATTTCGTCGCCAAAACCCGTACTTTGGGCGACTAAAATTGATTTTCGTCGGCAAAACCCCCGCTTTCAGCGACTAAACCTGTTTTTAGTCGCCAAAACCATACCTTTTCGCTACTAAATTATTTTAGTCGCTAAAAACCGTGACTTTTGGCTACTAAACCAACTTTAGTCGCTGAAAACCCTATATTAGGCGACAAAACTTCCTTTTAGTCGCTAAAACGCTTCTGTTCGGCGACTAAACTCTTTTAGTCGCTAAAAACCTGCTTTTCGGCGACAAAGTCCAATTTAGTCGCCATTTCTTGAACTTTCAGCGACGAAATCTCATTTTTTTGTCGCCAATTGTGCTTTTTTTTGTAGTGCTCATACTATTATACAATCGGAAAGATACAAAACTCATAAATTTTGCCAAGAAATTTACCTAGAAAGTGGGTGTATGGTGGAGGAAGTGTTATGGGCTATATCAATAATAAATTTGTTCCACATAATTCAAATTCTGAATAAATTTATACACATATATATATATATATATATTTTGAATTTATAATATTACTAATTAGTTATATGGCCACGTGATAAACTAGACCTACCAAATAATTTCACAAAATTTGTATGAAATGATAAATAAGATGGTGTTGATTTCTTAATTATGAATTGATTTCATACCTTGTTACATTTTGAAAAGGCTTAGAATGAGACAAGCCTCTATGATTGAAAGCTCTTGGTCTGGTCATTGAACAAAACCATCATTTATTGGTTAGCCCAAGTTCAGCCCGAGTTTAACTATTAGGTTCTGTTTAGAATAGTTTTTCAAGTTTTTTTTTTTTTTTTTCAATATATATATATATATATATATTTCTTTTTACTTTTTGTGAGATTTTAGTTTCATGATTTTTTTACAATTTTACATCACTACGCATGACAATATATTATTTATTTTCATTATTTTCTTATGCCTAAATAAAGGAATGTCCACATAAGTGATGATACAAAATGGTAATAAAATCAATGATGTATGATATTTCTCTCTCTCTCTCTCTCTCTCTCTCTCTCTCTCTCGTTTGTTTGAGAAATGACTTTTTTAGTAATTTTTTAATTTTTTACACAAAAAAAAAAAAGTGTAAAAAATAGAAAGGATATGTTGACTTTTGTATTGATTTTTTTGGCTATTTTAGCCAATTGCCAAACATAATCCAAACTTAACTAGAAAGAAAAACAAAAACCAAATAACAAAGAAAAAGTTGACCCAAACAGGGCCTTACTTCAATTTCAGTTTGGGCCAGATTACTACAGGGTTCAAAGATGTGAATCTTTACCTTTTGAAATGGGCCGTTCAAGAATGGTCCTGGGCCCTCTAGATAAGCCTTTGTTGCGTACAGTTCTTAACATACACCCCACACCACACTGTATACAGTAGCGAAGACCACCGTATGGCACTCTACACTTCCTCTCTCACTCTCCCTTCAATTCCCGCCAAAATTCCAAGCTCTGATGGCTGTATCCTACGCACCTCCTGCGCTATCCTACACCATCCTTCTTCAACAGCTTCTCTCTCTTCGAAACTCGTCTCTTCAAAGACCTTCTCGAACCTTCTCAGGGCCACACCACCGCAGAAATACATCTACCCTGATCCAATCCCCGAATTCGCAATCTCTGTAACTCTCTCTCTCTCTCTCTCTCTCTCTCTCTCTCTAGAAAGCAATTCACAAAGCTTTGCATGTATATGTGAATGTAATCTCAATGTTGGTGTGTATTATGTGGTGTTACAGGAAACGCAGAAATTCAGGGATGAGCTACTGAAGAAGCTATTCAAGGACAAGGACACATTTGGGGATGATCTCCAAATCGTCGTAAACGTTTGCGCTGAGGTAATTCGGTTTTGTGTGTGTGTGTTTTTTTTTTTTTTTTTTTTTTTTTTTTTTTTTCTGAATTCATTTACTTGTTCTTGGAATTTGGTTTGACCCAAAACAATCACTATAAAAGATTAACTCTATTGCCAATCTAAGATGAAATTGAGTTCGGATTTGCTAAATTTGAAAATCTCATTCCGGGTACCTAGTTCAATGACAATCTGAGAAAAATATAAATGCAAAAAATTAGGTTGATTAGATGTCAAATCGTATGTATATATTATAAGAAATGGACAGTTCATTTTTAAAAGCATGTAGGATAATTGATGTTGGATAATTTGAGTTTTTGCATCGATAATTTTCTTATTTAGTTGAATAAGTTGAACAGTTTAGATCACCCAACTGAGTCCAAGTTAGTCTGATAATGGATCAACTTCACCGTGAAGTTGAGTTGTTCAACTTTAGCAAATCCGGACTTGATGAAATTAGCTTTTTTTTAACTCCTGTGTCATCATTTATTTGGACTAAAGTTGAATGATTTATAAAAAAAATTTCATGTAGTAGAGCATAAAAAAACTAGAAGGGAGATTTTTTCATTAGAATTTTTTTTTCACTTGCTAACTTAATTATTAATGAAGCAGATAAGCTATTGCAGTGGAATTTGAACGTGATGTGCTTGATAAAATGTCTTACAGAGAATATGATTCTCTTGACACTACTAGTGTAGCATTGAAGTTGGATCCCTACTTTGTGCATTTCTTATTCTTTTATTTATTTATTTATTGTTATTATTTGTTTTTTTAATGAAAGTATTGTTGGAAACTAGTTTTGCTAAGGTTCGAAGTGATTCTGCATTTCTTATTCTTTTATTTATTTATTTATTATTATTATTATTATTATTTTATGAAAGTATTGCTGGAAACTAGTTTTGCTAGGGTTCAGAGTGATTCGCGGTGGAGGTCAGCGATGGTTCAGACTGAGACGCGGCAGCATTTAGCGATGGTCGCTTATAAGCTTGACATTATTTTAGTACTTGGGCGATGTGGGACTTCGACACAGCGACGTTAAGCCATTTTATTGTTATTTTTTTTTTTATGAAAGTATTGCTAGAAACTAGTTTTGCTAAGGTTCAGAGTGATTCGTGGTGGAGATCAGCGATGGTTCAGACTAAGACGTGACAACATTTAGCAACGGTCGCTTATGTTCTTGACATTATTTTAGTACTTGGGCTATGTGGGACTTCGACACGGCAACGTTCAGCCATTTTATTATTATTTTTTTTATGAAAGTATTGCTGGAAACTAGTTTTGCTAAGGTTCAAAGTGATTCGCAGCGGAGGTCAGCGATGGTTCAAAGTGAGACGGGATGTGGGATTGACATTATTTTAGTACTTGGGCAGCAATGTGGGACTTCGCTTTACACGCTCCCTCACGCCCATCGTGTGTTGAGTATCCACACCATGAGTCAAGAATGGAGGCTGCAGAGTTTGGGCTACAGATTTTCTTTCCAACCTAGGGAGGCTGTGTTATTAACTTTGGTAGTTGGTTGTTGGCAAGCAGCTCTCCCGTTTGTTTATAAATTGGGAAGAGCTGTGAGCTGAATTGAAAATTAGAGTTGTGAAGAGTGTATCTGTGAGTTGAGTTGAGAGAGTGAGCTCCTCCTTCTCTGTTTTTGTATTGTTACACAATTTATAGTGCATTCTCATTTCTCTTCCCGTAGATGTAGGCATTGGGCCAAACCCTGTAAATATTTGTCTCATTTGTGTCTATGATTGCTTATTTATCATTCCTGAGTGTGTTGAAACCTAACAAAGTGGTATCAGAGCATCGTTGGGTATTTTTTTTTCGAAAACAGGGTGTGTTCTGAAAAATTGCCCATAATTCAAAGTGGCCAAAATCCACTTTTGATCACACCAGGTTGAAGTTCTCAAAAAGACAAGCACAGGGGTGAAAACCATGTTGAAAAAGTAGCTTGGAAGAAGCCGCACGTGCCACACGCGCCTGGTGACGCCGTTCTCACGCGCTCCCACTCTCCCACGCGTCGCATGCACTTCCAAAGGAAGAAGACACGTGATCTCACGCGCAAGCATGCGCCACACTTGCACAAACCAGACGTTGACGTCATTCTACCAGCAACGGTCACTGGAGTGACGCCATCTTACCATCGATCGCTGATGTCATCCTAACCAAGCTAAGCCGGAGTCGAGCCGCTGAAGTCAGTCAATCTGGAGGAATTATTTGGTGCTTCTCAACCGCTCCAGATTCTGCCAATTTGAACCGTTCAACCCGTTTTGGCTTAATCTGAGCCATTCTAAGTCCGTTTTTGACGATCTAATTGTGCTTTCCAACTATTTGGAATATTCCGGACACATCCATACGATCAAATTTTGCAAATCAGATTTGAAAAATTTGCAGTTTTATTTTGGCAATCCGAAGTGTTTTTTGAGCTACTTTGACTAGTCTGAACTCAACGGCGGAGTTTGATTTTTTCAAAAGAGAGATCATTTCTCCATAGAGACAATTATTGATGGAGGAATCAATATCGACTTCAGGATCCATGATCAAGCTAAAATGCTTCTAACTATGCAATTTGGAAGCCCAGAATGGAGGATGTCCTGTATTGCCGAGATTTGTTTGATTCCATTGAGCTTAATGAAGTTAAGCCAGCTGCAGAGAAGGATGTAGACTAGAAGCGGAAGAATCGAAAGGCCATTGGTCAGATCAGACAATGGATCGATCATAGTGTCTTCTACTATGTCACCCAAGAGACTGATGCCTATGCTCTTTGGACAAAATTAGAAGGCATATACCAGTCAAAGACTGTTCGGAATAAAGCCGTCCTGATGAGAAGGCTCGTAAATTTGAAGCTGAAAGGCGGTGTCTCTGTTGCAGAACACACTAGTGAGTTCCAAAATCTGGTAAACCAACTAGCAACTGTCAAAATAGAGCTGGATGATAAGATGTAGGCCCTATTGTTGCTCAGCTCTTTGCCAGACAGTTGGGAGACGTTGGTGGTGTCTCTCAGCAACTCTTCACCTGAAGGAAGACTGACCACGAACATGGTCACCGATGCTTTATTTAGTGAAGAGGTAAGAAAGACATGGGTGGAAATCAGTTCCATGCCCTTGTCATAGAAAATAAAGGTAGAGGCAGAGGCAAGGGAAGAAGCACAAGTAGAGGACGCAGCAAGGGGAGATCTCAAGACAGAGGGAAGTCCAAAAATGGTACGAGCCGGTCAAGGTTCAAGTGTTACCATTGTGGCCTGGAGGGTCACATAAAGAAATATTTCTATGCCTTAAAGGGAGAACAAAAACAAGGCAATAGACAGCCAAAGATCGAAGATGGGAACATTGCAGTTACTGTCTCAGAGGATATTGCATTATTCTCTGTTGAAGAAAAAGAATGTCTCCATATGTCAAACAACGACATCGAGTGGGTGGTAAATATAGCAACTTCCTACCACGTCACACCCCGAAAGGAGTTTTTCAGTACATACCAAGCTGGAGATTTTGGTACAGTGAAGATGGGGCAACTCCAGCTTTTCGAAGATTATTGGAATCGGTGATGTTCGAATCCAAACCAAAGTTAGGTGCACGATGGTGTTGAAAGATGTCAGGCATGTTCCCGATTTATGCCTAAATCTTATTTTAGGGATAGCCTTAGTGACAAGGCTATGAAAACTACTTCAGCAAAGGCATGTGAAAATTGAAGAAGGGATCTCTGGTGGTAGCCAGAGGACAAGCAATTGGTATGTTGTACAAGACTCATGTGAATGTGATTTCAGATAGCCTCAACGCGGTAGAAGATGAGGCATCACCAAATTTGTGGCACAAAAGGCTGGGTCATATGAGTGAGAAAAGGTTGCAGATTCTGGCAAAGAAGTCTCTTATTCCCTTTGCCAAAGATGCGAAATTGTATCCTTGTGACAACTGCTTGTTTGGGAAGCATCATAGAGTCGCTTTCCACTCATCATCCAAAAGACAATCAGAGTTGTTGAGTAGAGTATACTTTGATGTATGCGGTCCCATAGAAGTAGAATCTTTGGGTGGCAGAAAATACTTCCTGACGTTTATTGATGACGCATCACAGAAGGTATGGGTTTATATCCTAAAAACCAAAGCTGAGGTGTTCCAGCATTTTCAGATATTCCATGTTATGGTGGAAAGGGAGACCGGAAAGAAGTTGAAGTATCTCCAAACAGACAATGGAGGTGAGTACACGTCAAAGGAGTTTGAAGCCTACTGTGCTACTTGTTAGTATATTATATGTCATGTATTATTAGTGATCTAGATAGTGAATGTAATAATGGATGTATATAGTGATCTAGATAGTGGCTATAATGGATGTATATATTATGTAAAGAGATAGGTAGTGGCTCTTAGTGGTGATAGTGGATCTCTTAGTGGTGATAGTGGATCTTAGTGGCTCAAATAGTAGCTCTTGTTCTCTCCTATATAAGGAGTGTAGTTTTCTCTTCACAAAACAAGATATTGAATATCAATTAATCAATAAAATCACTACATTAATTTCTTACATGGTATCAGAGCCATAAGATTTAGGCCTGTATTTCTTTCTCACATGGCACCGGTAAGGCAACTTTGCCTTTTGCCCATTGGAATTTTCTACACATACCTTCATATTCACGCCTTCACGCCAATTTTTTACGAATCGTGTTAGCTCAATTTGTTTAGATCTATTTCCTTGACTTGATGGTTTCGGTCACACTTCTTTTTGAAGGCAATGGCTCTTTCTGCTATTGTGGCCTTGATAGATTGCACAGCACGAACATAATCTTTCAAGGGCTCTTCAAAATTCATTAAGAGGTGGTGAGCCTCTGTAGGAAATTTAATGTATTATTGATTGATAGATAAATTGTTTGATATAATGACTCTCCTATATATAGGAGAGGAACCACACTATACTCACCTACCACACTATACTCACCTACCACACTATACCTAACACACTATACTCACCTACCACACTATACCTAACACACTATCATCCACCTACCACACTTGGTGGAGTTTTTACATTTACATTAAACACATTCAACAGCCCCCCTCAAACTCAAGGGGGATAGGAACTAACCAACTTGAGTTTGGAGAGAAAGTAACAAAACAGGAAAATAAAATGACAAATAAAATAAAAGTGGATAGGAGACACTGTAGGGTCGTGTCAGACCGTTGTAGAAGACAGTTTTATGAGGTCATGTCGGACTGCCAGAAGATAGTTTATGGGTCATATCGGACCGATGTAGAAAACAGTTTACGGGGTCATGTCGGACCGTTGTAGAAAAACAGTTTACTGGGTCATGTCAGACCGCTAGTAGAAAGCCATTTCTTGGGTCATGTCGACCGTTGTAAGCAGTTCTTTGGGTCATATCGGACCGTATAGGAGCTAACCTGGAATCAATGTCGGAATGATTTACAGAGTCTTGTCGGACCCTTATAGAAGCTAACCGGAATCAAAGTCGGGACAGTTTACAGAGTCTTGTCGGACCCATATAGAAGCTAACCGAAATCAAAGTCGGGACAGTTTACAGAGTCTTGTCGGACCCTCAAAAGTCGCACCCTCAAAAGGTGTGCCAATTCTTATCAAAAGGCGTGCCATCAAAAGGTGTGCCCGACAGCCATCAAAAGGTGTGCCGGCCGTCCGACAAAAGCAGCCCCCTCGATTTGCAAACTTGCCTCGGGCCTCTCCCTTTCTTGTCTGTCTCTCTCGTCTGCTTCTTCTCTGCAATATCTTCCATCTTCTTTTTAACCACTCGCTTCTTTTGCTTCTTCTCCATTACTCTGCCATCTTCCTCGCCCCCTTCTTCTTTTCCTCTTCGATATTCTGTCATTCCGCTGTGACTCTCTTCTTTCCTTTCTCTTCCTAGACATGGCTTCATCTCGCTCTCTCTCTCTTTTTCCAGATCTCAATGGGCCATCGAGCTCCTCGGTGCCAAGTGCCCCTGCTCTGACTCAACCTAGTCTTCCCACACTATCAGTCGAGCAGGTGATGGCGACCCAAAATGATACCGAGGCCAACCACTGCACATTGAGGGCTTGCATGGAGCGATTCTGGCCGTCACGAACCTGTCTCACCGGCTGCAAAACAAGGCGTGTGAGGTATACCAGGTCAACGCCCAACTCTCCCTACTCCAGTGCATGTACAGAGATGCACGGGCAGAGATTTGTGCCTTGAAGGCTGAAAACAAGGAGCTGAAAAGGCAAACCACCTCCATGGCGAGATTTGGGGCACCGACGTATCTCACCTTTGATGGCCGGGAGCGACTCGTGGCGTAAATATCGTGGTCGTTCTTGGTGGTATCTTTGAGACGCCTTGAACGTGCTCGGTGGCGTGGGGAACACGGAGGCAGCACCGGCAAGGGACGCCCAAGACAAAGGCAAGAGGAAGAGATCGGCAGAAGAGGCAAAAACATAAGGCCGGTTTTTGTGGTGGTTATGAGTTGTGGTTTTTTTTTTTTTTTTTTTGTGTGATGTAAAAGTGTGATCGGGATTGAACCCCGGGATAAATAAAATGAGTTGGGTGAGCAGTTCTTCTTCTTCTCCTGCTTGGATACATACAATCTGTGAAAGCAGCCCACTAAGTTGTAAACAAAACGTGGCCCGAACCAGCATCTTTCTTGTCAAACTTGCGCCATGGGCCCCACATGCTAGACCCACATATTTTTCAAAAAATCACCAAATTCGGCTTTAGGCAGTAGCAAGTAGTACCATATGATGAATATTCCCACGGTTGCGATCCCGACATAGAGTCCAATCACCAGATAGCGGAATAAAAACCAAGCACTGATTAATGAGTCGTCACTTCTTCGAGGGGGTTTCTTCATAACATCCTTTTCTGGTGGATTAAATCCCAAAGCTGTTGCTGGGGGTCCATCAGTAACAAGATTGACCCACAGAAGCTGAACAGGAATCAGACCCTCTGGAATACCTAGAGCAGCTGTCAAAAATATAGAGGCAACCTCACCAATATTTGATGAGATCATGTACCTGATAAAGGCCTTCATATTATTGTAAATAGATCTGCCTTCACCTACAGCAGCAACAATTGTACTGAAATTGTCATCTGCTAAAACCATGTCAGAAGCTTCCTTTGCAACCTCAGTTCCAGCAATGCCCATTGTAATTCCAATATCAGCTAATTTCAAGGCAGGTGCATCATTCACCCCATCTCCAGTCATTGCAACTACTTCACCATCTTCTTTGAGTAGTCTGACTATTTCTTGTTTATGCCTTGGTTCAGCCCTAGAGAAGAGAAGCCCTCCGCTTTGCCTTAGATGACTTTTGGGGTCAGGAAGATCCATAAACTCTCTCCCTGTTAAGCTTTTAGAACTAATGTCCTCATGTGGTCCAAATACACCTATCTCACAACATATAGCTTCAGCTGTATTCTTGTTATCTCCTGTAATAACCATTACTTGAATGCCAGCTGTTCTGCAGTCCTCGATGGCTTGGCGGACCTCTTTCCGAGGTGGATCTCTTAGCCCAGCCAAGCCAACAAAAGTGAGTTTACTCTCAATTGCAGAATAGTTAGATGGATTAAGTAAAAGCTCATATGCTGGATGGTCTTCATCACCATTATATGTAGCAAACTCGTGGAGGTCCTCCTTGTAGGCAAAACCCAAACAACGTAATGCACTTGAGGAGGAGCTACCAAATGGTTGTGCTTGACCAGGTTGCACACCCATTTGTTGCATCTGAATGGAATTAGTTCCCACTGGAACAGTTTGAACAGATGGCCCCCCAGGTTGTTGAATCTGTGGAGGGGAGAACCCAATTTGCTTTCCTTGTTGAGAATCAACATCTTCTCTGTGCTGGAATCCTGCTTTCTGCTCCTGTTGATGGGGAAATAGATGCCCCTGCATAGTACGCTGCATCTGTTGCAGCGAATTTTGTTGGCCCTGCAGAAGGTTGCTCTGCTGATATGCCATGGATTGCATCTGTTGATGTGTAAATTGATGCCCTTGTGATTGCCCCATTTGTGAGCCTTGATACATTGGCAAGGAGGCTCGAACTGATCATCAACAACAACAAGATCAAGAAGAATAAGTTGTGACAGTGGAGTAAAGGTATGTGTAGAGGTCCGGCGGGCAGTCAAGGCAAGGTTGCCGCCCGCCGGAAGGCGAAGAACACCAAGAGCTTAACTATGCTCTGATACCATGTAGGAAATTTAATGTATTATTGATTGATAGATAAATTGTTTGATATAATGACTCTCCTATATATAGGAGAGGAACCACACTATACTCACCTACCACACTATACCTAACACACTATACTCACCTACCACACTATACCTAACCCACTATCATCCACCTACCACACTTGGTGGAGTTTTTACATTTACATTAAACACATTCAACAGCCTCCTTCTGCAGCTTAATTGATAAAATCTCTGATTTTTGCCCCAAGCTCAGAGAATACCTTTCCAAGAGCATCTCCTTCACAAGTGCCAAGAAGTTTGACTGCCTTTCCAAAATTCCTAATTTCTTCTCTCCACCACACGGCACTCTCTCTCTCTCGGATTGGCTGGACACCAAGCAAATCACAATCTCTCTCTTCTCTCTGACTTGGGTTGGGGAAGAAGGGCCTCATCAATTTTCAACCACCGACTTCCAGCAGCAGTGAAATCTGCTGGTCTTGAGCTTGATGATAGTGACCTGTTTGAAATAAATGAGGCATTTTCATCCCAGTTTGTATATTGCTGTAAGAAACTGGAGCTTGATACTGAAAAGTCAATGTCAATGGCGGCGCAATGGCTCTTGGGCATCCTTTGGGTGCTACAGGTGCACGCTGTGTTGCAACTATATTGCACGAGATGATGCGTCGCGGCAAGGACTGTCAATTTGGTGTGATTTCCATGTTTTTCCTTGTGCTAACCCAGCTACAGGTATGACGCCCATGCTGTGCGCAACGGAGTACCAGCATCATCCCGACTTCTTTATGCTACCGGCAGCAAGCCCTTTTGATCACTTTCTGAAGGCTGCTGGTAGTTGAGATTCCAAATGGCCAAGAGAATGGATAAAGCATGTTTTAAACTCAAAAGGGGTTGAAGGTCTAATAGTATAGCAGAGGCTTAAAAGGAAGGACTTCTCGCACTGGCAGTTTTCTAAATTTGCACTGCTGGTTGCTATTGTTGTTGGCAGAGAAGTTCTAAAATGCTTCCGTTTGTTTCCGCTGGTAATGCGCGTAATTCTACCAGTGGTAATCTTTGTATGAATGGCACATTGATTCCCGAGAAAGTCAGAGGGAAAATCGTGATGTGTGATCGTGGGGTGAGCCCTAGGGTACAGAAAGGGGCTGTTGGTTTGACAGATTCTTTTCCCAACACATTCCCACACCTCTCAGCACACTCTTTTCCAAATACACTCAACTTTTCTTTAAAGCCACTGATGCATTCACATGGGCTTGTCCCATTCTCTCTTATTTTATAAACTTTTCCATTCTCACATATTCTCCACCCAAAACCATCATCATATTTTATATTCTTTATTTTCCACCGCCCAACTTTTTATCTTTTATTAAAAAAATAAAAATAAATAAATAAATAAAAATAAAAATAAAAAAAACCCTCATTTTATCCAATTGATTTTTTCTACTGAGTCCTGTACCTTCATGCCATCCGCATTTGCACCACAAACTCATTTTATTCATGTCGGGGATCAAACTCGATCACCATTTTACATAAAAAAAAAAAAAAAAAAAAAAAAAAAAAAAAAAAAACACCAAACAATCTCCAACCACAACCCATAAACCACCACAAACAACCGGCCTCACTTCTTCGCCTCTTCAGCTGATCTCTTCCTCTTGCCTTTGTCTTGGGCGTCCCTTGCCGGTGCTGCCTCCGTGCTTCCCACGCCGCTGAGCACGTTCACTTCCCGTTGCTCCTCAACCGTCACATATGGCGGTCCTCCAAATCTGAGCATCACGGTGGCCTTCAGTTCCTTGTTTTCGCTTGAGCACACAGATCTCGCCGCATCCGTATATACATGCTCGAAGCAGAGCTTGGGCTTTTACCGCTACACCTCATTTGTTCTACTTTGAAGTCGCGACAGTTGTTGACCGCCGTCATTGTCTCAACACAAGACCTCAAAGTATAATGATTGGCTTCAATATCGAGTTAAGCACCATTTTCGCTCAACCGACAACATTGAAAGTTTAATGGTGCAAAACCAGTAGCCCAGGCGCTTGGTTGAGGTTCAAGGGCCATATTCGGGTTGTAGCCTCGCTGAGTTGAGGTCGGGAAAGAGAGTAAGACCACGGACGACGAGGCTATGTTCGGGTAGCCGAGCGGGAAGAAGAGGCCATATTCGTGGATTGGTTGTAGAATGTTTGAGTATCTCTCTCGAAGTGTTACAGAGAACGAAGAGTTTTTTCACCGGTTTGTTATGCATCACGGCCACCGCTTGGTTAAATAGGCAAAGCGTACACGCCGCTTTACGCCTCTCAACGCCAGACGACAAATCGGCGCGCCTTTTGATGGCTCGTTTTTTGATGGCTGTCGGGCACACCTTTTGATGGCACGCCTTTTGATGGCTCGACTTTTGATGGCTGTCGGGCACACCTTTTGATGGCACGCTTTTTGATAAAATTGGGCTCGCCTTTTATATGGGTCCGACAAGACTCTGTAAACTGTCCCGACATTGATTCCGGTTAGCTTCTATATGGGTCCGACAAGACTCAGAATCATTCCCGACTTTGATTCCGGTTAGCTTCTATAAGGGTCCGACAAGACTCGTAAATGTCCCGACATTGATTCCGGTTAGCTCTATACGGTCCGACATGACCCAAGAACTGCTTTTCTAACGGTCCGACATGACCCAGAACTTTATTTTTCAACGGTCCGACATGACTCAAGAACTGCTTTTCCAACGGTCCGACATGACCCAAGAACTGCTTTTCTACAACGGTCCGACATGACCGTAAACTGCCTTTCTAACGGTCCGACATGACCCCATAAACTATCTTCTACAACGGTCCGACATGACCCCATAAATCGCTTTCTAACGGTCTGACACGACCATACAGTGTCTCCTATCTACTTTTATTTGTCAGTTTATTTTTCCTGTTTTGTTACTCTCTCCAAACTCAAGTTGGCTAGTCTCTATCCTCCTTGAGTTTGAGGGGGGCTGTTAGTATATTATATGTCATGTATTGTTAGTGATCTAGATAGTGAATGTAATAATGGATGTATATAGTGATCTAGATAGTGGCTATAATGATGTATATATTATGTAAAGAGATAGGTAGTGGCTCTTAGTGGTGATAGTGGATCTTAGTGGCTCAAATAGTAGCTCTTGTTCTCTCCTATATAAGGAGTGTAGTTTTCTCTTCACAAAACAAGATATTGAATATCAATTAATCAATAAAATCACTACATTAATTTCTTACACTACTTGTGGCATCCGGCATGAGAAAACTATTCCTAGAACCCTATAACACAATGGTGTAGCCGAGAATGAACTGGACCATTGTGGAGAAGGTCAAATGTATGCTTAAAATGGCAAACCTGCCGAAGTCATTTTGGGGAGAAGCTGCTCGTGTTGCTTGCTATTTGGTCAACAGATCGCCATTAGTTCCACTGAATTTTGAGATTCCAGAAAAGGTGTGGTCTGGAAAGGAAATTTCTTGCTCTCACGTGAGAGTGTTCGGGTGCAAAGCATTTGCACATGTATCCAAGGAGCACAGGCAGAAGCTGGATGATAAAGCTACTCCAGGCATTTTTATTGGCTATGAAGATGAAGAATTCGGAAACAGATTGTAGGATTTGAAAAACAAGAAGGTCATTCGAAGCCAAGATGTGGTGATTCAAGAAGGCCAGACCTTAGAAGACATTGGGCAACCAGCCAAACCCAAAGTTGATGATGTTTCAGAAATTGTTCCGAATCCCACACCATCACAGCATGCCACTGTTGAAGAAGAGCTACCGCAGCATGCAGTTAATGATGTAAAGTTGCAAGATGGATTTCTAAAAGAAGATCCGGAAGAAGATGGCATTGAGCAGGGAGAGCCACAACCCCTTCCGCCAGAGATTGTTGATCTACAGTTACGAAGATCAACAAGAGAGCCTAAGTCGTCATCAAAATACCCTGCTTCTGAGTATATTTTGCTTATTGATGAGGGGGAGCCAGAAAGTTTTCAAGAAACTCAGAATCATAAGGAGAAGAGTAGCTGGTAGCAAGTTATGCAAGAAGAGATGTAATCCTTGTAGAAAAATCAGACTTCTGATTTGGTAAAACTTCCCTACAGTAAAAAAGCAGTGAAGAACAAATGGGTGTTCAAGTTGAAGAAAGATGGCAGCAGAAAGTTAGTCAAGTATAAGGCTCAATTGGTTATCCAAGGTTTTGGGCAGAAAAAAGGTATTGATTTTGATGAAATTTTCTCGCCAGTTGTGAAAATGACATCCATTCGAGTAGTTTTAGGACTAGCGGCCAGTTTGAATTTGGAGCCTGAACAAATGGATGTGAAGACGGCATTTCTCCATGGTAATTTGGAGGAAGAAATTTACATGGAGCAACCAGAAGGCTTTGAAGTAAAAGGGAAAGAAAACTTAGTATGCAGATTGAAGAAGAGTCTCTACGGCCTCAAACAAGCGCCAAGACAGTGGTATAAGAAGTTTGACTCATTCATGGTAGGTCATGAGTACAAGAGAACTGCTGCAGACTAATGTGTATATGTCAGGAAATTTCCCAGTGGAAACTTCATCATACTCCTGCTCTATGTTGATGGCAGGCTGATTGTTGGACAGGATGTAACAACAATCAGATCACTAAAGAAGGAGTTATCACAGTCCTTTGATATGAAGGACCTAGGCCTTGCACAACAAATCTTGGGTATGAAAATTATGCGTGACAAGAAAGCAAAGAAGTTGTGGTTATCACAGGAGAAGTATGTTGAACGGGTGCTTGAAAAGTTCAACACGAAAGATGCCAAGCCAGTCAACACTCCGCTGGCTAATCATTTCAAGCTAAGCAAGAGTTCTTATCCCTCTTCTACAAAAGAAAGAGAAGAGATGGAGGGAATTCCCTACTCATCCGTTGTAAGGTGTTTGATGTATGCAATGGTGTCCACCCGACCAGATATTGCTCATGCTGTTGGAGTTGTAAGCAGATTTCTTTCCAATCCGGGAAAAGAGCATTGGGAAACAGTCAAGTGGATTCCGAGGTACCTTAAGGGTACATCTAAAATGTGTCTATGCTTTGGAGAAGCAAAACAAATCTTGGAAGGTTATACAAATTCAAATATAGTAGGTGATCTTGATGATAAAAAATCTACATCAAAATTTCTATATACTTTTGCAGGGGGAGTTGTGTCTTGGCAGTCCAAGCTGTAGAAGTGTGTTGGTTTATCCACAATCGAGGCAGAGTATATTGCTGCAGTAGAAGCTGGGAAAGAGATGTTGTGGTTGAAGCATTTATTGTGACAACCAGAGAATTCTTGCTCAGCTTAGAACTGGGACTAAAGCAAGAGAAGTTCGCGATACATTGTGACAACCAGAGTGCCATAGACCTAAGCAAGAATTTTATGTACCATTCTCGCACAAAGCACATTGATGTTTGGTATCATTGGATACGCAAAGTGATGGAGAAGCTGTTATTGAAACTGGTCAAGATCCACATAGATAAGAATCCAGTCAACATGCTTACAAAGGTGGTCTCGAGACATCACTTCGCATATCTAATGATACCGAACATCAATGTGCTTTATGCAGGGACATTGCTGTGATGGACTCCTAGTAAGGATCCTACTCCCCATGGGTATGGAGGGGGAGAATTGTTGAGTATCTACACCATGAGTCAAGAATGGAGGCTGCAAAGTTTGGGCTATAGATTTTCTTTCCAACCTAGGGAGGCTGTGTTATTAACTTTGGTAGTTGGTTGCTGGCAAGCAGAGGTTGGTAATGGTAGTTAGTTGTTGGCAAGCAGCTCTTCCATTTGTGTATAAATTGGGAAGAGCTATGAGCTGAATTGAAAATCAGAATTATTAAGTGTGTATCTGCGAGTTGAGTTGAGTTGAGAGAGTGAGCTCCTCCTCCTCTGTTTTTGTATTGTTACACAGTTTATAATGCATTCTCATTTCTCTCCCCGTGGACGTAGGCATTGGGCCAAACCACGTAAATATTTGTCTCATTTGTGTCTATGATTGCTTATTTATCATTTCTGAGTGTGTTGAAACCTAACATCGTGCTCACTTAGCAAAACCTATGACGTGCAGGCTAGGGAGACACATCTACCCATCCCCAAGTACTTTAGCTCTGAAGTCATTTATAATGCCCCACTACCTACTGGCCCAAGTAACTTGTCGGTCTACCAACATGACCCAAAAGCTTAGGCACAAGTTTGTAGTGCTTTATATACCCAAGATACCCATGCAAACTTCCAATGTGGGACGGGGTCGTTTCAAACTCCCCCACTTACAAATCTCACGTCCTTGCGAGGGTCCATAATCAATCAGAAATACCAAGACAAGCTCGTGACTCCCCCACTTATAAATCCTTGTTTAATGATGATCAATCAAAACCAACTGCTTCCCCAATCTCTTTTTCTTATGTAACACAGTAGCCCTTTTGTTCTGTGTCGCTGAATAGAATTAGCCATGCTTTTCCTAATTCGCTGACCTTCCGTGTACAAATACCAGAACCTGTTGTCATGAAACTAATGCAAAATGCTCTATCCCGCAACTTTATTTGCATTGAGAATGTCGGGAGTATTGATTTCGGGAGTCGAAAAGATCATTGTTGGAGTCAAGGCTGTTGAACATAGGAAAACAGTGGACATCGCCATCCGATTCAACAAGATCGCCGGCGTCGTCATCTTCGACAGACTCAATAACATCGTCGTGGTCATTGGAGTCGGACTCAAGAACATCGACGAACTAAGGAAGCTAGTGGCCATTGCCATCCGATTCAAGAACATCGCCTTCGTTGTCTTCGTCATCGGACTCAAGAACATCGTGGTCAGGCTCAAGAACAAACACCTCCACCTATCATGTGAAGCGAAGTCCCACATCGATTAAAACTAAAGTTATATTAAGTATATAAGCATGAGGGCACCCTCACTTTAATAGCTAGTTTTTGTGGTGATTTCTACCCAAGACCATGTAACATGGTATCAGAGCCGAAGTGGCAAGGATGGGTAAGGTGCGTGTCTGTGGCCAGCACGCCTCAAGTGCTACCGAATGAGCACGCTACATATATGTACCAATTCAGGCCCTCACCTCTTGAGCTAGCTTTTGGGATTGAGTTCCATCCAAGACCATGTAACAACTTCATCATTAGATAACAAATTACATGTGCTGGTATCATAAAAGTCAGCTTACTACATGTACATACCGGCTCATTAATTAAGAATTATACATGCCAATTCAGACCTATTCAAAGATGAGGCAGCCATTAGAAAATTATAATTAGCAAGCACGTCTCAACTTATTAAAAATGAATTAAGAATTAGATATTCAATTTCATATTGATGCCTCATGAGGTAAGAAACTTCTAATTATTTACTTATTCGATATTTAAAACAGATTTAATAGTCGAAGCATAGATTTTGGAAGACAGAAAATCAGCACTTTTTTGTTTAATCTATTTTTTTTTATTTTTTTATTTTTTATGGGTGATCGGGGATTGTTGAGGAGGAAATCAGGTGGCAATGTGCAGATCTTTTGTTTGAAAGAGTTAAAACGATAGACAAATGGTATCCAGATGAGAAATACTAATCCTTTCATTATGAACTAAGAGGATGGATGTGGTAATATAATGGCCCCAGAATATTCGCCTTCCAGTCACTACCAGTGATATAATCTAGATGGCTTTATTAATATAGATAGACACATTTCCTTTCGGAAAGTAAAAGAGCAGTTGGTCATGGCTTGTGTTACTGGGTTTAATTAGTATCTGATGCAGGCATGATTTAAATTCCATACTCAAATCAAAAAATTCCTAATCAACTATTAGTCCAAAATTTATCCCAAAGAAAAAAAATATTAGTCCAAAATAATGAAAATAAAAATATTATTTTTAAATCACGCCTGCATCAGAATCCTTTGATGGAATTGATCTGCTTGAGTAACTGAATATGGAAGAGATATCTGATCATATACAAAAATGGGTTATCAATTTAATGGTCATGGAATTGTATGAGTGGATTAATTAAATAAAAGGAATTTAGTATGTGAATAGACACTTATTCTATTTTGGTCAGACCAATGATAAGGATAAAACAGGTGACTTTACATCTTCCTTTTGCAGCACAAATCGTGTGATCTTTTTTTTTTGTGTGGGTATTTTACATGTTCTGCCAAGGATAATGGACACTGATAGTCATTTCCTAAAGCTTGGTGGTGTCTAGTTACAACACATCATATTTGTTCTGTATAATTTAATTATCTTAATCCTCCTAACTTGATTATTTCTCCCAATTTCAATTGTTGTATTTCACAGTACAGATTACAATTTTTATGGAAAATGAACTTCTGTTTCTTTTCTTTCTTTCTTCTTTCTTTTTCAAAAAACCTTGCTTGCTTTTTACCTGAAAATAATTCAATGATTGACTCCTGGAAAAAAAAATAACTGACCTTACGATAGAGCAGACAGTGCTATCGAGACAGCTTTCATCAAGTTGTTTTTTTCTTTTTTTTTCCATGCAAGGTCCGAATGTTTGAAATGTCCTGGATATGGACTTGTACGTTATGCTTTGAACCAATGATAGAAGATCTGAAATCTTATCTAATTTGTTCTCGATTTCTCTCAATAATTTGCTTCTTGTGTGGAAATCAGATTTTTGGTGAATTTCTGCACAAAGAGTACGGAGGACCTGGGACATTATTAGTGGAGCCTTTCACAGATATGTTGGTTGCACTCAAGGAGAAGAAACTTCCTGGAGCCCCGTTGGCTGCTCGGGCATCTCTATTATGGGCACAAAATTATGTTGATCAAGACTGGGAAATTTGGAACTCAAAGCCGCCCAAGTGATTATCCCTAAATATTTCATTTATGACCATGAACATTGAAAAGCTTATATGAAAACTACAAATTCTAATTTTGGATCTGGGTAATGAGAAAAATGCCGAATCAATTGCTTTTTTATGCTGTACATAGGAATGATTACAACTTACAGTAAATGTCGAATCCATTGCTCAGGCATCTCTATTATGGGCACAAAATGATGTTGATCAGAATTGGGAAATTTGGTACTCAGAACCGCCCAAGTAACCATTCCTAAATCTTTCATTTATGACCATGAACATTGAAAAGCTTGTAGGCAAAGTAAAAACTCTAATTTCAGATCTGGGTAATGAGAAAAATGTCAAATTCATTGCTTTCTTGTGCTATACAGAGAGGTATTACTACTGACAGTGGTTTAAACACTAGAACTGTGAGTGACCATGGCACTGAAATATCGATAGCAACTTCCATGGATTTACCATTTTTATGTTCCCAGGTTTAAAAGGTTCGTTTATGAAAAGCATCTGCAAATGGAAATTACGATCAGAACGGCCATTAGCTTACACCCTCAGAGATGCTTTGTAAGGAAGGGCGCCATGATTTTGGCCTTGCTGCAGCAATATTTGTTGATCCTGGCCTCTGTCGATGTCTTTCATGACTCGTTGCCTGCAATTTTCAGGTGAGTACAAGATTAGTCAGTTTATTTGTTTGAAAACTGAAACATTTTTGTGTATTTCTTTAACTTATGAATCTCATTTGACTCCATTTCCGAAGGCAACATAATTTCAATCATCTGCTCTCATTCTCTAGTTTACTCTGCATCTTTTGTCTTTAGGGTCTATGATCACGAGTCAAACATTATAAAACACTAATATGCATAATCTTGTTTTGTTACTGTATCTGATATAAACATGTTTTTATTGATATGCAAATGCTTTGCTTGATTTGACGTCTCTGTTTAGTCAAATGTAACTTGTATTTTTTGACATAGAGAATTCGAAGTTCACACTGAGCACAAAAACTGTAACCTCGATGATATGTATGTATTTATCGATACATAAAGAAGAGAGAAAATTCTTGGTAGGTATTGGTTTACTGGCTGAAGAGAGTTTACCTGGCTGGTTTTCTCCAATTCGGGCTTTTTGTCTTCTGCCTCACAACTTGAACTCTGCTTCTCTCGGCCTGTCTCTGTCTTGTCATCTGATTCTGAAAGGCTCTTCTTCATCTTCGCATACTTCTTCGCTCGCAACACCTTCATAACCTCTATAACCCGAGAAAAAAAAAATCTCAAAAATTCACAACTTGAAAACACACGCTACTTAAAAAGCAAGACTATCAACAAAAATATATTCCTCCAGTGTACAGTGGTTGATGAGAGCAAAACAAAAAAACAAACCTTGGGATGTGACGAGTCTGTAAGCCCGACCAAGAACAAGAGTGTCACTAGGCCGAAGAAGCTTAACACGAGTGAATCGTACAGTCCTGTCATCTGTATTTTCTTCACCAGAGTTAGGCAATGGAATAATTAGAGATACGTAGTGACCTGGGTTCATTTTCATCACCTCGCTAGCGCTTATCGACCAATACATCCTCTCTAACCTCCCACTTGGATGTTGTATCACTAGTGCTGCAGCATCAACAGCCTGGCAATTTCCCATCTCTCTCTGGATTTCTCTGTTAACTTTCTCTCTCTAGATGAAGGAAGAAGAAGAAGAAGAAGAAAAAGAAAAAGAAAGAGATAGATAAGGCGGTGAAGTAAGCAACAGTCTCTTTCCAAGCTGTAACAACCAGCTGATGGAAATAGTAAAATATGTCTCACTCACTCAACCATGCCGTCCCTTCATGTCTCCTTTATGGTTACCTACTTAAAATTCCTTTTTAGGTGGTATTTTCAAATCATACAAATTAACATTTAACTTGCATTACATTATTATTATTAGGAGTGTAATTAGTTCGGTTTGATCAGGGTTGGGGGAAAATTTGGCTCCGAATTGAACACTTTGGTTTTGTTGATTGAAGAATTGAAACTAACTACTCAAAGTTACGTTTCGATGTTATTAGTTTTTCAATTTAGTGTAAAAGAGGGATTCACAAGATATTTTAAGGACTCGTAAAATTTCATATTGGGAAAAATAGAGGTGGTGGATGTTGCTCTATAAATGTCCCTCTACTTAATTTTTATTGTAAAACGTGTTATCATTATTTCAGTTAGTTTTGCCAATATTGATTTCAGAACTAAAACAGACAATACTTTATGAAAAATTGATAAAAAATTGAAACTTTAGTCATAAAAATCAAAACTTTAGTCATCTCATATAGTTGGTGCGATTTTATCAATTTTTCATACAAATACATTTATATGATGATATAGTTTATGTACATACATGAATATATTACATCACATACCATCTAGAGCCGGCACCTGTGCCGGCAAGCCTGCCACGTGGCAAAGTTCGGAAAGGGATACTGTCATGGACGAGCATGCTCGGCATTTTCGACAGGGTCAAGGTTTTGACTTAGGAAGCTAGAGACAATTTTTATATCACTGATCTTTGTTTGATCCTAAATATTTATATTATATTGTATAGTTTTTTAATTTCTGTAGTAATAAACAAATTTAAGCAAAGCGTGCGTGTGAGATTCCAATGTCACCCTACCAATCCACAACACCTTATCCTCTTTTTGGCACGCCTTGGCTACATTTTAAACCTCTAAACTTTTTCTTTTGTATTTTTGTGGGGCGTGTTTGGCTTTTTCTCTTAATTTTTTTCTTCTTAGATAGCCATCAAAATCTTTTTTTCAAACATTTATATATGTATTTATTTGAATAACAAAGATTGGATTGACAAATTCATGTCAATGGTGCAAAGATTCTCTATCTCTTAATAATCTTGTCCCTTTTGTCTCAATTCATTCATAACCATTGGATATCTCTTGAGATTTTCACATCTTGGGACTCTCATATGATCCAATGGTTGTGACCAATTCATTGGATATCTCTTGAGATTTTCACATCTTGGAATTTTCTGATCTAATGGTTGTAAGTAAATTAAGACAGGGGAATAAGGTTATTTGGGGATAGAGAATCCTTACACATGTCAATGGATATTGTAGAAGCTAAGCATCGCAATCGCCTTTGTTGTCCAGCCAAATAAATAGGGATTAGATGTGAATGATATGTTTGGTTGGTTGGTTAGTGAAACACTGGTTTTGCCAAAACCTAAGGATTGGAACATTCTTTTTTCCAAATATTCGATGAAATCAAGAATTTTAGAACTAGCTATAATTTGATTTGATGGGTTGTTACCATCTTATTAGAACCTTTTTTTAATCAACTATTTCATAATGTTCCTATAAAAAAAATGGTTTCATAATGTTTTTGATTTTTTGTTGGATTTAGTAGAATTTAACGATATTGAACTCCATAAAAATAAATAAATAAAATTTTAAAATATCGAATTTATCAGATACACTTTTTTTTTTTTTCTTTGAATCTATAAACTCAGATTATTTGATGCTTCTAGTATATATTAAAAAAATATCAACAGGTAAACTGGTTTTTGATTTTTGATTTATATATATATATATATTTTTAATTTGGTAATTTAAGAGCTAAACTTTGTTAGAATGCTTGCCTTTAGGTTCTCCTTTTGTATGTGGGAAGTGAAATAACATATAGTCCAAAGCACCTAAAAGTTATTTGTTTTTTTGTTTTTCTTTTAAAGGAAAGAAAATAAAATGGACAGCTAAAAAAATCACTTTTTCTGAACCTTTTTTTTTTATTTATAAATATATAGTGATATTTTTTTCAAATTATGTCAATTTTTTTTCTTGATCTGTCTCGTGTAGATGAATCTAAAAAGTTTTTGTTTTTAAAGTAAAAAAAGTCCCTTTTTTTTTTTTTTTGTCCTTTCTAGATTTTTTTCAAGATTTTAATTTATTATTATTATTATTGGGATCCATCTAGTCTAATGAAACTATAATAATAAAAAAAGGGTAAACCCCGAACAACAACAAAATTTTTTTTACTTAAATGCTCAATCCAAACGAGACGAGACTTAAAGAATATCCGTTGATAATTAGAGCACAAAACAACATGGATAAAAACACTAAAGGTGGCTGCCGGTGTTAATCAATTATTTCTGCAATTTAGGGGAAAACCCCAATTCTTAAACTCACTGATTCCCCCTCATGCCGTCCAACCCAAAATTCAAAAGTTCATAAATTTGTGTGTAAATTATACTAAGGCCAAGTTTGGCAATTACAAAATAATTCATCTTTTTATCTTTTTTTCATCACATCACTTCTCTATTTTTCTGCACATCTTTTTATAAAAAGACAAAAAGTGCACTTATTTAGGTCATTCCAAACAATCCCTAATAATGTCCACTTAACTTTTTCTTGTGATTTCAAAAAAAAATAAAAATAAAAAAATACATCAAGTCCCACAAATTTGCATAATTACACTTTGCACTTTTAAAATTTTAGTTCGCACAATTTGCTTCCTTTTCATCAATCATTAGTTAATTATATGGATGAATACTTAAATTCCTATTTTAATCTTATTTATTCTTGTGTCGGTATATCATTTGTATTAATAGTTCTATTTGTTTTAACTTTACCAAATGGAAAGTATCTATAATTATGCTAAACCGCGTGAGACTTGTAATTTATCACCTTTTTTGTTCATACATTCCGTCTTTCTTAATAATTGTTATTGAGCTTTGAGCGAAGATTACAAGAGATTGAGAGAAAGAGACAAAAATCTTCCATAAAATCTTTTACTCCTGTAAACCTCTTTAATCTTAAAAACTATTTGAAAATTTTGATCTCACATGAATATAACGTATGTTACATGAATTCGGGTCGGGTCGGCTATATATTTGGATGTCAAACTCATCAAACCATAAATTTAAAGGTATGAGGATTGGACAAACAAATGTTATATTTTTATATTTTTAATCGAGTATGTAAGATAAAATGGTATTATATATATATATATAATTTACATTATCAAAAAGATATTTATAGCAATTATATAACAATATATATATATAATAATAGTGTTATATATAATTATATAAGAAATATCCGTTTAAAATTATCCGACACATATTTCATACCCATATCCAAGTGTCAAGTGTCTGATACGAATATTTAATTTATTTTGATGAGTCCGTATAACATAGAATAAAACACATGCTTGATTAATGTCAATCCATGTAAGCCATGTGAGGTGTTGTGAACTTTGGGTCATATTTTAAATGAAGAATGGATTATTTAATTGCTCAAACATCAGTCATGTAGGAGCCTACAATCATTAATATTCATTCATAATTCATAAGAATATAATGTTCATAGAATTTGTATACAAAATTTATTATAAGAATAATGTAACAGTATAACATTATTAAAATTATAAGTTAATCTTAACGAGTGTTTTATTTTAAAATGATAGATTTAAAATTTATCATATCATTTTATATTTTTATAGCACTACTCTTATTCATAATGAAAGCTCATAATTTCTCAGGCATTCATTAATTGTAAATGATGGGGCATTTATATTTCTTATATTTATTTGGATTGGTTTTAATATAGTTTGTAGTGGGAATTCAAACTCTTTTGTTCACTCACATATTGTCCCTTGTGGGGGCAACATTGTTAGGTCTTTGTATGTCCTCCAATGCCTAGCCTTTTAAACATTCTAATTCTTTCAAAACATCCCAACCTACCAAAATAATTTTTTGGGGGGGGGGGGGATAATCTTTTGAGTGGGGTATTGTTTTTTTCTTTTTTCTTTTATGAAGGACATGATTTTGAAGTTGCTTTCTTCACATTTTTTCCCTCCATAATATAAAATGTAATGTTAGTGATTCTTAAAATATCACTCTTAAATTTAAATTTATTTATACTGATGTGGCAGAGGGTCGGGTCTTAATTGATTGATTCCTAAACAAATCAACAATTGGCATGTGATAGTTCATATCATTTAGGGTTAATTTGTAGGTGGTATTTTAGGGGTTTTAAATATTTTCCTAATATAAAAGTGAGTTTTTATATATTGTCAGAATATTTTACATAATTTTTTCACATTCTATGTATTTATCATGTATGAAAGTGAAATAAAATAGTAAAAATATGTTTGGTGATTAATATCATTTCTCAATACAAATACACTAGCCATACCCAAAATGTCCAAGAGAAAATAGGTTAGTGACTATTTGGTTGTATTTTCATTTTTTGTTATTTGTATTCTTTAATCAAAAAAACATAGACAACTTGTTTGGTGAACCTTTTCTAAAACTATTTTTTTGATAAAAATGTAATGAAAAATCACTTTTCAAAACATCAAAAAGCTATTTTTGAAATTTGGAAGCTGTATTCGTACAAAAATAAAAATTATATAAAAATGATGACTGTTTTTCAAATTTTTCGTTGCTTTTGTTTTCAAATACATTTTATTTTCATAGATGATGATGCAAATAGATAATAATGCTCACTTGAATAGTAATTGTTTTTCAAATCATTATCTTTATGCAAATAATGATTTGAAGAATTCAATGATGTATATAGATTATAAACATGAGGATGTGGTTGAGCATTGATGGCATGGTCCAACTTCATGATGTTAGGCCTACTTGAAAATAAATCACTTTCTTTTTCTCTTTCATTGAGAAGAGAATGTGGAGAGGAATTTAATTTAGAGAATATTTGAAAATTTGTTTTCAAGTGTTTGTACCTTCTGTTTAATTTAGGGAAGAAAATAAAATCATTTTCTATTGTTTGGTTATGATAGGAGGAGAAAAATAAATTGAAAAAAAAAAAAAAACAACAACAACTACTCCCAAAGGGGAAAAATTAGATACTCACCTAACTTTAGCATAATATACAAAATGATTGTTTCGAGACTTGAACTTATAATCTCAAGGTTATTAGGTTAAGATTTTACCATTGAACTGATGTTCACACCTAGAAAGAGAAAAATATAAGAGCAAAATATTTCACACATCATTTGAGTGTGTGTACTCTGTGCTTTAATAAATTTACTCTTAAACTTTGGTATTTTTAACCATGTGATGGTTAATGGATACAGAATGTATCATTGGCCCTACTTTTCTAGAGTTTAATTTTTTTGTTGTGATTTTCTCTTATATTTTTTTATCACAATAAAACACGTCAATAAAATATATAATCCAAAATAAAATAACATTAAAACTATGCACTCTAAACCGTTATAACTTTACTTCAACTTTAAACATTACATTACCACAACAATATCATTGTAGAGAACTCTAATCCACTTTCTTAATATACTCCTAACAATTGAATCGCGTCTTCAATGTTTTATATAATCTTATGATTAAAAGTGTATTGAAACAGAAGAATTAGAGATTTAAGGATTAGAAATCCTTGATCTGATTAATGAGATGAGGACATGCGTATTTCTAAATCAACTTTTTTTTTTTATATTAATTTATCATATTACAATGAAGTTCAACCAATTACAACCACAATAAAAATCAAATACAGAACATAAAATTGTTATAATGAACTTTCAAAGTGGGAGTGAAAGTAGAAATAAACTCAAACTCATGTGAAAAGATTTAATCCCTGAACCTTTTTCTTGGCAATGATTAAATGAAAATGACATGAATTGTTTTATATATGTAGGAGAATATTAAATATCATTCTTCCTTCTTAAGCCCGCCATCATTATTAAAGGTCAATTGAGATTTCACGAGATTTTTTAAACTATAAAATTTAAGCAAATTAAGAGATTTTTGTCATTAGGGTTTGCAAATTTATTTTTATTTTTTCCAATTCTGCATTTTCACCCATTTTGCACGAGTTTTTTCCACCTCCCTAGAAAGCAAAGTGGGAATGGATTTTCTTCTCCTGATAATATTTGTTAAATATTTATATAATTTTCTTAAATATGAGCAAAGAAAGATGTCTGTAATTTTATTATGAATGCAGACTAATGATAGTCAAAGATGTAGGCTGGTCACACTTGTACTACTACATTAAACAAACAGTGGTTGATAAACTTTTTTTTTTTTTTAATTTCTTCTCTTCTTCTTGGGACTCTTCAAGAACACATTAAAAATTTAAAGTGAAATGATCAACAAGCAACCATTATTACATTCTCTATGGTCTTTATATTGGTTTTTTGTTATCGAAAAACATAAAAAAAGTTCTCTTCCAATACTTCCTAGTAATCAGTTTTTTTTTGTTTTTTTTATTTAAGTTATTTTTATTTCATAAATTGTAAATAAAAATTATATCAAATATTTTGACTCAAATTTTTAAAATATTATATATATATATATATAAAGCATGAAGGTTTTTGAAAATGTATCAAAATGTCTTAGAGATACATTTTATTTTAAGGGTTGAGATTAATTTTCAAATTCAGCCTAAGATCAAGATTTCTTTAATTCACACCCACACACCTTCTTTTCCCCTCTTTTTGTTCAGTCATGGATTCTCTCTCTCATACCCACTTTTCTCCCTCTTTCCTTTTTATTTTGAGTTAATTACCTAAAAGTTATATTTACAAATGTTATGATAACTCAAGTACTATTTAAGCTTTTTTGAACCAATAATTCTTATTTAGTAAAATTGATAATATTATCAGTTTTTTCCAATTTTTAAAATTAAGAATATTATCAATTTTACATAGCAATGTTTCAGATAATTGTTTTACTAACTGATGAAAAAAAACAGAGTATGAGATTAAATGTTGTTGCCCTTCTACTTATTAGTTTGATTCAACTATTTAATAAAACTAAGAATATTAACCTTTTTTTTTCAATTTTAGAACTGAGAATATTATCAGTTTTTCATTTTTAAAGTTTTTTTTTTTTTTTGTAATTTTGCACATCAATGTTCTATCATCATGCTCCTTTATAGACACAAAATTTTTAGTTTTACACAAAAAAAAAAAAATCAATTTTTTCATTTTTTTTAACACAATTTTTTTTTTTAAAGTTTTTTCAATTTAAAAGTTGATATTTTAAAATTTTGAAAATCAAAATAAATGTCAAATAATCATATTTTTTTTATAGATAATCGTAAATGATGAACAATCATTGCTTGGAGGATAATTTCGATTATTAAAAATTTAATAAAACTTGAAGGTCCAAAAAATCTTAGTTCAAATTTAATAGAATATAAATTCATAAATTAAGGCTTGTGCGTAAATGTTCCTTTATTTTTTTATTTTTCTCCCTATTTCTTTATTATTTTTCTTTCTCCCTTTTTGCTCACTTACTTTATTTACACGATATTTTCAGACACAATATACGCTAGTATATATATGGACACTCTTAAAAATTGCAGTATACAGGATCATTGCATTTTTGCTAATGGCGAAAACAGCCCTTGTTTTTTTACCTAAAAAGTATAAACCTTTTAGCAATGTCGATAGGGACTCATCTCACAAGTAGGGCCATACAATCCAGCACGATATGAAAGATATGGCAAAAAAAATTTGAAAAGCATTAAACTAATTCATTTTTAAAATAATTAAAAGAAATATTGCTTTTTTGGATTGAATCGTGTGCTTTCTTTTTTATTAAGTTTTTGTAATTTGTAATTTTATATGACAAAATTTCTTTTAGTTGTAATTTTATTCCTTTTTTTTTGTTTCAATGAGACTGTGAGTATTTAGATATGAATCTAATCCGAATTGTACCACTGTAGAGGAGTTTGTATTGACATTCCGTATCTTGAGCATTTCTTATTTGTCACTTTGCTGATTATGTACGAGGATCTCTGCCTGAGTCTTGAACTTCTAAGAAAGATGTTTCACCACTCGAGGCGGTTGGCTTATATATTTGCACCGCCTTTACTCACACCGCTCGAGCAATAAAATGTGCGCTCAAGCGGTCTTCGCAACTCTGTTTGTTATAAAGTATGTCGTTTGTTGTTTTTGGGGTTGAACCCGTCAAAATTCTCAGAGAAAAGAGCTACTGAGGTTTTTTATATTGGAAGATTTTTATATATTGATTTTCTTGATGATTTGAGAGTGATCGATAGATTTACGAGTTTTACATTGACATCAATCATTAAGGGATTTGTTTTTATTATTTCATTCACAAAAGAGAGCTGTGTTCTTTAGTGCCGGAGAACTTGGGTCTAAAACTTTGGTAGATTCCGGAGTGCCTCATTGTCGTGGATTCGACATCGGTATTGTGGATTCAACATTAAGCAAAGCAATTCCAAGGTGAAGACGATAGTGAAAGAGGCACATCAAGTTTGGTTCAATTCGGGCGTAAATTTATTAGGTAATTGAAAATACTCGTGTGTAATTCTTTTTTGTCTTCTTAGTGAATTGTTTTGTGATTTTGGCCTGTAAGTTTTTTTTTTTATCACAATTGGAGGTGCTCCAATTGTGATTTTTTTCGCGTTAAATCATTGTATCGATTTATTGTTGATTGTTTGATTAAGATTGATATTCACTATTTAAAATTAAAATATAATTACGAATCAATACCTCGAGAGTTTTTAAATTTTTCATCTTTGATTATGATCAGTTTATTTTATGATAGTATGCATCATATGCTATATTATCAACTTAACAAGAATAAATTATCTCATAAGTTTAACGTATCACATAGCTCAGTTTACTTAGGGCTATTTTGGAAAGATAGTTAAAAATCATCTTTCATCTTTTAACTCATTTTGAGTCACATTCAGTGTGTTTGGTTTGAGTTTTCTGAATTAAATTTTTTAAAAACTAAATTTTTTGATTTTCGTGTTTTTTTGCTTTTAGTAAATATTTTTAAAATTTTAAACATTTTTTTTACTTTTTTAGATGCAGTTTACTTAGATGTATCTAAAAAGTAAAAAATTTGTGAAAAAATATTTTAAAAAATTAATAAATACATAAAAATATTAAAAAATGCATTGAATTCTTGTATTTTTTTTTTGTATTTTTGGTATTTAGTGAATTTTTAAAAGATTTTTTTATAATTTTTTTACTTTTTAGGTGTATTTATGTTAGGTGTGTCTAAAAAGTAAAAAAAATTGCTTAAAATATTAAAAAAAATTCAGTAAAAGAAAAAAAACACGGAAAATAAGAAAATAGAATTTTTTGAAAAGTGTTTTTTGAAAAATGAAAGCAATCGCTTTTATTATCTCTCACATTTTTTACATATTTTTTTAAAAATCAAAAAGTCAATTTGTAATCATATTTTCAAAACCATCCTTAATAATTGAGTAACACACTATCATTTTATCTATAGATTGTAATCAATTATACGACTAATAAAATCATGATTGTGGACTAATAAAACCATGAGTTAAAACCATGAGTTAGTAACTTTCTTCTTTGAACTTATTTTGATATGTAACTTTGAAGAAAAAAAGTCATGATGAAGCATCAACATTGACATCCCCACCCCCAGCAAAAACCAACTGGGCAAATTGTTTTGTGGAACCCTTCAAAGTCCCATAGTTTAATTAGTGGGGGGACCTTATATACATACATATATGGATACAACTTTATCGTAGGATTCTAAACTTAAGGGTAGATGTATTAATGCATGTATATTAAATTTTTCAAAAAAAAAAAAAGGGCGGTAAATTCTTATAATTTGAAAGGAAAATGCTAAACAAATATGATTTTTATTCAAAAAAAAAATGATATGACAGAAAATTGTTGCAATTATCAACTATAAAATGATGAATCTTTTAATTTTTAATGAATGAATATAAATGACATGTTGTATTATGTATGAAATTTTTAGGGAAAAATGCATTTCGGTGGAGTAATGAAAAAAAAAAATTGCATTTTCATGATGGTGTAACTCTCGTGTATATGGTGCAAAATCATTCTTGTATATGTTTGGTACAACTTTTCATGTGTGTCAGAGTTGCACCTAAAAAATATTTCATTTGTAGTGCAATTTTTTTCCCACTACTTCATGTATTTGTAATTTTTCCAAATTTTTACATACAAATTATGTTTTTAGTTTTTTCAAATTTAAAATTAGGAAAATTTTTCAAAGAGTCCTATTTTTCTCATAAAATTCCCAAGAAGTCCTATTAACATTGGTTCTGTTCAGTTGTCAGAAACTTTGAGAGTTTTTTAAAAAATTTAAAATTTTTTGCAGGATATATTTTGAGGGAAAACTTATTTTGCTACAAAGTTAAAGATATGAGTTTCACAATTAAACATTAAAAAAATTATGGGAACATTAATTTTGTGGTACTTTATTTTCTTCTCCTAACAACTGAACAGAGTAATTGATTTATGTGTTAATAGGACTCAATAAGAAAATTATGAAATACACTTTTTGAGAATTTTTCTTAAAAAGTATTCTTAAATAATGAGAGTTTTTTAATATTATGCAAACAAAAAAATCATATATAATGATGTGATTCATTGTGAATTTTTCACTTCAAAGCAAAACACTATTGAAAATAAATTTATTTACAATCATATTCATATGCAACCATAAACACACAAAATAGTTGTGAAAACATGTCATTTTTTAACTTATGTTAGCTAAATGAAAGGGAAATGCAAATTTGCTTTGACAAGTATGTGGTTTCTTTTCCACACCTTTCCTATTAAAATGCAGAAAGCTTCCATCAATTGTACGCAATATGTATCTTTGGTAGGCCTTTTTTTTTTTTTTTTCTTTTTACCTGTAATAGTTTTTTTTTTTTTTTTTAGAAAGGTCAATACAATTGAAAACTAAACAGACTCAGCCCGAATAATCCTACATAATTCAGCAGGCACCTCATTCCTCCAAATTCTCTTACCGGTCACATGACCCGCCATATGAGCCAGCCCATGAGCAGCCTTATTGTCATTGCGCAGCACATGCGAGCAGCAAAAACTGGTGAAGCAGCGGCTTGTACACACGGCACATTGAAGAATATGGCCAAACGAGGAGAGCACTTGATCCTCACAATGGAAAGCTCTAATAGTTGAGAATTGATTTTAACTAGAATTCTTTACATCTGTTTCAGGGTACAAATTCAAAATATATGTGATCACTCACTAATCTCACATACGATATCAAGGTTTTAGGAACCAAACTTATTCATCTTTAAAATGAAATAAAAATAAAATGGGAAACCAATTCTAGCCTTTCCCCAAAAAAATGATTTTTAGCCACAAAATTTATAAATGTTGCTAATAAATACACTACAAAACAATTTCATGCCAAAAGCTAGTTTTTTGACAAATTTTGATCTTAAAATGATAGTATTTTAATTTTTTTTTTTATAACTCAGTGTCAAGCACTAATGATTGACTAATTCAGGAAATTAATACCACCGTTCACTTACAATGAGTCCAATTAAAATCAAAATAAAATTTCGTTCAAACTGACCCTAATTATTTAAGGCTAAGAGATTTTAAACATGAGATTGTTTTATAAAGAGAAAAGTTAAGAATCATGAAATATTTTTCATGAAAATGATCATGAAAGATTTATGATTTTTGGATTACCTTGATTAGTGTGTGGTGTTTTATTCTAAGTGTAATTCAAGAGTCACAAACCTTTCATAATTATTTTCATGAAAAGTTTTTCATGATACCTAACATTGATGTTGACGAATATCTTAGGCATTTCTTTACAGCTGAGTGATTAGTGTTTTTCCAGACATTTTACTGTGCCATGCTCACTACATGCAATGCATGATGAAAAGTTTTATTCCAATTTGGTTCACTTTTTTACAATTGATGATGATGCTGATGATGATGGTGATGATTGATCCTTTTGCATGCATGCAACGTCAAAATAGAGAAAAATTTCCCATTCCCATTGGTCTCTTGAATTATTGGTTAGGCAAGAACATGTGTGCGATTTGGATTAATCACAAATTGGCAAGCCTAGTTGTGGTTGCGTCACTCTTTGCCTCCTTTGTGATTAGGTTAATATCACATCAATCACTGGGTTGTCTCTCTCTTTTATAGGCACTCATAATTCATAATTGCTTAAATTTAGGATTACAAAATAATTATAAATAAGTCATAAATTTTATAAATATTAATACATAAAATTATAATTTTTTTCGTAAATATGTAAAGACTTTCTCGGACTAGCTCTCTCCGATTGGTAGTTTTCACTTAAATTTATGCATTAAGCTAATGTGTCTAATCCATTTTAAAAGTGGGTGATTATCTTATTAATTTCGCTTTTGATAATTAAATGATTCTTACTTTTAACAGCCTCTGTGATGGAGTCAAGATTTTAATTCATGAAACATTATTGAGATGAAATCCGAATAAAATCTATCACAATTTCTCTAAAATCAATTTTTACTTCATGGTAAGGTGAATAAATGTTAGATGATGCCAAACTTTTATGTTAAAGTTACTGTCGAATTAACAGATAATTTTTCATTGATTTTTTTGTATTTTTATTTTTAATTGGATTTTCTATTTTAATCTTTAAACATGATGTTTGTCAATTTAAAATGCGATTACATGCATGCCTTAAAAAATAATGAAAACGATATTACATTAAGATGCACACACGAGGAGATAAAGTTCATAAAATTTAGAATAAATTACAATACATCTCTTAAAATTTGCTTAGAATACAAATAGCCTATATAATTTTGAAAATTACATTTCACCTTTTAAAATTTATAATTGTGTAATAAATGACTATTTTTATTAATTAACCATTAAATCAATTACTAGTTTTAATATGTCAGCCATATATTTCAATTAATAATCATGATAATTACATTGTTGTATTGGATAGAAGTTTAAAAAATTTATTTTTTCTGTTAACTTTGTTCAATAACATATTCTAATAAGGGGAAATTTATAATTTTCAGAACCATAAAAGGTAATTTGTATTTTAAACAAATTACAATAAGTGTATTTATAATTTATTCTAAAATTTATAAGAAAATATATTGGCAAATTAAATATTAAAATGATAAATTAAGAAAAATACGTTTAAAAAAAAAGAAAAAAAAAAGAAGAGGCATACTCAAAACTTGAAAAGAATAAATTGAAAAATATTTTTTAAATGTTTCAAAAATTGAAGAGGGGCACGTGCACATGAGACCCAATGCGTCTCTAACATTGTCTGTTTATGACCTTATTATAGCCCAATGTTTTCTACCCTCTCTCTCTTCAATACAAGACAGTTCAGTTGTAATTGCTAGTTTGATGTAAAAAAGTTGAAGAAAATGAAATTATACTTTAATTAAAAAAATTTCACAGTTTGAAGCCCTCGAGTCCAGGACAAAGAAAATCTATCCCAGTGCTCAACTACAACAAAGCATAGTACAATTGTTATTGCTCGTTTGAGAATTGGTTATTGTTATTTTTTTTATTTTTTATAAAAAAAAAATATTAAAATATTAAAAAAAATGTAAAAAAATATAAAAAATAACTCGACAATTTACAATAATTTTTTGAATTTTTAATTAAAATATCTTATTAACAAACGAGGCATTACAAAGTTACAATCACTTTGACATGTTCATGTAATTTTTTTTGAAAATGAAACAACATAGCCTACATAACTGGCTCAATGCATTTTTTGTCACATTGTTTGCCTAAATAATTTCCACAACCAAACCAACTACATAGTTCTTCCATAAAGCATGTCGTGTCTTGCCTAAGACTAAACATAATTAAAGAGGAGAATATTTTTTTCGGTCCAGATTTTAGATTGGAGGGCACTGTTTGAGCCGTAAGGTTTATCATGAGTCTAATTTTAATAATCTAAACCGTTTATTTTATCGGGTATTTCCTATATTTCATCAACACAAAAAATTAGATCGATCCGATAATTTTAACTTATTTGATTTTTTATTTAAAAAATAGACAATTGCGTTTTTAAAAATAAACCATATATTTTTTTAATCTTAAACGCAATAAATTGATCAAGTTACAGTTATTAAATCGGCCTAATTTTTTTTGTGAACAAAATACACGAAGTGCTTGACAAAATGAATGATTCAAATCATCAAAACGGGGCCTGTCGTGGGCTCCATGGGCCCAAACAGCGCTCTCCAATCTAAAATCTGGATTGGGGGGATCCTCCTAATTAAAGTGGACATTTTTTACGAAATGTTTTCCATAATTAATCCTAAGAAATACTAAAATTCTATTATTTTAAGCTCATAAATTAATTATGACGAGAGTTAAAACCCTATACAATGAAAAATTATTAAGTGGTTCCAGATTAGTATGTGGTGGCCTAGTTTACATGGTGCTCAGAGTAATGGAAAATTGCAATCCATTACATGGTGGCCTTGTTTGAGAAGTAAAATTTTTAGTTAAAAAATTATAATAAATTATCAAATTATTCTTTTTACTTTTTTTGCATGTCTTTTTATAAATTTAAAAAAAAAAATCAAAATGCCACTAAAAGAAATCAATTCTTAAACGAGCTCTAAATAAATTATCTTTTGTTTCTCAACTGCCTAACAGAAGTGAGTCCCAATATCCCATCTGCCTATAACATTTTTTGCTATGTAATTAGTTTGTACCACCATGTAAACAATGCCATTGAGTGCAATAAATTAAAAGTTATCTATCTTATCACATCATTATGTGTCAAATTATGAGAATTTTTTTTTAAGAATGTTAAACATTTTTCCTTTTTTTTTTTTTTTTTTTTTTGGGATTTGAAGGCAGACAGATGACCCAGATGCTAATGGGCTTCAATACATGCACTTCAAAACCATTATTGGTTTTTTGTTTAATTCAAATAAAAAGCTACAATTTAAAATTGACTTTCTTTCTTGGGACTGAGACTTACTAAAGAGTTGGGCCAAATGGAAGTAGTTAACAGAGCTGTAATAGAGAAACTAGGTGAGATAGTTCAATTAGAGACCCAAACAAAGTACAGCCCATAAATAAACCATTTATGCATTTGCAAGTCCAAAGCTTCAATAAGAATAATCAAAATTAGAATTTAAAGCATTTCTCATATACCTTTTTCCAAAAATCAACTTTCTCAATTATTTTTGCCTTACAAGATTAAGCAAATATTAAAACACTCTTTGCTAAAGATTTCCTAAATTTTTTAAATATAAAGGGAAAAAAAAAATTCATAAACTCTAATAAACAATTTTATGACCTCAATGTGAAATTGACTAATTGATACACATCATGTCAAAGAAATATGAACAATCAAATGAATAAAATGAGTCACTCCAAAATTGACACGTGAGGCTGTTTGGTATAATTTTTATTTTAGTTAAAAATTGATAATTAAAAAGTAAAAGTTAAAAACACACTTTCCTTGGCTTCTAATCATGTTTTTTCTTTCAACTTATTTAAGTTTTTTTCTGCCTCGTAAGCTATAAGCAAAAATTGCATCAAACACACACAGATTTTCAAAATAATAAAAAATATATATATAAAAATTATAAGTAACTCCAACAGATTGGACCAAAAATAGACTAGTATCTCAAGTAAATAAAAAAATGAAGCTAGAAACCAGACTATGAACTTTTTAAAATATTCTCTATAAACAAAAGAAGACTTTACAGTTAATAGATTTCTCATAACCTTAAATTAGTTTAATAGCCCAAAGAATGACTCTCAACTCCTTTTCACAAGGCAATGTTGATTTAACTTTTTAAAGCTTTGTTCTAGGGCCATGCATTGATGCAGTGCACATTTTTTATATAATATTATAGAGCCATGAACAAAGCTGCACACACACAAACACACTCAAAGCACAAGGGGTTTTTTTTTTTTTTTTCCTTTCTTTTTTTGTAAGATTTAATTACTATGCTAAAAGATATGTCATGCTAAATTTTAACAGTTCAACAATAGAGGGGCAAAAAGAAGAAAACAACTCAAAGGAGTGTTGTGCTGTGAAAACCAACATATTCATGTATACTGCTTAGTTGGTCTCTCAAAGGGCAAAAAGGGTAAAGTAAATAGAAAGTTGCAACACCCACAATGAGCTATTTTTGAGGAAAATTACACTGATATCATAATATTACCTATATAATTTGATCTCTCCAGCCCAGAAAAAACTACACTGATGGGAAGAACTTGTTGAGATTGAAGGGCAGTGAATAGAATTCTTCACTTCTTGTATCGGTTTTGAATGACCGGAACCTGTCCCACCAGTGCATGCCCCTGTCCTTCCTTGTGTTCTCTGTCCGATGCAACGTGATGTCTAGGAATAGTGCCAACAATCCAGCAACAAATGGCTCCGATGAAAAAGGCACGTTAATCATATCATTGAACTGTCAAAATAACAAGGCATGATATCAAGGAAGTAGCATCATTGAAGGTAGGTAGGCTGCAAACAAGCCGATTCAAGCTTGGTTTGCTAAGAATTACTCAAGCTCTAGCTCGGCTCGTCAAGCATTTGAGAAACTTGAGCTCAGCTTAGTCAACTCAATTACATATATGAGCCAAGCTCAAAATGAAAAATTAAACTTAAATTAAAAAAAGAGAAAATTATGAGTAAAATATAAAACAATGCTTATATTATAATAAATTTCATGAATCAAATATGTAAATTTACACAACCACCAAACACAAATAGAAAAATAAAATAAATTAGTAAAAATATATTTGATATATTATTAAAAGTAAATATTAATTCATATTCTTTGTGCTCACAAGCCATATGGCTCAATTACTAAACGAGGTTAAAAGCATTTAGTAAACAAACTAACCTCAAATAAGTTTTAAATGAGTCATGCCAGAGTTGTTCATGAACAGCTTAGTTTATTTGAAGCCCTAAGTAGAAATATAGGTTTAGGGGAAATACCCATCTTGCTCTAGTGTGGACAGGACCGTAACTGTGGCTTGCGGTGTACTCATTGAAATACTGCGGTATTGACAAGCCCAAGTAAAATGAGAATCCCACTATGAACTTTGTTCTGAAGCTGTTTAAATTGCAGAACTGAAGGAAACTGAGACCTCCAGCGCCTGTCCAAGAATAATTTTAAAGAATGAAAAATTATAGTACTTTGAATAGATTAATAATTTAGAAAAAGTAAAAAATGAAAATAAAAATAAAAAGGGTCTCGTAATACAAACCTATGTAAGCAAAGAAAATACAGTACAAAGCTGCAACAATTGGCACTGGAATTGAAGCGAAGATGGCTCCAAATTTCCCTGAGAAAGCCATATATGTTTAACAAATATAACTCAAATTTTACGAATCAGTCAGTGCCTAGAAAGTAAATATGTTACCGAGTATGGAAAAGAATATCATGAATCCAGCAGATATCTGCACGACTCTTCGGCTGCCAACACGTGTCAATGCAAGCAAACCAGCATTTTCACTGTCAAGAAAACATGCAACAGTCTCATGTTAATCTAATAAAAGGAAATTTGCTACTTAATTGACAGAAGCGATTTTCTAAGTGTGGGGGTTTTCTGCAAAGAGTCTTACACGGAGACTGACGATCCATTCCCGGTTCCAAATAGTCCAGAGAACAATATGCCCTCCTTAGACCAAGAAAAGTGAAAACACGAAAACAAAGTAAATTAGAACCTAAAGAAGGTTAACAATTACCTATTGTTGTTATTAAAAAAAGGTAACATCTTATTGGTGTGAAAAATTGATAAATTGAATAAGAATCTGCTTTTAATGCTTCAATATCAGGTAATAAACTTTTTCCCCAAGTGATTGGGACAAAGGTTTGTTGTGTTGAGTCAACTTTTAGGTTATAAACCTTTTTCTTTAACTCTTTCCCCTTTAAGTAAATAACGTTGTCTTAATAAGGAAAAAATAGAGCACAAGCAATCATTAGGCCATCATTACCTGCCAACCGACACCACGGCTGAGAATGGATGGTGGCAAAGGAGTTGCACTAGAATACCTTGCCACGGCGATGAAGGCACCAGTAGACTGTGAACAATTGAAATTATGTAAGAAAAAGTAACTTCATGATTACACATCGTTGAAAGATACCAACCATCAATCACCCTATATGAGAATTTTACTACAGAAAAAGTATCTAAACAAAGAAATCTAATCTATTTATAGAATGCCTAAGAACGAATTTTGTTTTTCCTTTTTTAAACTGAGAAGGAGATGAACAGAGATAGTAATAAAATAAGAAAAACATGCCCGCGTATACATGACAAAGACATTACAGCAATGTTCCTGCTTCACAAGCCCAAAAGACCTTTGATAAAAGATCTTATGCACATAATTGGGCTTAACTCTTCTCTCTGATGAACAAAATGGAGAAGTAGATGGAATAAAGAATGAAAACGGCAATAGAAGATGACACAAGAAGACGGAGTTAGGAGAAACAATCCAAACATTCAATAATGCGTTCGGGCTTTAGTTCATAAGCACAAGAGTACGAGTCAACAAACCTCTACAAGAGCGACAAACGAAGTAGCCATCATAGCAAACGCTTCACCAGCATCAAACGTTGGAGCTCCCCATTGAAATGGATACGGGACTCTTATCCTACAACCAACATGCACTACGAATGTAAGAGTTATGAACCAAAAAAGACCCGTCACCATGTCCTCCCATCCTTTTTTTCCCATTTAACCTGGAATTTTTAAATTAATATGTATACCAGAACTTGTGACTGCATAATATATCATAATGGGTTAAAGACAACAATTTGGCTTACCATGGAGCAGCACCTATAAGTCCAGAACGATCTGTTCGGCAGCTTATCTGAGTCTTTGATGGTCTGTTCTTATATGCACCGCCCACAGTAAGTAGGTATGCATAGATCCACACAATGACAACAGAGAATATAACGGAAAAGCGAACAAAGATATGACTCTTTGCGCCCAATAAATGAGGTATATACTGTACAAAAAACAACGAGACAAATGACAAGAGTGTTTGAGTTGAGTTAAAATATCAACAATCATTTAAAGCTTGCTGATGATTTACAAAACAACCAATTAAAATTAAGGCAATCACCTGTGAAAAGATCACTAGAAAGATAAGCTGGGGCAGTCCAATTTCCACACATTTAGAGACCTACACATTAAATGCAAAAATCAATAACCAACCATGACAAGCACACACTAATGAAGAAAATGTTACAGTAATTTCAATGCGCAAAACTTGCTTCATTGAAAACGAACCACATAAATACATACCAGAGGAAATCCAAACTCATAGAGCCCAAAGCCAGTCAGAGCAACCAAAGGAACAGCAGATAGTGGACTCAAGAACCTAAAAGCATTTAAAAAATATAAATTAACAGACAAAATTACAAAAATATTACAAGAAACCATGATGACAATAGACTCCATAAGTAGATTTTCACTGTTTTTTGGTTCAGTTCATCTATCAAGTTGTAATAATCAAGCAAATCACTAGAATTGTTTTATTAGCAAGTTTTCAACCAACCTTGCAATGTTGCGCCAAAGGCCACTAAAGCCGATGACAATCTGGAGAGTGGAGGCAACAATAAGGGCCCCCTGGATACCTCGCATTATCTTCTCAAATTTCTGCAAAAGCATCACAGAAAAGAGATCAAATTTACATAAATAAAATAGATATGCAGTCTAGGTTCATCAAGCAACCTCCACGGGATTTAAAATGTCATTGTATCGACCAGCCATGACAATTGAAAGTGTTGTGGGCACAAAGGTGTAAGACCCTCCAATCACAGCAGGTAATCGGGTTCCAAACAATGTCTGAGTCAATGTGTTTAAACCAGCCACAAACAGCAGTGTCTGAATCATCTTTGCTTTTTCATGCTGAAACGACAACAATCGATTACCAATTAGATTGACGAAGAGCTACTTATTTGAACAGAAACCCATTATAAGTATCGAGTATTGCTTGCAAAATTGTTATTCACATTGTCAAAAGTCTTACATTTCCACCTCCCATCTGGGAAACAAGAGTGGAGGGAATCAGAACTGTTGTGCCTAGCATCACAAGGTAGTGCTGGAACCCAAGTAGTATAGCCTCAGCTGCATTTAGAAACAAAACCACAGTTTAGGACAACCATATCAAATTTATCAATTGCGCTATGAACATAAAAAAAATTTACGGAATGAAACACAGACGTGAAATAAATGGCGGGTCGTATATGTGGGATCCACCATGTGTGGGACCCACCTTCAAAAATCATCTGTGCATTACTCTAAATTTGTTGATGAAAGACAATCCAGGTCTAAGAAAGAAAATTCAAGGAAATCAAAAACATGTTGAATGTAATGAACAAGGGTTCTATATATAACCAAGACAAGATGAATTTTCTACATGAAGAGAAATAAAGCTAAATAGGTTGGATACAGTTCTGTAGATATGTAATATATATATACATGCATATGTCAATAAAACAGGGAAATGAACAGGAGGCAAAACTAAGGGTTTTGTTTTGTGGATCAATTCAAATTATATTCATACATTGATATAAAAAGCAGTGTTTTCAAAAAAGGGATGTGTAGATATATGCGTGTGTGTATCTACAATTCTACATAGACATACATATACGTATATATATGTAAAAATAGAGAGAGAGAGAGAGAGAGAGAGAGAGAGAGAGAGAGAGAGAAGAGAAAAGAACAGAATGTGAGAAACTCACGCCAAGGAGGAGGACTGGTAATGCAGTAAGAAATGTTGGGAAGCTGATCTTTTACCGGATGTGGCTGCAACTCATCCTGCTTTGGCGGCGGCGCAGCCCCTCCTCCTCCTCCACCTCCACCTCCTGCCATCACTCTTCTCTGTCCTCCCCTGCTTCTCTTTACTTTCTCACTCCTGAATCTCAAATAAAATAGTACTAGTTACAATACCCAAATCTCCACACAAAACCCAAATCCCAAATCTCCCAAATAAATTAAGCATTAAATAAAAAAAATAAACTTATCACTAAAACCCAGAAATCTCACTCCCCAAAAACAATTCTCACCACCCAAACATACCCACCTGAGTAAATCCTAGTCAAAACATATCTACCATATATATATATATATATGGACTTAAAAACAATAGAGAACCAAAATGTTTAGTAAAACTTAACTAGAAAAAGCAATGAAAGAGAGAGGCCATGAGGTGGGAAATGAGTTAAAACCCAAAACCCGCTTGAAGAAACTTAAGAAGAGGCATGAAAGCGAGTGTGTGAGTGTGTGAAATATGAGAAGAAAGAAAAGAAAAGAAAAGTAAAGGAAAACAGGAAAGAAAGAAATAAAGAGAAAAAGCAAAATACGAAGCAAAAAGGTGAGAAAGAAACCAAAATACGAATACCTCTCTGGAGTCTCTGTAATCTGTGCCTATGGATGGGGGCTTTTGAAAGGGAATCTCTTTTACTTAAATTGTTGAATGAAATTAAATTTTTGGGTCGGTTTTGTTTTGGGTCTACTCTCTCTACAGCTTTTTGTTCTCGAAAAATGTTTGGAAGCATTAAAAATGGAGCACTGATTATGTGATAGTAAATTCCGTCAACTTTCTATGTTTTTTTTTTTTTTTTTTTTTTTTATCATTTTTAATGTATTAATGTTATTAATAGTGTATTTTTTAGTGGTCTAAATCATTATTATTTCTTCTCTCATGTATAGGTAATAAAGTTTAAGCCTCCGTTTGATAAGTCTTTTAAATTATAATTTCACCTATTGATTTGAATGTGTTGTTTATTTTGAACTTTCAAATCATAATTCTACACTTATTTCTCAAAACTCAATTCAAAACATAATCATTATTTTTCAAAATTCATAATCAAACACATAATTCAAAACTCAATTCAAATCAATATTTTAATTTTGTTAAGATTTTAAATATTTTAATATTTAAATATGTTACAATTTTTTTAATTTTTAAATTTTTGAATATTTTTAAATATTTTAATTTTTAAATATTACGGTTTTAATTTTTTAAAATATTTTATAAAAATAAATTCAAACTCTATTTTATAAAAATATTTTTAAATATTTTAATTTTTTTGTTATGTATTTGGTTACGATTTGAGTGTAAAATTGTGAAAGTAGTATGAAGTTTCGAGTTATGTGTTTGGTTATGAATTTTAAAAATAATTTCTTAATTGAGTTTTGTTTTATGTGTTTGGTTACGATTTAAGTGTAGAGTTGTTTTTAAATATAAAATTTTAAAATTTTAAATTATTTAAATTTTTACGATTTAAATTTTTTGAATATTTATTTTAATTTTTTGCTTATTAAATTTTTTAGATTATTTAAATATTTACGATTTAAATTTTTTGAATATTTATTTTGAAAAAAAAATTATTTCCTTTGTAGTATTTTCAATTAAAAAATTGATTAATGTTATTTTCTGTTAATAATAAATTTTTTTAATTGAATTTTAAAAAGAGTTTGGTTATGAGTATTGATCAGAATTTTCAATAGTGTGAAATTAGTGTGTTTTGTTATGAGTTATAACAATTTGAATTGTTTTGAAAACTCTTTCCAAAACTCATAACCAAACAAATTTTCTTACTTCACATGACAAATCAAACTTTCAAAACTCAATTCCACACTCAATTCAAAACTCAATTCAACACTTTATTAAAAAATTATAACCAAACAAATTTTCTACATGCAAATTATAATTTCAAAACACACAAACTCAAAATACAACTCATATTCTTAAATCATAATTAAAAAGTCTTACCAAACGAAACCTAAAGCACCGTCACCTTTTCCAATCCCTTTATGGAGAGGGTAATGCTAAGGATCTAAATATTTTATATAGGTGTGAGACGTATGTAGTACAAATTTTAGGATGAATTATATTAATAGTATCTATAATTTGGGGTTTATATCACTTTAATTCTTGACTTTTCAATCGTGACACATTTGATCTTAAATTTTGAATCTTGTTCTAAATAAGGACAATTGAAGATATTATTAGATTTTTCAAGGGTAAAATCGTCAATTTGATAAAATATAAACTAATTTGATAAAAATAAATGTCAAGTAAATATTTTTGAATTTTTAAAAAAAAAATTTATCCATTAAAAATAAAATTATGTAAAATTGATAAATTTTTTAGACATTTATTTTTTTTAATCAAATTAATTTTTATTATGTGTTTGGATGATGATCATGAAAAATTAATCACGTAATTTTTATTAATTTTTATCAATTTTACATAATTTTATCATTAGTGGATAAAAATAATTTTAAAAAAATTAAAAATAGTTTTTTGACATTTATTTTTGTCAAATTAGTTCATATTTTATTAAATTGACAATCCTTGAAATTAAACAACGGTATCTTCAATTGTCTTTATTTGGAACAAGATTCAAAATTCAAGGTTAAATGTGTCACAATTGAAAAGTCAGGGACCAAAGTGACACGAATCTCAAATTGTAGGGACTGTTAGTGCAATTTGTCCTAAATTTTATATTTATGTGAAATATTTAGTAGAATATTTAGTGGTACCGTTTGGTAACACTTACGTTTTCAGTTTTCAATTTATATTTACAAAAATTTAAAAAACTCAAATAAAAACTTATTTGGTAAATTTAATTTATAAATCAATGGTCTCAGTTTATAAATTTGGCCAAAAAATGTAAACTCAAAAAATGTGTTTCCGCTTTAAGTTTTCAATTTTTTTTTTTTTTTACCACCCAACACTAGTCACCACCCGACATCATTTTCCACCACCGTCTTCCGCCACCACTATTCACTCCCCACCACCACCTGCCACCACCACTCACCACCCACTTGCCACTACCACCCACTACCTACCACCACCCATCTGTCACCCACTCGCTGCCACCACCACCACACCCACCAACCCACCCACCACCCACATGTTACCTACTCGCCACAACCATCCACCCCTGTCGCCACTACCACCACCACCCACTACCCACCACCACCCATCTACCACCCACCCGTCACCACTACCACCACCCACTACCCGCCACACACCCACTCACCCACCACCACGCCACCACCTACCGCCACCATCACACCCACCCACCCACCCACCTCCACTACCACTCCACCCACCGCCACCACTACCCACCACTCGTCGCCGCTACCACCACCCACCACCAGCCACCGTCACCTACCTACTCGCCATTTACCCGCTATCGTACCCCACCCACCCGCCACCTATCCGCCATCCACCACCCACCACCACCCGCCACCTATCCGCCATCCACCACCCACCACCACCCACCATCTACCACCATCCACCCACCACTGCTTACTACCGTCACGCCATCCACCCGCCACCTTCCCGTTATCGTAACCCACCCATCCGTCACCTACCCGCAACCGTAACCCACCCACCCGCCACCTACCCGCCATCCACCAGCCACCACCACCCGCTATCCACCACCATCCACCTATCCGTCACCGCTTTCCACTACCGTCTTCCGCTGCCTCCACCCGCCACTTGCCACTACTTTCCATCGCCACCTTCCGCCACCACACACCTACCCACCGGCCATTTGCCACCACTTTCCACCACTGTCTTCTGCCACCATCACCCACTACCTGCTACCATTTTTCACCACCGTCTTCCGCCACCACCACCCACCATTATTTTCCACCACTGTCTTCCGCCGCCACTACTCGTCACCACCCACCACCCGCCATCACTTGCCATTTCTCACTTTTTTTATATTTTTTAATTTTTTTTAAACATTTTGTCTAAACCAAACGCGTTTGTAGTTTATGTTTTTCTAAAAATAAACAAAAACCAGTTTATAAAATTTTTGTAAATATAAATTGAAAACGTAAACGTTACCAAACATGCAAGGATTTATAGTATTAAAATGTTATGAATTTCCAATTTTTTATCAAATCTTTCGCATGGGTGTGGGACTCACTCAAATCTACTTGTGTGTGGGTTTCATACCTACATGTGAAAAGTTTGATAAAATATTTAGTAGATTATTTGAAATTTTTACCTTTACTCATTTCTTTACTCCTATGCACAATATTACACCCCGTGTGTAATTTTATATAATATTATGTAAATTTTTATAAATTTATATATATATATAATTTTATAAAAATATATAAATTAACATAAATTTATGAAAACTTAAGTGATTATGTAAATTTATATTTAATTTATGTAATTTTACATAAAATTTCATACGATGTGCATGGCACACCGAAAAAATTTCTTAAAAGAAAATAAGAAAGTAAAAGTTATAAAATTTTTATTTTTATTATTGTCATTTTTATTTTTATTTTTATTTTTTGTTTGATTCACAAATCACTAAATAAATTATCGTCTAAACACAATACGAAAAAAAGTTATAATACGAGTGTCGCGATATTGGCACAATACTGATTCTTTCATTGTATATTTCAAATGTTGCATTATTTTTCGTTGTGTCGCGGTCTGGTTGTATTCGAAGGTAATATTTCATGTAATTGAATTTTCTTGAATTTTATACGGTATTTTTTTAAGGGGATGCATCAATAAATTCCAAATTAATAATTTATACACTGTTTAGTCCTAGAAGTTTTCTTATAGATTAAAAGGTCCCATTACAATGTTTCAAACATCAGATTAATGTTTCGAACATTAGATTTCAAACATCTAATGTTCATCAGATTTCAATAATGTTTGAAATTATAGGATGAATGTTTCAAACATTAGATTTCACACATCTAATGTTCATCAGATTTTAATAAATTTTGAAATTACAGAATGAAACATCAGATTCATTTACATCATAAACATCATGATAATGTATAAATGGGACTAAATGGAACATAAAACAATTTTTAGGACTAAATGGTTCAACTTTTCAGAAACTAGGATTTATGGGTAAATTTTTCTTTTTTTAATTGTAATTATAAAAATATACAAATATATCTACGTGGATATGTAAAAAGTTATATACATGAACAAAAAATACATAGCATATGCACCTCAACTTTAACGACTTACAGCTCAAAAACGAGAAAAATATAATTTTGGTTTCATTTTTCTGAAAACAGTTTTCAGAAAATTTTATTTTCTTATTTTCTGTATTTTTTTGTTTATATTGAATTTTTTTAATATTTTAAGCAATTTTTTTAATTTTTAGACACACTTAACATAAATACACATAAAAAGTATAATTTTTGTAAAAAAATCTTTTAAAAATTCAATAAATACAAAAAATACAAAAAAAAAAAAAGAAGAAGAAGAAAAATTTAATATATTTTTCGTATTTTTATGTATTTGTTAATATTTTAAAATATTTTTTTACAAATTTTTTACTTTTTAGATACATCTAAATAAGGTACATCTAAAAAAGTAAAAAAAAATGATTAAAATTTTAAAAATATTCATTAAAAATAAAAAAAATACGAAAAATAAAAAACTCAATCCAAAAAACTCAAACCAAACACACTGATTAATAGTTGCTTCATATGTCATTACTAAATTTCATGTTTTTTTTTTTTTTTTTTTAAATATAACTATAATAATTTACAAATCTATATGCATGGATACATGAAAATTTTACTATACATGCCTTAAAAAAAACATAGCATATGTGACCTCCACTTTAACGACTTACAGTTCAAAAATGGGAAAACGGTTTTAATAGTTCCTTCATATCTCATTACTAATCCATTTATACCGCAAGCAAGCATTTTACTTGGCTAACACACAAAAAAACCACTAGAGGATCCTCTTTCTATGTCGATGAAAATATCAGTGCTTGTGTTCTACAATAAACTTTCTTCATTGTTTATCTTGGACGCCGATTAAAAGTCCAAAACTAATAAAAAGTGTAACTAATAACAGTCACATCACGTTGGGTATAATCGTAATTGATATTATTTTTAGACAAAATTAAATATTACTTTGGTCATGATTAAAGTTATTTACTATGCATAGCATGCAGACTTCTACTTTTAGTCAATAACTTTTAAAAAATGAATAATTTACTTATAGCTCAAAAATATGAATAATCGTTTTAATAGTTACTCAATTCCTTATTACTAGTTTATCATCTCTTTGTCAATAAAAATCTCAACACTCGTGTTTTATGAAAGCCGGAAGAAAAAGGTGAAAAGTCTAAAACTAGTAAATGGTGCAATTGATAATAATCGCATTTGATCGGATCAAAGTTAAATAGCAGTTTAACCATAATCAAAGTTATAACTAACGTCATTTTGGAACCTAACAAAATACCATAACAAGGCATAGTCAATTTTAATTTAATAATTTGTTAATCTCTTGCCACAATGATCTATAACTAAATATTAACACAACTTATGTATACGTACGGTAAATGTTAATTTAGAACTTGACATCTTTATTAGTACGTTAATAAATAGAGAATCAATCATATAAAATATAAGTAAGAGCAATTTGAGTAGACTAATATCATCATGGTATGTATAAACACAAATGTTATTAATTTGGTGGTTGATTATGTAATTAATTATGCATCTAATCTTGTTGCATTTTAATCTCTAGCATGATCTATTTACATATGTGGTAAATGTTTAGTTTAGGAAATGTCATTTTCATCCCCAAGTCCAAGTAATCACTGGAAACAGAGGAAAAATTCAATGCTATTTGTAGCATATCCTTATGGAAAATGCCTGTGGCCTCCAATTTGCCTCGAATCTTTTTTTTTTTTTTTTCTCAGACAGTGTTAGTTTTGGTTTTTTTTTCCCCTCGCTTTTCTTTTCTTTTTGTAAGGGTAGTTTATGTATAAGGATGTGTTAAAAAATTAGACATTTTGCAAGTGAGTTGGTTTGGATTGATTGGATGATAAAATTGACTGATTAATTTTTATTTTATTTTATTTTTTGGGCTGTGTTAGTTTGGTTTTTTTTTTTTTTTTTTTTTTTTTTTAAAGGTAGTTTATGTGTAGAGGTGTACTAAAAAACTAGATATCCCGCACCAACTCATCATACAAAATTATATGGAATTAATAAATTTTAACCAACAGTCTAACCGATCAATCAATTAGGTTTGACTGGTTAAGTAATAAAATTGACTGATCAGTTTATTAATTTCTTATAATTTTATACGATGAGTTGGTACGAAATATCTAATTTTTTTGGTATATCCCTATACATAACCATCCTAAAAAAACAAAATAAAACAAAAAAACTATAAAAAAGAAAAAAAAAAAAAGGGCACGTTCAAGGCGAATTCGAGGCTTTTAGCAATACCGTATCCTTATATACTCACTGAGATTTTTACAGTGATTATTAAAATTTGAGAGTGGAAAAGAAAAAGAAAAGAAAAAAAGTGTTTGTCTTTTGCTTTCTTGGAAGACAATTCAGTTCCAAAATTTCATAGTCAATTATATGAGAAATTTATATTGCGCAGGTTTTTGTGAATGATTGCAGAGCTTTTGACTGATTAGTACTTTTCTTTTGCAGAAATGCCAAACGTGTACACAAACCCAAGTGTATTTGCTTTTCAGTCCATTTAGGCCTCGTTTGGGGACTAGCTGTTTTAGTCAAAAAGTCAAAAAGCCAATTAAAATTAGTCACATCACCTCTCTTTTTTTCTGCACATCTTTTCGTAAAAAGTCAAAAAATTACTAAAATAGCCTGTTTGGGAACATTTGGGGACTGAACTGTAAATTTACATATCTATCTATCTATTTATTTATACTATTATAAAGCGAACATCCTTTATGATGCCTTGAAACCTTTGTTTCTTATGCTGTTACATGTCTACTTTTTTATTTGAAATAAAAAAAAATTAGGTAGATGAGAGAAGAGGATTTGAACCTTAGACTTTTGTCAGATAAATAAAACTCTTGCCATTTAACTAGCACATAATATATAATAAATATTTTATTTTATTTATATTTATTATAATTGCACACGCATCGCATGTGGCAACCGCTAATATATATATATATACATATGAAAATGAGCTGTAAAGACTCAAAATTAAATTCTTTGAGTTGCTACTACCACAACGAGGACATGTAATTAATAAATGCTCGATAATGGGTTCACACTAGTAAGGCTTCGTTGGGAATAATGGGTTGGGTGGATTTGGAGTTATTTTAATCAAAAAAAGATAAAATAGGTTTTTTAATTTAATAAGATAAAATATCATATTCAATTCATAATTATTATATTTTTTCTCTCATAAAAAGTCAAAAAAATCAAAAAATCATTTCCAAACAAGGCTTTTTAACTTCACACTAAAATAGTCAAAAAGTCAAACTATTTCTCAAATGAACCCTAAATCGATTTTGTTAATCAATTTTTAAGGCTTCGTTTGGGAATTAAGTTGGCTTTTTAGCTTTTTAATTTTTTTATTATTTTAGTCTGGGCTAAAAAATCTCGTTTGGAAAGTGCTTTTTGATTTTTTTGATTTTTTGTTAAAAAAATAATGTAATGATTATGAGTTGGATGTGATGTTTTGTCTTATTGAACTAGAAATCCTATTTTGTGTTTTTTTTGACTAAAATAATTCTAAACCCAACCCAACCCAACCCCTCTTGCCAAACGAAGCTTTAAAGGTAATAATGGATAAATGTTTAAATAATTGTATAAATAATTTTTATAATACAATTATTTTATGTGTGTTAACAAGTATTGTTATTACATTAGTTCATAAAAGAGTTAGGGCTGGTTTGGCTTAACCTAAATAAGTTAAAAAATCAAAAAGTTATTCTAAAATCTAAAAAGATATCACTATTCATCCCAAAAAAAAAATTATAAAATCAATTTTCTTCACAAAAAAAAAAAAGTACACACTGAATTGATGTGTGTGCAGCTGCTGTATGCGGCAATGGAGAAAAAAGAAATGATTGGGTGTGGTTTTTACACACACCGTTGTTCGTCCCATGGGGGTCATCACAGGTTCCGTTTTGATAATCTGAACCGTTGAATGTGTAGAAATCGTCGAGTACTATATGTCTGCAAAAAATCACTTTGATCGAATATCGATAACTATATGATCAAATCAGTTATGTACAACAAATGAATGGTGTTATAATTAATGATTGAAAAATAAATACATCTGATCAAATAGCTATCGATATCCGATTAACGTGATTTTTGTATAGGCACATAGTGTTCGACGAGTTACACATATTGAACGGTTCAGATTATTAAAATGGGACCCGTGATGACCCCCACGGGCCAAACAAAACCATCCAGTGCTTTGTACAAAAATTAGCCAATAATTTCCAACTCCAATTTACTCCTGCCGGTTGTACGGATGGGGCCTACCCCTCTCTAATCATCTCCTATATACTTTTTTTATACAATTTTTTAATACACATTTTTTCATAAAAAGTCAAAAAGTTAACCAAAACCTCCATATTTTTTTCTCAACTTTTTTAGTCTAAAAAGACAAAAAGTGCACTTTTTTAGGACACCCCAAACCAGCCCTTAATTACTTAAAAGTTTTATTTATAAATGTTATGGTAGTTTAGGTCTTATTTAAAAATTTTTGAACCAATAAGTCATATTTAATAAAATTAAAAATATTATCAGTTTTTTCAATTTTTAAAACTAAAAATATTATCAATTTTGCATAAAAATGTTCTAAATAATTGTTTCACTAACTGAGGGGAAAAAAAAATAGAACATGGGATTAAAGGTTTTCACTACTTATTGGTTTGATTCAACTATTTAATAAAATCGAGAACATTATTAATTTTTTTCAGTTTTAAAACAGAAAATATTATCAGTTTTATTTATTTATTTATTTTTTTACTTATTTTAGTTTTGCACATCAATGTTCTTTTATCATACTCCTTTATAAATACAAAATTTTCAGTTTATACAAAAAAAGTAATTCAATTTTTTAAATTTTTTCAAAAAAATATTTTTTTCTGGACATAAATTTTTTTTTTTAGTTTTTTCAATTTGAAAGTTGATATTTTAAAATTTTGAAAATCAAAATAAATGTCAAATCATCATGTTCTTTTATAGATAATCATTAATGATGAACAATTATTATTTACAAAATAATTTCGACTATTAAAAATTTAATAGGACTTGAAAGTCTAAAAAATCTTAGTTAATGAAGTATACGTGGTGTTTTGAAAAATTAGTAAAAAACTAACTTTTTTTAGTTTTTTTTACTTTTTAATTGCTTTTTTTTGGGCTAAAAAAGATGATTTTTTGTGACTGTTTTGTGTAAAAAAATTAAAAAACTGATTTTTCACCAAATTTCTAAATTACTCCTCATGACTTGTGTAAAATATCCCATAATAAAATCCATTACCCCTTATGACTTGTGTAAAATATCCCATAATAAAATCCTTAATAAATGCATTTTTTTTTAGATGGTCCTTAATAAGGGGTTGTTTGGGTGTCCTAAATAAGTGTACTTTTTGTCTTTTTAAACTAAAAAGTTGAGGTTGAAAATATGAATGTTTGGGTTAACTTGTTGACTTTTTATGGAAAAATATGTAATAAAAAATTGTAAAAATTGGTTTGTAGGGAAAAATTAGAATTGGGAGTTGTGCAGCCGTAATTGTTGACTTTTGGTGAATAGTGATAACTTTTTAACTTTTTGAATAACTTTTTGACTTTTTAACTTTTTGGGGTGTTCCCAAACTTGGCCTAAATGCACTTGAAACATATTTCATCTGGCAACCCCAACTTTTTTGTTTTTCTAGCGTGTTTTTTGGATAACTATGCCTCCGTTTTAGAAGTGGGTTGGTTTTTTAATTTTTTTGATTTTTTTGACTATTTTAGTTTGGGCTAAAAAATTTAGTTTGGGAAAAGTTTTTTGATTTTTTAACTTTTTTGATTTTTTTTGTAAGAGAATAGTATAATGATTATGGGTTGGATGTGATGTTTTGTTTATTGTGACTAAAATAGCCTATTTTATTTTTTGTGACTAAAAGAGCTAAAAAAGCCCCAAACCAAACTTCCCAAACGAAGCCACGGGCTTTTATCCTTCATAAAAATAGCACGTTTATGCTAATTTTGTATTTGAAACACACAATTATTAAGGATAGAATGATAATCCTGCATTACATTATAATTTGTTCGACTTATGTTTCAATCCAACCTAAAATGCCAAAAGCTAGGGTTTTACGGCATTTTTCTAGGCATGAATTGTTAAACAAGACTATTTATTTTTTTGAACTATAAAAATAATTAAAGTAAATAAAGGCGCTGTTTGGGAAGAAGTGTGTGAGGCTAATATAGCCTAAAATGATAAATAAGCAAAAAAGCCAGCCCTGTTCACATCTTTTCAAAAAAAAAAATAGGGTCTGCGCTGGACAGTGTAGGCTCACAGCCGAAAATTGGTCCATCAACGGCAAAATTACCATTTTGCCCCTTTATATCAATTTAAAAAATAAAAAGTTAAGGATAAATTTGTCATTTTAAATTTAAACATCATTTCAACACACTTTCCAATACAATAACTCAACTAAAAATTCATCTCGTCTTCCCAAACACAAAACTAAAATAGCCTACTAAAATAGCCACTTCTCCAACGAGGCCAAAGTAAAAAACAATAACTACTTGATTTTATAAGTTTGTGGTCAATGGGGCATTTATTTATTTGTGTGAATACATTCATTAATTTTGGCCTACTTGATTTTATGAGTTGTTATATATATTGTAACGCCCTCAAAACAAAACCCATCATATATAAGATTGACATGCATTAATAATAGAGAACGACACATTCTATTATCCATCAGAGTATTACTAAATAAAGCATTACATGTAACATCAAAATAAATGCCCTACGGGCTTACATCTTGCCAAGCCAACACTTGGACACAAAGAAATAAGAGTCTAACTCAATACAGATAAAGCCCTAGGCTTGAATGTTTACATGTTTCAAATAAACACAAATAAATAAAAGCAAGTCTTCGAATCCAAATCCTCACAAGCTAAGTCCTAGGAGGTAATGAACCACCTGAACCTGAAAATGAAGTTCCCATATAGGGTGAGCCACAGCCCAGTAGAGAAATACTAAACCAAGCATAAGAATTAACTAAAGCAGTAGCACCCGATACATGGTTAACACAAAATATACACTTTGCAATATTATGACACGAATATCTACGTTGTCTATGACACATGGTCTATGACACAATACACCTTCCATTTATACAAACGTGGCTCAGAACCTGGCCAAACAACTCAACAAAGATAACAAATCAGGTTAAACCTTTCTTATAACAAAATAAACACACATGCTGGTGTTATAACCATCTCAATCAAATCCACTTCCATACTTCTCAACTGACACACATGGTGATGATGTATCATATTAACAACAAATAGAAATATTTCTATTATCAATAAGCACACACATATGTGATGCCACTGGAGTCCATCCCCTATCTCCTCCCAACAAATCCGGTTTAGAGGTCCATCCCCTATCTTCCCCTAAACCGTGGAGTTCATCCCCTATCTCCTCCAAAACCAAATGCATATGCAACATAATCAATACTTGACATACACAACACATAATCAATACACGAATATTCTCAGATCAATTCAACAATCAAATATGTGACTCAATTTCAGTTATACCTAAGCCGCATGCAAGGTCTACAACAATCAATGGCTATCCTCCACCGATAGCCCAAAACAATTATTTCTAAACAAGAAATAAATATAACAACACAAATAATCTCAATTTCACAGATGAGTGATTAAATATCCAACTACATCAATTTATCTCATAATCCCCCAATTTCATGAGTTAAACCCAATATCACCATCTTCCCTTAAATTAATTATATAAATTAATCTATGACAAACCCTAAGGTTTCTCCCAAAATTACCAAACTACCCCCACATACCAAAATACCACCACTTAGGATTAAAACGTATAAATGGAGTAGGAAATCCCTACCTCGAAGAAATAACTCAAAAAGAGGGAAGATGAAGACGATGCCCGGACTTCAAAGTGCTCCAAACCAACAATTGCTCAGATTAAATGAAAGCCCTCACTCTCCTCTATCTTATTTGTGAAGGAACTAGGGTAGAAATCCACTCTAGATAGATCAATCCTAGGAGAGAAGGTGAGTTGGGAGAGAGAACTTCGTAACCTAGGGTTTAGAATCCGAAAAAATTTTTTTAAAACACGTCACAGTATTTAAACTTGACAGTCCGCTCGAAGACAACACACCGCCGGCGTAAGAACAAAAACAAGGTCCGCTCGGCGCAATGATAACCGCCGGCGTAGATCTTTCACCGCAGGTTTTGCAGGACCAAAAATTGCCGGAAGAGTGTAAACCCCGCCGAAGGAGAATGTCCGCTCGAGCGGAAAGGCTAAAAACTGGGCAACCAACAGCTAGACCAAGGCTCAACCCAATTGTTCGAAACACGCCTAACACATCCTAAAACTCGACCAAATAGAATTAAAGGATGAAAACAACAACAATATGACAACGGAATCCACGGAACATAAGTCCGGATATAATAATCAAATGGGAAAAGACCGGGTCGCTATATATATTGTTAAAATCATTCATTAAAGCATTAAATTCTAGATAATAGCTACTGATAATTCTCTCTTTAGAATGAGAGCTCTCTCTGCCTTATGATATTTGTGTAGGGTTTTTCCTTGGTGTCCTTTCAATAGTCCCTTATTTCTCTGTGCTGTGGGTGTTCTGTTGCGATTTGGAGGTGTTTCGTTTGGAGTATGGAGGCTTTTGAGCTGCCAGAGGTCACGGATAAATGCGAGGATGTTTCTCCACGGTGTCTGGTGAGGAAGATCTTAGCCCCAAAAATCCTGAACAAACCAGCTGTGGCAAATATCCTTCTTGCTGCTTGGAAATCTCGGGCCGGTGTTGTTGTTACCCCTTGGAATGAGAACATCTTCCTCTTCCAGTTTAAAGATTAGAGGATCGTTTGAGGGTGCTACAAGAAGCTCCCTGGTCTGTTATGGGGCACGTGTTAGTTCTCCTGCCTCTCCCACTCAGGAAGGCCATCGATGAGCTGGATTTTCGGTGGACCCCTTTTTAGGTTCAAGTTCATGGTCTCCCTTTAGCCGAAATGACTCGTGCTCATGGGGAGGTTATCGGTAGTAGGATTGGTCGGTTAGTGGAGGTTGAAGCTCCATCGGAAGGATTGCTCATTCACCGTAGTTTTTTGAGACTACGCGTCGAAGTGGATGTCACTTAGCCACTATTATAGGGGTTCATTTTGTATTGGTGCGATAGTTCGAGACCCGTCAAGGTCTACTACAAGTATGAAAAATTGTCTGAGTTCTGTTATGATTGCGGTCGTATTGGGCACGATAAGATGGCCTATAAATTTGTCTCAAGGGAGGAGGGTCTCCAATCTGACTATGGCCCAAATCTACAAACAAGGCCTGCAAGAAGCTTGCATCTAATTCATAGCTCGCCGCGAAGAACTCCGGCAGATGTGAGTATGGGAAGTGATACGCCGGCATCACCTTTGAACATTTCGAATAGTTGCACGGTGGCGCGTCGGCAAGGGACAGCAGGGAACGAGGAGAGTGGGACAGCAACGCCCACCTCTCACCAGCTGGCTACGAATGTAGAGGTACGATTTGTATGATCCAGTGTAGTGGAATTGGGGGCCTCAGAGCCGTAACAGTCTGAGTGTCCACGCCTATGCTCGCTCGTTTCTTCTCAGGCCCTATCTCCTGATTTGGATCCACCCATGCGTGATTCAGGATTACTGAGTGGGTCTCCTCATCTTTACACTTTTAAGGTTGGGCCACCTAATGTGGTGGGCGAGGCCCAAACTCAATTTAATCCATCTTCAGAAAAGTATGAGTTGCCATGCTCAGCCCCTTATTTTGTTACTGAGCCTTCTGAAGTTATCCTACCCATTTCCCAACCCACGGTTTCTCAGGATCCCCTTTCTTTTCGTGTGCAAGAACTCAGCCCAAGTTCTAGTCCTGTTAGGCCTGGGCCTCCAGATTCAATTACTGACTTGTGCATCTCCAAAGTGTTTAACTGCCTCTCCTTGAAGAGGCCTCTTGGTGAAGACGACCTGTGCGATTCAGTGGTCAAGAAAAAATTGAAGGGGAATATATTGGAGCTGGATAGTGTTTATGCTGAGTCAAAGGCCTTAAGTGTTGTTGCTTCACAACCCCCAGAGCAGGTTCTGGCCAAGCGAGTAAGGCGCCAGAGGAAGACTTCTCTTGTGGAAATTCAAGTCCAGATATTGGAGGCTGATGCCACTTCGATCTCAGGGGGTACTGGTCCAGTCAGGATTGTTTCTTTGGGCGATACTGGTTGTTGTCCTCGGTTTGGTATGTCTCAGAATGCGACGGCCAGCGAGGTGGATAGTTCTACTAATTCTGAAAGGGTGGTGGTGGCTAACCTTGAACAGCCACAGGCCTCAGGCTAATTATCAGCTGAAACTGTTAGGGGTTGGGTCGTCCCGTGACAGTCCAGGTATTACGAGGGTTATGCACAACCCATCGGCCTTCGGTGATCTTTTTGATGGAGACAAAAAATAAGAGAGCTAAGCTGGATTGTATAAGACGAAACCTCAATTTTCTGAATAGTTGTTATATGGATCCTTTAGGCACTTCCGGTGGACTCGCCCTTTGGCGGGTGGATGGAGTAATTTTTGATGTCCGCTCTAAATCTCAAAATATCCTCAGGTGCATTATTTCGCCTTCCGCCAGTAGGAGTTAGGCTGCCTCTTTTATCTATGCCCCCCCTCGTAGGCGGGAAAGGAGTGCTTTTTGGCAGTACTTAAGGGGTGTGGTACAGGAAATGCATTATTCATGGCTTTGTGTTGGCGATTTTAATCAAGTGAGTTCCATTTTTGAAAAGCAATGAGGGCAGGAATGTCATGCTTCTCAGCTTTGGGACTTTCAAGAATTGATTTCAGATTGTAACCTGGTTGATTTAGGCTTTAAGGGGCACGCTTTTACTTGGTCTAACCAGCAGGGGGGTGAAGACAATGTTCGAGAACGTCTGGATAGAGCTTTGGCCTCGGTTGACTGGCAGGAGCTTTTCCCGAATGCACAAGTGCTTCATGAAATTTGTTTTGGTTCGGACCATTGTCCTTTGGTTATTAATTGTTGTGTCCTGCTGGCCCGGGTACCTCGACAATTTAAATTTGAGTCGCTGTGGGCCACTAGTCCGGGTTGTGCGGCAACTATTCAGTCAGAATGGGACAGGGATCAATGGGGGGTCTCACATGTTCCAACTTGTTCAAAAACTAAAGCGTAGTTAAAGGCGATTATGGGATTGAAGCTCAAAGGAATTCGGTAATGGCAAGCGGCATATTGCCTTACTTCAGGGGCAAATAGCTCAGTTACAGAGTCAACCTTATTCTTCGGGTAATGAAGCTCAATTTAAACAGTTGGCCCATGAACTAGAAATGGCCATGCAGAGGGAGGAAACGTATTTACACCAGCGATCTCGGGTTCGTTGGCTCAATTTTGGAGATCGGAATTCTGTTTTTTTCCATGCTACAATTAAGCAACGACGCCAATGGAACTAGATTTTGCAACTAAAACGTGAAGATGGCACTCTTCTCACTTCGGAGTCCGACATCGACTCCCATTTGTTCACTTATTTTTCGACTCTTTTTCTGGTGGTGGCCATGGGGATATAAACATAGCTCTCTATGTGGTTTCTACTGTTATCTCCCCCGAAATGAATGAGCGGCTAATTAAAGAAGTAGTGGACGAAGAGGTTAAAACAGCGGCCTTTCAACTTGGTTCTCTGAAAGCTCCTGGACCGGATGGCTACCCAGGATTCTTTTACCATCAACATTGGGATATTGTGGGGCCATCACTTTGTGCGGCGGTCAAAAAAAATTTTCGGGAGGGGGTTTTTGCTGAAAGAGATGAATCATACCAATTTGGTTCTTATCCCCAAAGTTCCGGCGCCGGAAACCTTATCCCAGTTCAAGCCAATCAGTCTTTGCAATTTTAACATAAATGTGATCACCAAAATCCTCGCCAATCGATTGAAGGGGGTGCTCAATGCAGTGGTCTCGCTAAATCAGTCGGCATTTGTGGCAAGGAGAATGATTCAAGACAATATTATCGTAGCCCATGAGGCTTTCCATGCATTGAAAATTCGTAAAGAGAAGGTGGAGGATGTGGCGATTAAAGTTGATTTCCATAAAGCTTATAACCGAGTCGATTGGAGTTTTCTTCAGGCCTTGCTATGCAAGATGGGTTTTCATCCTCAATGGATTCAATGGGTGATGGAATGTGTCACCACAATCTCTTTTTCGGTGATAGTAAATGGGGCCAAGGGGACTAGTTTTAAACCGTTACGGGGTCTTCGCCAAGGGGACCCTCTCTCCCCATATTTGTTTATTCTCGTTATGGATGTTCTTTCGAAATTGATTGATCGTAGTATTACTGCTGGGCGCTTGTCCGGATTGAGAATTAAACGGGGCTATCCTAAGTTGTCTCACTTGTTCTTTGCCGATGATGCGGTGCTTTTCATTAAGGCTAATCGAACGGAGTGCTTAGAAATCTGTAATTTGTTACAAACTTATGGCCAAGCAACAGGGCAGTCGGTTAATTTTGATAAGTCGGGTGTGCAATTCTCGGGTAATGTCTCTTGCTCGCGCCGAAGGGAGGTGTGTGGTTTCCTTGGTATCCCACAGATGCAAGCAAATGCTAGATACTTGGGCCTCCCGTCGTGTTGGGGTCGTTCCAAAGCTGAAGCCTATAATTTCTTGTGTGAGAAGATGCTGTCCAAATTGCAAGACTGGAAGGCCAATCTTCTTTCCTAAGCTGGCAGGGAAGTCCTCATTAAATCGGTTGCCCAAGCACTACCCACCTATGCCATGGCCTGCTTTCTGTTTCCAAACAAATTGTGTGATAAGTTAAGTTCCTATATCCGAAATTTTTGGTGGAAAGATGATCCGGAGGGGCGCGGTATTCATTGGGCTAGCTGGAATAAACTCTGTTTGTCCAAGCGTAGTAGAGGCTTGGGTTTTCAGGGTTTTCGGGCTTTCAACCGCACTCTCCTCGCTCGTCAAGGATGGAGATTAATTCAGTTCTCGAATTCCTTGTGTGCAAAAATTATTAAAGGAATTTACTATCCCAATTCAGACTTTTGTCATGCTACGCATGGAGTGCGCCCTTCTTGGGCTTGGCTTAGTTTGCTTCAGAGGCGGAATATTCTCAACGACGGACTGCGGTGGCAAATTTTGAATGGTAAGTCTGTCAATTTCTAGGATGATCAGTGGATTCCCTCTACTCCGGGCTTTCGCGTTCAATCTGATAGGCCTTGAGGGGTTTTGGTACAAAAGGTGCATGAGGTTATGGATTCTTCCCACAAGTTGTGAAACGAAAGGCAGCTTAGAAACCTAGTTTTTGGGGCTGATTGTGATGCTATTCTCTCTATTCCTGTCTCTGTTACAGATAAAGATGACACCCTTCTTTGGTATTATGATTCCAAGGGTTGTTATACAGTTAAGTCGCGGTACCGAGAGGCCATGAAACAAGCGCACTTGGTCTCCACTATTCCTTCTTCTTCCATTGTGTGGTCTGAGAAAGAGTGGCTGCTCGTTTGGAACCTGAATTTACCTCTAAAACTTAAGCATTTCCTCTGGAAAATTTATCATAATGCTTTGGCTACTTGTCAGAACCTCTCTTCTCGCCGGTGTGTAGTTTCGGCTTGTTGCCCTGTGTGCTTCTCAGCTTCGGAATCTATTGAGCACCTACTGTTTGACTGCGAATGGTCCAGACGAGTTTGGTTTGGGTGTGATCTTGGCCTTAGATGCGACAATCAGGACAGTTTTTCGACTCGTGAATGGTTTGGCAAATGTTTTGAGACTTTGGGTACTTCTGCATGGGGAAAATCAGTGTTATGTTCTATGGTGTGGGTTGCATGAACAATTTGGAAAAGAAGAAATGATCATTTGTTTAACCAATACCAGGTTGACCCAACAAGGGTGATCGCGAAAGCAAAAGGGGATGAAACAGAATTTCTGGCCTCATGTCCAGCGACCCTTACTCCGCAAACTGGTGCATCGAGGACGAATAGCGGAGGCTCTTCCTGGTTTCCTCCTCCACACGGCTTTTGGAAATTTAATTGTGATGCTGCTGTGGATTTGAAGTAAGGCATAGGCACAGTTGCTGTCCTTCTTCGCGACCATACAGGCCAATTGGTGGATGGTATGGTGCGGAAGACTCGATTGCGGTCTGTTGCCCAGTGTGAATTACTAGCAATTCGGCATGCTTGTCTCATGGCCGATGCTCTTAATCTCACTACAGCGGAAATCAAAAGTGATTGTAAATTCATTATTTAGTTGTGTGTGTCCGAAGGGGTCCCTCCATGGGAGCTTCTTGCTTTACTTTGTGATGTTCGATCATTGGCCTCGCGCAAGTCACTTGCTTTTAGATGGTGCCCTCGACAGGCCAACAGGGCAGCCCACTGGGTAGCTTCGGCTTGTTTTAGAAATTCCTTACTCTTGAATTGGGTTACCCAACCACCTATGGGTCTTGTTAGGTGCTTATTTCCCATTTCTATATAATGTGGTGCTGATTTTCACGATAAAAAAAAAAAAAAAAAAAAAAATTAAATTCTAGGTGGAAAGTGAGTAATCTAATATAATAACAACTTTGAATTTAAGTATAAAAAAGTTTTTTTTAAAAAAAATGGAATGGCAGAACAGAAGATATGAAACTAACATAGGATGACACTTTAAAAAATCGCTCAACAACGAAAAAAAGTAAAAATAAAAACTTTAAAAATAAAAAACTTATAAAATTAATTTTAGAATTGTGGGATTGATAGGAACTTTTCACCACAAAGGGGAAGAAAGATAAATAACTAATAAGGACTTTGTATGACCTTTTTTTTTCTTTCACAATTTCTTGGACCACCAAGTGCAATCACACATCAATCTCACTCTGAACTCGCATTTCAATATCAAATAACCAACGCGGACTAGTACAGTAGTTTTGATCTAAAAAAATGGATATGTTGATAGACTATTTCAACATATCTGTCTTAGCATCTACAGCATATCTATAGGGAATTCCACCGCACCTATGTCGGGGCCGAAGTTTAGGCCTCCACGTGCTCCAAGCATTAAGGAATATGTTTAACCCCAAACTATGGACTCGAACCCAAATCTTGAGCGAGGAATTCAAAAGTCTTATCTATTGAACCAACCCCCTGTTGGTAGACTAGTACAGTAGTTGATTAGAGCCCTTGCACCATGAGAGAGTATCAACAGCGTATTTGGTTTTAAGTTTTCAAAATAAATGTTTTTTAGAAAATATTATTTTTTTTATTTTTCGTATTTTTTTATTTTTAATATTTTAAGCAAGTTTTTTTTTATTTTATTTTGAAACACGTCTAACATAAATATACTTAAACAATATAATATTTGTGAAAAAAAATCTTTAAAAAATTCATTAAATACCAAAAATATTTATTAAAAAAATATAAATTCAATACATTTTTCGTATTTTTGTGATTTTATTAATTTGTTAAAATATTTGTTCACAAATATTTTACTATTTAGATACATTTAAATAAAGTGCATCTAAAAAAGTAAAAAAATTGTTTAAAATTTTAAAAATATTCACTAAAAACAAAAAAAAAATGAAAAATAAAAAATTCAATTTCAAAAAAATTAAAACTAAATACACTGGTTTGATTCCCAACTTTTAATTTATCTAAGAAAAAGCAAATTCTAAACAATAACGTGTCAACTAAGAAATGCATGTTTATTAATTAAACATGGTGAGATTCCAGAGTGATGTCTAATTCATGAGGGATTATTTGGATTATCATGTTAACTTCAAATTCAACAACTCATGTCGCATGTTGTTGAAATCCATCTAACAAAAATAAAAAAATGTGCGATCTCGAGTTTTCTATTTGCTGATCATAATAAGTAACTTAGACTAAAAACAAATAAATAATTTTAAAAAATAATTTATGAATTGTATATAAAAATGTCCCAAAATAATGTAGTAATAATATTCTTAAAATAATAAGTCTATTTAATAGGTCATTTTATTTTAAATGAATGATATAAATTTGTCATAATTTTTTAATAATTTTTATGTTTATGTCATTACTCAAACTTTTTTCTTATAATTCACAAGTATTTATATCTATTTGAGACCAAATCAACAGTTTGAGACCAATCTATTTGGTGTGGACACTGTCAAAAGTATAAGAAAAATTAATGGAACCAAATCAACAGTTTGAGACCAATCAAAAGTTTTGGTTATTTTTTTATAAGCTGCAATTTATTTCAATTCTCAAAAAATTTACACAACATCAACAGAATTGACCAAAATATTATATTTAAATACTTTTATGTTAAAATTTGTATGAATATTACCACATAATTGATCATTGCTGTAAATTTTGCAATAGAGGTTAGCGATCAAAACAGTACACCCCCGCCCTTCGATATAGAATTCTATAAACACTCAAAGCCTCGTGTGAAGGGATGTAAATTTGGCCTGGCTCGATCCACTCTGGCTCGAGCTCAGGCTAGTCCATGTCGAGCCGTGCAGGCTCCCGTCAAAATTCAGATCGGATCAAACCGGACCGGCTCACGGACTAGAAAATTAGTCCTAGGCCCAGGGGGTATTTGGGCCTAGGCCTAGGCTTGGGTAGGCTTGGACCTGTGCCTGGGCTCGGGCTTAAGCCGGGCATGTGCGGGCCTGAATATATATATATATATATTTTTTTCTATTTTTTTTAACAAAATTTTATTCTTTTTCCACTAAAAATGACATTGCGTCTCGGACGTGTCGGGTGGATTGGGCTTTGAGTGGGCCTTGAGTGGATCGATGGGCCGGGCTTCAAAATGACGGCCTAGGGCGAAGGTCCCGAGCTAGGCTCGGGGTCGGAACCATCTCGGGCCGTGGGCCATTTTTACACCCTTACCCCATGTGTATTGTTGTTCTCTCTAGTTGGTCATCTAAATTAAGAGAGTGTTTGACTTGGCAAGTTCATTTTGAGTCCGATCTCAGTGAATACAATTTTTTAATAATTGTTTAGTATAATATTTATACAAAAAAAATAGGATAATTGGACTTTGAAAGCTATATGTTTAAATCACATTTCTATTACAAAAAATGAATGGCTACTTTTAAAATTATAATTGTCATTCATTTTTTTAAAAAAAACAAATGCAATTAAAACATAGAGTTACTGATATCCGACTATCTTAAGTTTTTGCATGAATATTTTAGTTAACAAGTTTTAATAAGTGAATAGTTTAGATCATCGAAACTGGCTCCAAAATAGGCACACCAAGCTCAAATGCTCTTTCAAGTGGAATGACCAATTTGATATAATCTAATCCCTTATACTAAAATCAAAATTAAAGGATTCTTCAACTAATAAAATTAAATGGTTCATTTAAGTGATAAATGTTATCTCAATCCTAATTGAACATAATTGCTTCAATCCCCAACTGCCACTTTTTGTTTTGTTTTTTTTTTTTTTTCTTTTCATTTTTTTTTATCAAAATACCTTTTATATCAACTTATTATCACATCTAATAACTATTAAATGATTTTTTAATTCATTAAACAATTCAAAATTGCTAAATCGTTTTCATAATCTATTAAACTGAGATTCACCTCTCAATCATCCAACTATTCAAAATTTAAAATGTAAAATCATAAACACATCACACACATACCTATCGCTTATATATCTATCTATAAGGAATGGTAGTTAATCTAATAGTCTATATAGTTGTCTCTTGAGAGGTTTAGATTCAAGTCAATAGGATAACTGTGACCCTTTCGTTGTAATCTAACATATTAACTTCTTAACATCTTACCATATGACAAATATATATTCATATACTTATTATTATAGAAAATTGTTATTTTCACTCCATTTTACTCTAAATGCATTATATTTTTTTATCTTTATTATATATAGTTACATTAATATCCTTTTACACAAAATATACTCTCTGGAAAAATCACAATTCCAAGGGTATTAATATAACTATGTATAATAAAAAAAAGAAGGTAAAGTATTTGGAGCAAAGTTGAGTGGGAATAGTAACTCCCTTGGTATATTATGTGAAAGCTATATTTAGTATCTAAGTCTTTGCTTGCTTCTCTTTATTACACGTGTCTCTCATTTCTCTATTTAATCATTTGCTTAAAAAAGAAAGTTTTTACCTCTTAAGTAACATATATATAGGGTTTGGTTTTCTTAAGTTGTCATCTCAACCTTGAGAGAGTGTTTGGATTTGGTAGGCTTATTTTGGAACTGATTTCAGTGATCTGAACTGTTCATTTTTTGGCTCATTGCATAAAATATTCATGCAAAAAAATCAAGATGATTGGATATCGATAGATATATATTTGAATCATATTTGTTTTAAAAAAAATAGATGATAAATATAATTTGGCTTTTTTGACTTTCGAAGGTTATTATTATAATTTTAAGCGTGCTAGTAAGGATCAATCAGTCCTTACAGAAAATTAATTGCCAACCAATTATCAAACGATTGTGTTTTAATTCTTTCAGCCTCAATGAAGAGGACTTTTACTGGTGACTTTGTTTAGGAGAATTAAGCAAACAACGATTAAATGAAGAACAATTGTAGCATTTCATTAAGTAAAAATGAAAGACTTACAATGATCCAATTCAGCCTTGTAGAGATTTACAACAACAAGCTACTTGAAACTACTCCTATGAATGAACTGCAATGCAGGAATTTGAAGTACAGAAAATGTAAAGAACAAGAAATGTAAACTGGAAGGGAAATAAAGTAGATAAAAACTGGTTCTTTGGATCTGAGTCCTGGGCTTCTTTCGGGGGCCTTCTCTGCTATTTATACTTCTCAATGACAACCGTCGAAATGAGTTTCTAACTGTTGAACCATCCCTCTATGATCGCTAATCATGTTTCCTCATAGTTAGCTTCACTATGCCATATCTGTAGTTCGGTTTCCCTCCTGATTTTGAATTTAAATATATGAGTAACTGTTAAAGCCACGTCATCTTGCATCTCTTTGTTGATCCAGTGCTATGCAGATCTACAATAACCAACACTAACTGCCACGTGTGTGATTACGATTGAAGATTTGAATTGTCTTCCCGTATTGCCCTCATCCTGCCACGTGTTGAACTGTGATTAGCCTATACAAAATATGTAGCCAACATTACCCCATTAATATACCCAATACTTGGTGATATTAGTGGATTAAGGTATTGTATCCACATCTTAGAACGTACATGGGCTTTGCATTTTTCAGAAATGCAACCGTCATTCATCAATGAACATTAGCATTAAATTCTCTTCTATCCTTTGAACATTCTCACTATCTCAGTATTCGAAAAGACTAGTTCAGCTCTCATGGCCAAGCAGACCTTTTCTTACTTTGATCAAGCATATGAAGAGTTGTTTGATAATGTTGTTCGTCCTCAAAAGAACCTTCATGCATTGATTAGCCACCTTTACCCACCTTCCTATATTCAAGTCATAGAAGCTTTTGCAAACTATCAACCTTTGGATTACGAACCTATTGTCCACAATTCTTTAACCCAAAATTTTGCAAACATGGATATTGGAAGCTCTTCCTTTGACCCAAAACCTTCTGCGTGGGATGAGGCTACAACTTCTTCTTCTTCTGGGGTTTTTGGTTGGAGAAGCTGGCCAGAACCTAAGAAGTCCAAGTTAAGAGAGCGAATCAATCATCATTTTATAGAATTTATTGATCCTCTAACTTTCCCTCCCTTTGCTCGGAGTTCAGTGGTTTACCCATATGTACCCATCGACCACCAACGCCATTTGGAAGACAATTTACTTGTAGCATGGTGCACGTCTTCCATGCATACGAAGATAGTACAAGCCACTTGTCGTCCAAAAGAGGCTCAAAGGTATAGCCCGTCATTCTCAGCCCATAAGGCAAACCTTTGCTCTTCTGACTGGCTTGATATCGTCAACAACCCTCAATTTCCTCATTTTTTCGAGATGGAAGCTCCTGCACCTCCTCTTCCGCAAAGCCTTCACTAGATGGAGGAACTGAGACTTACTCTCTTTGAGGACTAGTTTCTCCCTCCCTATAACCCTCCATCTCCCCCTACTAAATATCAGCGACAACAAGCCCAACTTCTGCTTGCAACCTTTTCTCACTTGCCCTTCAATGTTCTTGAGGACGATGTTCCTCTCAAAAACTTTCGATGGGCTTGTGATGTTATGACCCGAGGTCATGTCCTCAACCCCATCGCCCAAGCAGAGCTCCAAATGTTTTTAGACCAACTCCCACTGCTTCTTCATTGGCATCACATTTCTATGGCCACTACTCAATCTTTAGACGAAATCTCAGCCCGTTGAGTTCATACCCAGTATGAAGCAGAGAACCTCATCGACGAATATGATGATTTCAAGAATAAAGACTCTGCATACTGGGATGACTTGGACATGAATGAGATAGAATAAGGATTAAAAGAAACAGAGTTTGAAATAAAGGCCGAAAAACTTTTTTATCAAGTAAGAGCATATCAACTTCAGCAGCCTAGCCTGGAGAAAATAGAAGATAGAATAAAAAAGGAACAAAAGTTCATTGGCCATAGTTGGAACAAGTTCCATGACCTTGTCATTTATTCTATTCCTTATTTTTATGAACTTGAATATGTAGCCAATAAAGGCTTCTGATGTAATTGCTTTCGTCTTAATAAAATATATGTTTTCTCTTTATTTGGCATGGTCTGATTTTACCTCATTCGTCAAAAAAACAAACAAACTTAGGGCTTCGAATTCAATAATTTCATCCTTCGAAATTCGATTTGATCATACCCAATGAAATATTGGAAACCTAATTTGAACTTTTCCAACATATGGAGTGTAATTGACAACTTTTGCCTTAGGTTTCCTTTCAGAATCAAAGCTTCGAATTCACTAATTTTGCTTTTCGAAACTTGATTTGATCATATCCAATTTCCCAACAGATGGTTAATACAGTCAAGTAGTTTCAAATCAACTAATTTTGCTTCGAACAAACAGTCTATATTTTCCAAAATATGAAAACCTCTTTTAAGGAGTGCACTATTTTATTCTAAAAAAGTGATTTCTTCTGTATACTACTAAACCAACTATTGGTTGAAACCTAAAACAAACAACTTCTAACCGTAAGGTATTTCAAATTTTGCTTCGAAGGATTTTACTCTCACCAAGAAACCTAAAAACAGGTCTTTAATCCTTTTGAAGTAAACAAATACCTGGGCATTCCTGCACCCTTAGGTGTGGAATGTGCTTCAAAGTTGACTTCCTATTTTCGAAGCTGTTTGTCACTTGATTTTGGCGCCAAAACTTGGCTTCGAAGCCAAACATTTGATTTCGAAGCCAACATTAGTATTTGAGATACATTACCCTCCCAAATTACCAACATTGAGGGAAACCTTTCGTATCCGTACCTTTATCACTTCTTTATGAATTCAACCCACTTAAAACGATTGGGTATATTTTTTCAGACAGAAAGGTTTAAAAACCCTTTCGTTTCGTGCTTTTAATTCACTCGTTTGCTAACACACAAACCATTCATCTTTATTGACCCTCTATTTCTTGCTGTTCCTTACCAATGGAGTCTTCTTCCTTAAAGGTACCAGCCGGCGAACGTATAAGCCCAACAATGGCTTTGAAAAGACGTATTAAGGAAGAAATTGCTAAATTTAAAGCTGGTGAACCGAGTGCCATAGACAGACGCCTCTTTATTCCTCGCCACAACGAAAAACAAGAATATGTCCTAGATCCTATCTTTCGAGAGATTCCCGCCTAGTTTCCCGCTTTGTACCCTCGTTTAGAGGACCACTTTCTTCTCTATGAAGGGAGCTTGACTGGGGAAATTGGAGGGTGAACCGACCTCATCATTGTTGGCCAACATTGAGGGTCGAGTGAGAGGAGTGGTACAACAGGGTCGTGCCTGCAAGAGAATGGGACTTACAAGAGCTCTGTATTCTCGATGCCCTTCGTCTTTCCAGGTTTATCATTCCTGAAGACCCTTTTATGATTCATGCCGCTCTTTGTTTTTGGAATATAGCCTTTAATTTTTTTCAATTTCGGTGTGGTATGATGGCCCCCACCATTCTTGATATCTGTCATCTCTTAGGGCTTTCACCGCTTGGCACTCCCTTTACACCTAGCTATCCAGACCTTTCGGTTGATTTTTCTCATCCACCTTTGAATTCTTCCTTTAGTGACTTCGTAAAAGCAGAGAATAAAAAGGAGGGCCTTGTGAGTGATCGAGAACTCTTCTCTTTTATTTTATATTGGTTGTGTAAATTTCTCTTTTGTAGATTATCTCAACAAATCATGCCTGAGTTTGCCCCACTTGCAAAGGCCCTTGTCTTGAAGAAGCGAATAGCCTTGGCCCCTTATCTTTTAGGCCATGTCTATAGAGTCTGCTCCCAATTCTGTGAGAAACCTCTTGATATCAACCAGGGAGGTCCCCTCTGGGTGCTTCAACTCTGACTCTTTGCATACTTCATTGATTTACATCCCAAGTGCTTGAAGTTCTTAGTTCAAGACCCTAGCACTTATGGAGAAAAATATGCTAGAATTGCCTTTTATCCTGCTTCTTTTGCCTACTATCTTACTTTTTTCCACCAGCTTCCTATTTTCTCATCTGTCACCTTCTTTTACCCCTTCGATGCCAATAAAAGACCGACTTGGCTAAGGACATTCTTGGCTGATAGATAGTGTTCCAACCCATTGCACAAGGATATGTGGGCCTCTATTTTGTTGCCGAGGGAACTTTTTATTGGTACTTTAAACCCTCGAGCTTATAAGTGCATATCTGAGGTATATTGCCTCTCCCAGTTTGCCAGGCAATTTGGGCTTACCCAAGGAATTCCCATTCCACTCCGCAGTTTCTCGAATATCCATCTTACAGCCAGAGACCTGAGAGTACCCAAACCTAAACTAGAGGAGGCAACATTTAAACTGTTGAAAGATTTGAGTGAGTTTAAATTTACCCTCTTCCTTCCTTCTAGCTCAGTTTTAAAAAGATTTCAAAATTGGTAAATAGTCAATATGGAAGTGCATCTAGCAATACATCCTCATGGTTCACTAATAGGGCTAGGTGTGCCTTCTAAGGCTAAACCAAAAGAAACTGGGACCATCCCCTCTCCTTCTACAACTACCAAGACTATTCCTGTAGTCTCACTCCCTTCTTCCAGAGTTACCAGAGCTGCTTCGAAGAAGGGTGTGCACTTTTAGGTTTCCTTCCTTTCAGAATTTTCTTTTTGTTTTCTTCATATTCATACTACTTAGTATAGGGTCTCCACAAGAAGAATCTCCCAAGAAAGTCGAAGCTCTGGCTGTTCTCAAAGACAAACACCAGCAGAGAAAGAAAAGAAAACTACTACTCTCTCCTAAGAAGTTTGAGCCTCAGATTGCAAAGAAAGAGTAGGAAATACCACTGTAGAGGAAAAAGAAAAAGAAGATAACTGTCTCTCCTTTTGACTTGACCGAAGATCCTACTCATGAGACAGCTGCCAAAACAGTGAAGAAGGAACATTCTAAAGAAATAATTGTTTTCCAGAGGGCTGAAAAAATGTGGCAGCAGCAACTACTAAGGGATGAAGCTGCTGCTGTTGATACAACCCAAAGAGAAACTACAAGAATGCAACACACTGCTGAGCATTATTCCCTTCGTAGTTCTCTCATCATTGCTACCACTTCTGAAACCAGTAATTTCCTTTCGTGTCTCCACTTTCCTTTCTCAATTTCTTGATACTGAGACTTAACATTACTTTGTATTTCTTTTTTTTTGCAGCAACAACTACTCTGCCTTCTCCTTCAATAAGGACTCCTTCAGTTTCATCTGAAGTTGAAAGACCTCAAAATGTGGAGCCAATTCAAGCGATACTCTCACTCCCTAGTCCTACATTCTTCATACTTTTCTTGAGGCAAAGCATTCATGCATCCCTATCTTTCGGCTTAACTCCATACTTTTCTCTTCTAGCCTTCAACTCTACTTAATTTGTTCTCCCTTTAAGCCTTGTCGCTCCTTCCCCTCCTGAGGAAATTCCAGCTATTACTTCATCTCCAGTGATAGTTGATTCTCATAGAGAAGACACTGGTAGCTCACCAATTCCTTATCCACTAATCTTATCTAGCTCCAGTCCCTCTTCTCTTGACTTACTAGTAGCCAAAACTATGGAGACCGCTAGGGATGCTTCACCTTCTTCTCCTATTCCTATGCAACCATCTCTTCCTTCTACCAGAGTCCTTTCTGCACCCTTCATGTCAACGGAAGAGGTAGACATCTTTGAGGCTAGGCTAGCTAGTCTTTTTGACATGCTTTCTACCACTCCAATAGCTAGCAATGAAACTGAGCCATTAGCCCTAGCTGATTCTCTATTAGAAATTTTTTAGAACTCTTCTTCCACTAGTAGAACTTCCTTGCCTTCATTAGACTTGGATAGCTATTTGGAGTTGTTGACATTCTTCTCGAGAATCCCCTTCGAAGCCTTGCAAAGGCCTATAATCAAGAATGGCTTCCTCCAGTGCTGCAAGGTTGTTGAGCAATCTAGCATGAATATTTCAAGTTATTTATCTCAGGCGGCAACTACCATTGACTTTTACATCAACATCTGCCATGTTGCCAAAGCTGCAGAAGAGAAATTGTTGAGAGACCAGAGATTTGTTTCCCAGATACATGTTAAAGTGTCAGAACTAAAGGAACAACATTCCTCTGTCTCCCAATTTTGAGCCTAACTATTGGAGAAGAAAGCTCAGCTTGAAGAAGAGTTAGTAGCAGTCAACCTAGCTTTAGATCGAACTGCCACCAAGCTGCAGATTACTAACCAAGGACTGGCTGATCGAAAGCAGGAGATGGCTACAACCATTTAGTTGTTCCCATCTCTTAAGAGTAGAAAGTCAATTGTAAAGGAACAGTTGAAACATTGTACTGACTTTTAGGGCAATCTATGGCTGTATGTATTCAACTCATTGTGAAATAAAATCCTTATTTATTACTTGAGTGTTTTCATGCTCTCTTCATTTAGCACTTATTATATTTCTTGTGTTTCCCACACGGTTGGATAATAAGGCTTCAAATATCTGTCATTAATTTTCTTGGGATGTACATGTCCATTCAGATTCCTCAAATGATATGTTCCCCCAGGCAAAACTCTATGAACTTGATATGGTCATTCTCAGTTAGGTGACCATTTGCCAAATTTATGGCTTTTAATCCCTATTAAGAGTATTGTCTTTCATACCAAATCACTTCCATCAAAGCTAATGTGCTCAACCTTCTTATTATAGTTCTTGACTGCTTTCTTCTTTTGGAAAAGAATGCTATTTAATGCTAGAATTCTAGCTTCATCCATGTTTTCTAATTCCAAGTACATACTCTGATGGTACTGCTCATGAACTAATTGATCCTAGCATCTCACCCTCAAGGACTTGATGTTCATTTCTACAGGTAGTACTGCAGCATGCCCATATACCAAAGCATAAGGAGTGATTCCTGTACTTGATCTTGGAGAAGTCCTATATACCCATAATACATCCAACAGTAAGTTATGTCAATCCCTAGGATTGTCTTCCACAATTTTCTGTATTCCTTTCTTCAAAGATTTATTGGATGATTTTGCCTGACCATTGGCTTGTGCATAATATGGGGTAGAATTAACAAGGCTAATTTCAAACTCTACCACAAAAAACTTTACCATCTTCCCATCAAATACTGCCCCATTATTAACAGTTATAGTCTATGGGATGCCAAATTTGTGGATCATATCTTTAATGAATCCAATGACTTTGGTCTGGTCTACAGCCTTATACGGCTTAGCTTCGACCCACTTAGTAAAGTAATCTGTGACCACTAAGATGAAACAATGATGTTTCGAACAGGGTGGATGTATTTTCCTTATCATATCCATAGCCCATCCTCTAAACTGCCAAGGCTTCACAACCGCATGCAAATCAGTTATGGGTACATGTCTTATTGTGCCATGCTTTTGGCATACCTGGCAACCTCTAGCATATTCTATGCAATCTTTAAGGATAGTTGGCCAATAGTAGGAATATCTTCGAAGCAGCCATCTCATCTTCACACCAGGCTGATGAGCACCACAGATGCCTTCATGAACCTCAGCCATGGTTGTTAATGCTTTTTTTGGACCTAAACATTCCAATAATAACCCGTCTATCCCCCTTTTGTAGAGAACATTACCATATATTATGTATTGCATAGATTGCAATTTGATTTTTTTGCTGGCTTTCGAAGATGGGCCAGCTAGATACTGCATTATTGGATGCCTCCAATCTTGTTCTTGTAAGTCATCATGATTGACTTCTAAGACCACATTCCTTTTTATTTAAGGGTGGTATTACTTTTTAATATGTTGTTTGGCTTATGTTCATCTGAGTATTATCCTTTCTCCTGAAACTTGAAACTTTCTGAGCCACATCATTAGTTTTATTATTCAAGAATCTTGGGACATAAGTCACATTTGCGATCTGAAATTCAGAAAGCAAATGTAATGCAACAACATAGTATGGCAACATGCTTGCACTTTGACACTTGAAAATTCCTTTCACCTGGTTAACTACCAATTGAGAATCTCCAAATATATCAACTGCATGAGCTTGTAATCCAATAAGTATTTCCAATCCCATTATTGAAGCTTCATATTCAGCTTGATTATTGGAACAAGCAATTTCATCCATTCTAAAACTATGTGTGGTTTCTACCCCTTGTGGTGACTTAATCACCACACCAATTCCAGTTAGACCATTGGCTTTTGATCCATCGAACCACATTTGCCATGGTTCAACACTAACCATACCAAGCTCTATTATCTCTTGGATTTCTGTCTGACATGGATGATCTACCAAGAAATTAGCTAAAACTTGCCCTTTTATTACCTTTTGGGGGACATATTCTAGATAGCTAGTATCCATTTGACAATTCTTCCGCTCAACATAGATCTAGATAACATATATTTAACCAAATCTGTGGTTGCAATTACCAAGACAGTTGTAGGTAAAAGATAGTATCTTAGTTTCATTGCAGCAAAATACAATGCAAGGCACAGCTTTTCGACAACTGAATATTTACATTCACAAGAATTTAGAAACCTACTAAGGTAATAAACTGCTTACTCTTTGCCTTCTTCATTGTCTTGGGTTAAGAAAACTCCCAGTGAACCTTCTGCCGTAGCAATATACAACTTCAAGGGCTTATCACCCTTTCGTGGCATCAGCACTAGAGGCTTGGCCAAATAGGCTTCGATTTCTTCGAAAGCAGTTTGATGTTCTGCTATCCACACAAACTCTTTTTCATCTTTCAACCTTAATAAGGAAGAAAATACTTTAGTTTTCCCTGCAGTGTTAGAAATAAATCTTCGAAGAAAATTAACATGTCCAAGGAATTTTTGTACTTCTTTCTTACTTGATGGAGGTCTGGCTTCAATGATAGCTTTGTCTTTGTTTTGATCAATCTGTATTCCCTTCTTGTGTACTACATAGCCTAAGAAGTTTCCAGCTGATATGCCAAAAGCACATTTGAGAGGATTAAGTTTCAACTTAAACTTTTTCATTCTTTCAAAAGCTGCTTCTAAGTGAAACAAATGTTCCTCCATGAACTGGGACTTTACTACAATGTCATCAATGTAACACTCTAAATATCCTCCAATAAGATCATGAAAGATAGTGTTCATAGCCCTTTAATATGTAGCCCTAGCATTCTTCAGGCCAAATGGCATTTTAATCCATTCGAAGGTGCTAATGTTCCCAGGACATCTGAATATTGTCATGTGGATATCCTCTTATGCAATGCATATTTGGTTATAACCAGAGTGCCCATCTATCATTGATAAAATCTTGTGCCATGCTGAACTATCCACCAATAAATCTACTATGGGCATGGGGTACTCGTCTTTTGGAGTTGCTAAATTCAGGTTTCTGAAATCGATGCATACCCTCATTTTACTATTCTTCTTAACTACAGGCACAATATTGGATAGCCGTTCAACATACCTGGTTGTCCTAATAAAGCCTGCCTTAAGGAGCCTAAGAATTTCCTCATTGACCTTCTGAATCACTTCAGGACTCATCCTTCTTGATTTTTGCTTGTATGGCTTGAAATTAGGCTTCATGGGGAGCCTATGTTCTACTAATGACCTGTCCAACCCCAGTAGTTCATTATAAGACCATGCAAAACAATCTTTATATCTCTTTAAGACCACCAACAACTAGTCCCTGTCAAGAGCACTTAACCAAGCACTAATGTAGGTGGGTTACTGTGTAGAACCTTCCCCTAAGTTAACTTCCTCCAAGGGGTCTTGCATCTGAGAACTCATTGATGCTCCTTTTTTGATTTCTTCTGTCTTCGAAGCAATTTCCTTGCTTTGTCTTGCTCCCAGTTTCTTTGATTCAACATCTTTGCCCTCCTTCTTATAGACAAAGTCTGTCCATAAGGCTTCTTTTTCCTGTATCTCCTGACTTTTGTTTCAATGTCCAAAGCACAGTATTTATCAAAAGCCAAAAACCTGACCTGTTGCTGCTTCTACTTGCCAACTACCATGGCTTCTTTCTCTTGCTCTTGCACCTTCTAGACTATTGATTTTACGTCCAATACTGAGAACTTAATTAAAGCCAAAGATTTGGCCTCCTGAGTTCCATCTTTTTACCTACAACCAGACATCATTGTCTTCATTGGCAACAAATTCTTCATTAGCACTTTCCTGGACTAAGTGGACTAAGTGCTTCAAGTGTGCTAATTTCTCATCAGCCTTCACTTTGGCTGATCCATCAGGTTTTCTCAATATACTGAGTGTTGTCAATCCTTCAGTATACAATTTGGCCTCTGTAAAATTTGCACAAGCTATGAAGGGTTGAAGGTCTGCATTGATCTCATCTGTCTTTCTATTGCACGAGGCCATCATTATCTTCTGATGTAGAGAAGAAAGTACACATTTGTTGGTGTGAATCCAATCCCTACCAAGTAGAGCATTATACTTAGCATTGCTGTCGATAATGAAGAATGCCGTTATGCCGTCCCTAGTTCCCACACTTAGGTTGATGGGCAAAATACCCTGAGCCATCTGTTTGTCCCCAGCAAAGCCAGCAATGGTTGTGCTGGTTAGGATTAATCTGGAGTTCCTTTTTCCTAGTTTCTTCAAGGAAGATTTCGGAAGCAGGTTTACCGTTATTAGCCACCAATACCCGATTCATCTGTATCACATCGAAGAAGGCCTTGATATACAAGGGTTTGACATGTTGTGTCATGGATGTCGTAGGATACTCAAAAGGGTATAAAAGGTCAATACTCACCTCTTCCTCACTTTCATCTCCAGTTTCCATTGTTGTGGTCACTTCAGATTCGTCTTGCACCATACTAACCTGTGAGTCCTCACTAAAAACTGGAATTAGGTCAATCTCCTGACCTTCTTGGTTTTCATTCTCAACCTGGAACTCCTGTAATAGTATATGTACCATATTCACTGACATTGGAGGAAACGAGCCAAATTGGACCACTGGCTGTATCTGCTTCTTTTCCAGGCCAACTTGTTCAATTACTTCAGAAACATCTTCCATGCTGCATTCTGGCACTTTGTTAGACTTATTTATTTTGATGATTTATTTAATTATGTTTTAATTTATTTGAAAGAGAAAAATAGAATCTAAAATTTATTTTGATGATTTATTTAATTATATTTTAATCAAAATTTATTTTGATAATTTATTTAAAAGAGAAAAATAGAATCAAAATTTATTTTGATGATTTATTTGAAAGAGAAAAATAGAATCAAAATTTATTTTGTCCCATTATTTCTCACCTAAACCTTTATCCTAAATGTTGTTAGAATGTATTTAATATTTGATTAAATCAGAGTTCAAAAAATTAAAACAAAGGTTCAAACAAATTTAGCACAACAAAGAAGCCAAAAGATTCAAAAGGTTCAAGTGGAAAATATTCAAATTAGTAATGATGGAAGTACAACGACTATAAACAGTTATAAAGGTTCAAAATGCCAAAAGGTTCAAGTGGAAGATATTCAAATTTATAATGATGGAGTAGAAAATATTCAAATTGGTAATGATGGAAGTACAACGGCTATAAATTCAAATGACTACAATGGCTATAAACGGTTATAAATTCAAATGAATACAACTGCTATAAACGGCTATAATTTTCATTATATATACCAAAGCCTCTAATGTAAACAAGTTACAAACAAAACCTTAAAATATTCTTTGATTTATAATCGCTAACATCTATTCTCAGAAATTATACACTGAGCCTTATACCTTTAAGCCTACCTTTCCTGTGTGAGATTAACAGAAAAATCAAAACTTCATTTTATATATCTATCTTTGAGAGATATTTATTGTAAGCTTTCTTTGAAAGCAAAGATACCATTTCATCTTATAAAAGTGTTGCAAATATTGTGTTCTTGAAATCTTGGGTGTGATTGTGAATCACCTAAAATTTGCAAGGGTTTGGGCTTGTAAAGTCTGTGTAAAATTCGTAAAGGATTGCTCCATTTGTAAAGAAGTTGCTAGTATCCCTGTGAAGCTAGAAGATAGTGGAAAATCTCAAATGAAGCTTGAGGAGTGGATGTAAGCTTGGTTGAAACCGAACCACTATAAATCTGTTTGTCTCCTCTTTTCTAATCTCTTTACTTTCATACTACTGCTATAGCTATCTAATATTCATGTGTTAATCTTTTGATTTACCCTGTATGTTAGTTATACTTTATTGTTATTTTACTTGAACATTTACTGCTAAGTTCATCATTGTGCTTGTTAATAATTTGTTGTATTAGTAGTTAATTTCATTGTGGTATTATTAATTTTATTTTGTAGAAACCTAATTCACCCCCCTCGTAAGTTGCTTTTTGGGTAACAATTGGTATCCGAGCTTGGAGCTCTTGTTTAGATTTAACAATCTTGAGTTTTTGATCCATAGCAACCATGTATTCTACTTACTCTGCTGTAGGACAAGCTAGCAATAGGCCACCTCTCTTTGATGGTAGTAATTACATTCATTGGAAAGAAAAAATGACTTTGTATCTTCAAGCTACCAATTATGCTTTGTGGCTCATTATCATTAAAGGTCCTAAAATCCCTTCTAAAGTAGTAGACCATATCAGTGTGCCTAAACTTGAGGATGAATTTGATGAGCATGATTATAAACTCCTTTAAGCTAATGCTAAAGCCAAGCTTATTCTTGTGTATAGACTAGATGCAAATGAGTACAATAGAATTTCTGAATGTATTACTGCTAAAGAGATTTTGGATAAACTTGAAATCACCTATGAAGGAACTAGCCAAATAAAAGAGTCTCGGATTGACATGCTTATTCATGATTATGACCTCTCTACTATGGAATCATTTGAATCTATTTCTGAGATATTTTATAAATTTACCAATATTATTAATGCTCTAAAATCTCTTGGTAAATCTTATATTAATTGTGAGCTTGTGAGAAAAATACTTAGATCTTTGCCAAATGAATGGAAAGCTAAGGTTACAACTATCCAAGAAGCAAAAGACCTAACAAAATTAGGCATTGAAGAAATCCTAGGCTCACTCATGGCTCATGAACTTTTAATGATGGATGGTAGCAAAAAGGAAGCCATTTGGGGAGAAAATGATGGAGTAGCCAACCTGTATCTCATGGCTCTTGGAAAAGAAGAATTCACTCAAGATGAGGTAATTTCTAATTATGTAGAACTTGAAAGTGCTTTCAATGAATTACATGACATATTTAGAAATGTTCGTGTTGATAATTCTGAATTAAAGAAATTAGTTACTTCTCTTTCAAATGATGTGGATGTTTTAAAAATGGAAAATGCTACTTTGAAAAATAACTTTACGTCTATTGCCAATGAGAAAAACATTTTGAAAAACAATGTTGAGGATTTAAAAAAAACTCTTGAAAATTTTGTAAAATGAAAAGGAAACCTCAACAAGTTTCTTGGAAATAAAAAATGTGTTTTTGACAAAGTAGGCATTGGTTTTGATCCTCTTAAACCTTTTATGAGATTAAATATTCTTGAGACTAATCCCTATGGACCCAAGAAAGTATGGGTACCAAGAAAGAAATCAAGATATTTTGTAGGTGGAATCTCAAAGAACACCAAGGACTTCGAGAGGAAATGCACAACAAGAGTGTTTAATCTAAAGAGCAAATCAGCCCCTACAAGAAGAAAAAGAATGATGAAATGAAAATCACCAAGATGAACAATAGAGGTAATGTATGGGTGAAGATTCCAAAGAGGTAAATGAAGGTATAACTCCTAACACACCTTTAAGCTTAAAGTTCTATAATCTTTAAGGTGTGATTTGTGTACAATAGGTTGTATCTAATCATTGCCTCCATGTAACCTAATTATACTAAGTTTACTAAGTCATGTTCTGCTAGTTTCTTTCAAACATTCATTAAACTCAAAAATGAGAATTATATTATTTTGATGAATGCCTATTAAAATATAAATGATTCATGTATTCATTAACATTTTATATCATGTCATCCATTGCTATGAAAAAGAGATAATAAGTGATAAATTTTTTTTGTGAGCATACTTTTCACATCTTATATATGATTTCATACTAATATGTTAATCCATTTTTGAGTCATATCTTTGTAGAATCAATTTTGATGTCATAGCATGTTTTTGAGATATATACTATCTATATTTTGAATTCTACATTTGTGATTTGAAGAATATGCTCAATATGAAAATTTCATGCTTATATGCTTTACATTGGAATATTTGAATAAGTTGTGAAATTCCTTGATTATGATCTATCAACAATGTCTAAATGAAAAGAAGTATCATACGTTTGTAGAGACATTGCATCTATCCTATTGAATATCTTTTGAATATGGATTATATTAGCATACATCTCATGAAATGTTTTTGATTGATAAATTATTGAATTAATTGTTTATAACATTCATGTTGTGTTCCATATTGAGTAAAATGTTTTATCACACTTGAGCATGTGGATTGAATTGATGAAAATGCCTCTTGATAATGTTATGTGATTAAATGAAATTGTTGCATCATTTTTTAATAAAACAAAGAGCATAAAACTATTTTCTTATGCATATTATGCGATGTGCTACAACTTGAAAATTCTAAAAAATAGCATTCAAAACTCTTGTTTGATCATTGAATTATTTTTCACCTTTTGAGTTTGTGATAAGAAGTGATTTGTGCTGTATTTTTATTGAGTATTAGTGATTGTTTTATGAATGCTATATTTACACAAAATCATTTTAGAAAAGGATAACACCAACTTAGGGGAAAAATCATTTTACTAACATACTTGTTAAATCCTTTTGAGATGAACTCCTCATGAAAGAAAATTAAAGATTAAAAAGCTTCTAACTCATGAACCAAAGGTATGCCTCCTACACTCTCTTAAGCTTTTGAGATAAAAATTCTATCTTATATCCCTTGAGCTAATACTGTTATTACTTTGATATGAAAAGATTGATTATGCTTCATATGATTTGCAATTTATATTCTTTGATGATGCTCTTACCTAAAAATCATGCATATGCTTAAATGTGTGGTACATATTAAAATTCATGATTTTTCTTGGCATATGGATTGCTATACCTTGAACATGCTTCATTTTTTTTGGAATTACATTAGCTCCATGAGATTATATTGAGTTTAACCTATTATGAGCAATATTTGATATTCTACATAACGCTTGAGCTATGATTGTTAAATCTTCTAGATTGCATATTAGTATCCTTGGTAGATTGCATGTTGGTATCATTTTGGCATCCTATCTGATATTATTGACAAGAACATTTCAGTTATGAGCTTTCATTTATCATATCTCTTATTGATTTTTCCAAATGAAACAAGGGGAAGAATTTAAACTTGATTATTTTTTTAAATCCCCTCAGTTTCTATTCTGTTTTTGATATCAAACTTATAGGCTTGCATCTTCACATGTTACTATTTTTTTTGCCCATTATTGTCAAATAGTATGAACTTCAATTGTATGATCATTATGTGCTATCATTTTTTTTAGTATCATAGAGCTACCTTGATATGGATGATTATTTATGCTATAATGAGACTTACATTCTTTTATCCTATATGTTGTACCATACTCCTTCATTGTGCTTAATTTTGTTGAAAATGTCATCGGGGGAGAAAAAGAGACTTGATTGTTTTAGTATCTCTAATTATTTTGGTATCTCTATGCTTTTGGTATCTTAATTCTTACAACATGACATTTGAGCTAATTAGTTGTTGATAATGTAAGAGGAAGATCGTTTTTCTCAAGAAAGAGTGACTTGAACTTTAGCTCCATATTTATACTCTTGCTTGGCAACCTTGTTTGATCTATGCAATGTTATGTCTATTATAGTCTTGAGATTGGTATGCTCTTGCTAAGAAATTGAGAATTAGATCATACTCAAATACTTCTCATATACTTATTAACAATTTGGTCTCTCATTATTATTTTTTGTTTAGGCTTAATTTTCTTATTTTTTTTCTCTACTTTTTGATTTCATTTTTTAGTACTTAAACATAAACACAACAACAAATCAAAATACAAATATTTACATTAAAAAACCAAAAAAAAAAAAAAAAACACCATTAATTTTTTTTACAGCCACACGTCGATCAAAATGAACATTAAAAAAAAACAAAACCCTTAATTTTTTTTCCGACCATACGTCGATCTTACTTACTTGCCTCTTCCATCATTTTCTTCTTCTTTTTATCACTTTGGATAACCCTTGACGCCCTTGCCCCGTGTTTTCGTCGAGAGCAACGACTCCCCGCTGACTATCAAAGGCCAAGAACGACGTCGCTCCAAATTAGGCCATGGAGGTGGTCTTTCGTTTAAGCTCTTTTTTTCGGCCTTCAGTGTGCCTATTTCTACTCGCGCATCCTTGTACATGCGCTGGAGTAGAGAAAGTTAGGCGTTGACCTGATGGAGCTCACTCGTCTTGTTCTGCAATCGGTGAGCCAATTTTGTGACTGTAGTCACCATCTCCATACAGGACGTCAGTGTGAAATGATTGGCTTCTATATCAGATTGAGCTGCCATGATTTGCTCAATCGACATCATAGAAAGGTTAGGAAGAGGAATGATAGGAAGAGTAGGAGTCGGGGCACTCGGTCCAGCAGAGCTTATAGGATCGTTCAGGTCCAGAAATAGAGTGAGGGGACAGGATGAGGAAGCCATGGTTTAGAGGTGAACAGTGTAAAAGAAATGAGTTACAGAGAAATAGAAGAGAACAGACTGAGGTTTGGCCTCTTCCTTTCATTTTTTTTTCAGTCTCTCTGTTATATCTCTCTCATGCAGCGAATGAGGAAAAAGAAGGCGAAGAGAGCGATTAAGAAAAAGATGGAAGAGAAGATGACAAGAGGGAGAGAGAGCCGAGGCAGCTGATTGATTGACTGACTGACCCGTCTCACTTTTTTCGGCCAATGAAGCAAAAGCTAGGCTGCGTGGTAATCACGTTTTGCGAAAAACAAGAGAGACGCGGAAGAGTTGTATGTGTATGCATATATGTATATATATTGATTATTTATTTTTTTGATGCCATTTATCACTATCATTTTCCTCCTTCTCCTCCAGATTCTAGTCCATGATTTCCTTTTGATAATATCGTAGAGGGAGAAATTATATGATGTTATGTATTATGGTATTATTTTCAAACTAATCTGATGTTATCTTATTCTCATATCATGTCTCTAATTAAAACTTATTTATTACACATGTGCTAACTTATGTATTTAGAAATGAATTCAGGGAGCATGACTTGAGGGGGAGCTTTTCTTACTCCCACATCAAATCAAAATATCATTATGTGCTATCATAAAAAATGGGGAGATATAAATTATATGATGTTATGTATTATGGTATTATTTTCAAATTATGGTATTATTTTCAAACTAATCAGATGTTATCTTAGTCTCATATCATGTCTCTAATTAAAGCTTATTTATTACACATGTGCTAACCTATGTATTTAGAAATGAATTCCGGGAGCATGACTTGAGGGGGAGTTTTTCTTACTCCCAAATCAAATCAAAATATCATTGTGTGCCATCATAAAAAATGGAGAGATTGTTAGACTTATTTATTTTGATGATTTATTTAATTATGTTTTAATTTATTTGAAAGAGAAAAATAGAATCTAAAATTTATTTTGATAATTTATTTAATTATATTTTAATTAAAATTTATTTCGATGATTTATTTGAAAGAGAAAAATAGAATCAAAATTTATTTTGATGATTACTAACGACCTCCTTCGAATGGTCTGTTTCTGCTAGTTTTTCGACCAAAAATGTTTGTTCAGCCATAAAGGCTTCAAACATTTCCTCCTCAACCATCTCATTTCTTTGGCCTAGGCCAACTTCTCCCTCTGTCTCACTGTCGCTTTCCATCAAAGCCCTTTCCAATCTTGCTAAACTGGATCTTTTTTTGGCTTTCAGTTCAGAGTGAACTTTGGTAAACTGCTCTCTGCCGCAACTCTTTTTGTCTTAAGGAGTCGATTTTGGACTATGATCTAACTTTGGACTTTTTCTTCCCTCTGTTTGGCCCTTTGGCTGGACCAATGAAGAGCTTTCCCCACTTTCTTTCAGATCTTTCTGGTGCTAAGTGTACCTTCACTGGATTTTTCTCATTTGGGATCTGAAAATCACTGGGACCATATTTGGTTCCTTTGTTTTTGGATGCTTTAGTAACACCCAATTATTTGGAGCCACTAAGAGAGGTTTAGTCATCCTACTCTGGTCTCCAACAACATTTCTTTGGGTAGACATTTTCCTAGGTTTGTTCTGTATGACAAACCAATCTGGAACTCCAGGTACCCATGAATCCCCTAGCTCAGTTGTCGAACTGTCTCTTTCTTCCTTCGAAGCCAGTTTCGAAGCTAGCTGTGAAGGCTACTGCGTGGCCCTGACTCCCTATATTGGGCCTAATTCAGGCTTTCCATGAAGGTGGCCACTTTCCTTTTTGTGTGAGGCTGGTCTAGGGAGCCAATCTCTGGCTTTGATCCCATAACTTGAGCCCACTTTAAGTCTCATTTCAGGATGATTGCCCTCTATTCTGTAATAGTTGGGTGGTCTGAACTCATGTAAAGGTCTCTTGCCCTTGGACTGCACTCTAGTGGCTGTTGGCTCAGCCATGAATGGCTGCTGCCTAGTACCAGTTGGATATGGCCTCTTGTTGTAGGCACTAGTTGGTTTAGGACGCCTTTGCACATCCTTGTAATACTGCTTCCCATCAATCGGAAGCCCTTTCAACCACTTGTAGCTCAACCTGCATCTGGGACATATTCTTTGCATAACAGATACCTCTAAAGAGTCATCATCCAGTGCCTCTTCATCAGAGTCTTTCCTTTGGTCTGCAAAGCCCTGTCCACCAGCTGGTGAACTTCTAGCATCTTTCTTGACAGTAGTCTGGCTGGCAACATGTATTTGTACGTTAACCTCTTCCAATTCCTTCAAGGATAAGTTTTGGAAGTCTGGGACAATAACATTGGCTGCAACTTCTCCAATTTCTGGGAATGGATTAGTGTCAATCCCATAGCCTTTTCTGCTTTAGCTAAGAATTTTAAACTCCCTTTTCGAATCTGCTCTTGGATCCTGTCTTGAAAAACAATACAATTTTTAGTTAAATGAGACCAAGAATTTTGCCATTTACAATACATTTTTCCTTTAAGTTCTTGTGGGGAAGGAATTTTGACCTCCTTTGGTAGCTTTAGGAAATTTGCAGCAAGCAAATGGTCAAAAATGTCATCTGCCTCTATTAAATCGAAAGAATATTTCCTATGAAGGTCTTTCTTTTTAAATTGCTGGTCTATTGTAGTGTCCTTATGAATTAATGCCTTACAGATCACAGGCTCTTTCCCTACGATCTCTGCTGCATCAATTTCATAGTTAGGATCTCTAAAATATGTCTTGTATGATGCATTACTTCGATTTTGTTCTTCTTCTAGTAATGATTCATACCTAGATACCTTATAGGTTAATTCTACTAAATCTTTAAACTCAATTGAGTCAAACTTCTTTCGAAGCCTAAACGCTAAGCTATTTTGAGCCAATCTTACAAATTCAGGCTCTGGAAGAATGACTCTATATTTGTTTCGTGCTCTTTTAAATTTGGCAATAAATTAAACAGCTTTCTCATCAGGCCTTTGACTCAACCTTGCTAAGTCTGCCATAGAAATTTCTAGCTCCGTTTGGAAGAATTGGGCATGAAATGTCTCCTCCATTTGTTGCCAAGTTTAGATAGAGCCAGGTGTATATACCATACAAAAGCTACCCCAGTTAGAGAATTTGGGAACAATCTTAACTTCATGTAATTATTATTGGTAAATTCACCACATTGGGCAGCGAACTTAGCAATATGTTCTACCGTTGACAAATTTCCATTCCTATAAAAAAGAGCAAAGTCTGGTATTCTAAACCCTCTTGGGTATTTGTGTACTCTATCTACCCATTCTGAATATGGTTTCCTATATACAGGAGTTTGAACCCCCCGAGCCATAGGTCCACGCATTTTTCTCACAATATCAGTAATTTGGTCTCTATGGACCATATTTTCTGCCTGTTGAACCACCACTGGAGGAACAAACACAAGATTTTCTGGAAAACCTTGTGCCTGAGGTCCTCTTGGTCTATAGGGAGGTATATTTGGGACTGGTTGTCCTTGTGGTGCTGGCTGCTGTTGAGGGAATGGGTCTAAGCTTGTCTTGCGAAAGGTGTTGGAACAAGTGTTGTGTCTCTTCCAGTCATAGGAAACTTTTCCAACCCCCAGGGTATAAATTCGAACAAAAGATTAGTGAACCTCTTCGTGCCAGGTATGGCTTCAAACATGGGATTTGAAAACATCCTTATGTCATTTTCTTGTGTTGGCCTAGATCCACCAATTTGCACGGTTTCACTGTTAAGTAATGAGGCACTTTGATTTGTCACAGGTCTCGAAAGAGACTCATACCAAGACTGAGGTGATGGTATTTCATAGTTTTGATTACTAGTTTGACCATTAGTATGTCCATTATTTTACATAGGCTGTTTATCTCTAGTCAATCTTTGTTGAGGGACATTTGAAATTTCCTCCATATGCCTTGTGATAGTTGGTTTATGGGTATTCATTCGATCCATAAAGGATATTATCCATCTTTCTATTGTGTTCATTAACTGCTGTCCCATGACATCTACTAGGCTTCCCCATGGATTTATTGACTGAGTAGATGGAACAGTAGATGGTCCAACTCCATGGCCTGGTCCAATATTTTGAACATGTGGTACTTGCTCCAAAGTGCTGGTCTATTCGACCATAGGTTCTGATAAAACAAGTACTTCCACAAGATGTATTGCCACATTATCCTCTGGATTAGGTATTTCTACCTCTCCTTCCACACCTTCTTCCAAGCGTTCATTTTCTCCTTGTCTCTTATGTCTAGCCATTTCAATTAGTCCCACCGGGCATGCTAAAAATATATGTTAGCTTTTTTAGTTTTCGAAGGTTATTATTGTAATTTTGAGCATGCCAGCAAGAATCAATCAGTCTTTACAGAAAATTAATTGACAACCAATTATCAGACGATTGTGTTTTAGTTCTTTCAGCCTCAATGAAGAGAACTTTTACTGGTGGCTTTGTTTAGGAGAATTAAGTAAACAATGATTAAATGAAGAACAATTGTAACATTTCATTAAGTAAAAATGAAAGACTTACAATGATCCAATTCAGCCTCGTAGAGGTTTACAGCTACATGCTACTTAAAACTACTCATATGAACGAAGTGCAGTACAGGAATTTGAAGTACAGAAAATGTAAAGAACAAGAAATGTAAACTGGAAGGGAAATAAAGTAGATAAAAACTGGTTCTTTGGATTTGAGTCTGGGATTTCTTTCTAGGGCCTTTTCTGATATTTGTACTTCTCAATGACAACCGTCGAAATGAGTTTCTAACTATCGAACCATCCTTCCATGATCGCTGATCATGTTTCCTCATAATTAGGTCCACTATGCCATGTCTGCAGTTAGGTTTCCCTTATGATTTTGAATTTAAATATATGAGTAACTGTTAAAGCCACATCATCTTGCATCTCTTTGCTGATCCAGTACTATGCAGATCTACAATAACCAATACTAACTGCCATGTGTGTGATTACGATTGAAGATTTGAATTGTCTTTCCGTATTGCCCTCATTCTACCACGTGTTGAACTGTGATTGGTCTATACAAAATATATAGCCAACAGAAAAATAATTATATATTTTTTATAATACAAATTTGATTAAAATATATTACCATCGATATTCAATCATCTTATTTTTTATATGAATATTCTACTAAACGAGTCTTGAAAAATGAATGATTTGGATAATTGAAATGTGATATGTGGTGGGTTCTACGGGCCCCTCAAGTTCTCTCATATTGAGATGTGAATATGATAAAAATATAACCTATTGTAATATTTATTTCTTTATCATTTATTTTTATTTTTATTTGAATTACATATGCGTCGTGTAAATCAACACATGCAATGGCGGAGGGAACATGGGACCAGAGGAGTCATGTGCTCCCTAGATTTTGGATTTTTTTTTTTTTTTTTTTTTTGCAAACATAAAAAAAATATTTTAAATAAAAAATTATAAAAATATTATTAGAGTTAAATGTCAATGGGATTTTAAAAAGGAAAAAGATTGGTAGCTCGAATCTGTGGCTCGAAAAATGGCTCGAATTCGAATTCGAAGACAGAGACAGAGAGAAAGGGAGAAAAGAGGAAGAGGGAGAGAAGAGAGGAAGAAGAGAAAGAGGAGGAGAGAGAGAGAAAGAGAGAGGATGAGAGGAGATCGTCGCAGCGCCACCGCCGTCGCTTCGCCGTCGCCGATCGTCGCAGCACTAGCGATCGTCGCAGCACCACCGCCGTCGCCTCCGCCTCCTCCTCCCCCTGTGATTATGCCCCCTCCAGTCCTCCTCCTCCTCCTCCCCTTCTCTTCTTCTCCACCCTTCTTCTTCTTCTTCCTTCTACAACAAAAACACAAGAAAAAAGAAAAAAAAAACAAAAACAAAAACAAAAACAAAGACACCAAAGCGACGTCGTTTTGGTGTCGAGCCAAATTCGGGCCACCGAATTTCGAGCTACGTAGCGAGGTCGTTTTAAAAATTATGAAAACAATAATGATTGTTTTGAATGAAAATGAAAAAACTATTATAAATAAACAATATTAGCTATGAAAATTTTTGAATATAACGGCGATATCATTATTAGTGATATGCAAAAATAAGTAATTTTACTATAAAGATATGAAATTTATTGGATTGTTAGTTACATTTGACATGTGAGGTTCACTCTCTATGTGTTTATTTTCCATTAGTGGGTGATATCACATACCAATGATGACGTGGTATTACCATTATATTAAATTTTTAATCAAATTTTGTATCAAAAAATAATTTATCATTATATAATTTATTTTAAGGCTTATATCCACATTTTTTTTTGTATTGTCCATGATACACTAGTTACTAATAACATTCAGCTTGTTTGTTTCCAGTTTTCAGAAAATTCTACTTTTTTATTTTTCGTATTGTAATGTTTTGAATGAATTTTTTTAATACTTTAAGCCCTTTTTTTTAAAAAAAAATTAGACACACCTAACATAAATACACTTAAAAAGTATAATATTTGTGAAAAAAATATTTAAAAAATACATAAAATACCAAAAAATACAAAAAAAAAAAAAAAAAAAAAGAAGAAGAAAATTCAATATATTTTTTGTATTTTTTAATTTTGTAAAATATTTTTTTCACAAATATTTTACTATTTAGATACTTCTAAGTAAGGTGCATCTAAAAAAGTAAAAAAATTACTTAAAATTCAAAAAATATTCACTAAAAAGAAAAAAAAAATAAAAACGAAAAATAAAAAATAAAAAAACTCATTTTTTAAAAAATTGAATTCAGAAAACTAAAACCAAATACACTAATTATTATTATTATTTTTTTATGTTTCTTGAAATCAATCGTAAAAGTTTACGTGAAATATTTTTGTAAAAAGTATTATAATTAAAAAGTATTCTCTCTAATTTAATTTTCTGACTCCGCTACTCAACACATGTCTGGCATTCGTAGGGCACAAACCTTTTGCATAACGGTGCACAACGCAGACAATAACCGCGTTACGGCTGCCTATTTCAGCGTTACCACTTAAGAAAATATTTGACGCCTCAATTTTTTTATTTTTTTTTATTTTTATAATTCTACTTACAATATTATATTAAAATAAGTGTCAATTTTTTTTATTTTTTTATACATTTAATTATTGATAACTCAAATGTGTGAGTCTCTAACATTACTTTTACTACTAATCTGTCTATCTCCAATCACTCGCCTCCTCTAGAAATTGCATCTTATTAATTTTTTCATTTTTAAATTTTTATTATGTCTACATTATTTACTCAAAATAATAATAATAATGATATGATTCTATCATTTTTATTTAAAAAATAAATAATCTAATTGTAATTTTTTTATTTTTTATTTTTTTACAATTAATCAAAAAAAATTCATAAATAATTTGAAGAAAAAAAAAAACAAAAGAAAAAGAAGGAAACATTTCTATCAACTTCAAAAACACTATCCATTAATTTTAAATATTTCATATATTTTCATGTTTTGTTTGGCTAAACAAATAGCTTCTTCGTTAAAAAAAGAATAAATTATATTAAATTTCTTTAAATTATGATTCATTTGTACTTCACCTTCTTGAATTTCAAAAGTCCACCTCAAAATATTAGTTTGTTACAATTAACCCCTTCCGTTAGGATTCTATTAAGAATTTACCCAAAATCAAGTTATGTATAAAGGATATAACACATTTATTGAATTTTTAAGATAATAATACCTTTATTTGGTGAGCCTCTTTACACTTTGCCAATAAGATAAGGGAAAAAAAAATACAAATGAGATTACCAGATAATTCTATTATTGTCCTAAATAATTAATAAATGTGTCGTATGTTTCACTCATGACCTGATCCTGTTTAAATCCTTAATAGAGTCCTAACGGAATGTGTTAAGTATAATAAGATAATATTTTGAGGTGGTTAACTATTGAGTTTTGAAGTTAACAAAAGAAAAATACAAATAAATTATAATTTAAGGGGGTTTAATATAATTTAACCTTACAAAATTACTTTCATTTTTGAAAACCTCTGTTTATCCGTGTAAAGATGCTTTTACCCTCAATACTTTGAAAGGTTTTCTTTATTCTTCTGGTTATGTTAACAAGGCTCTACAAGCTATAACAAAAATATGATAATCAATGATGAATCTAAGGGGGCGGCCCTACCCCAAAATTTTAAAAAATATCATATATTATATTAGAAATTTTAAAATAATTTAAAATTATAAGAGTTCGTTCTCTCAAATTTTTTGTAAATAATTTCAAAATTATATAGTGTAGCCTCTAATTTTTTAAACTATAGAGTAGCCTTTCCAAAGACCTAATCCTGGATCCGTCCCTATGATAATCTTTCATCGAAAAATTTAAAAAATTGAAAACACTCATAAAACTTTTTCTATAACAATTTTTTTTTTTTTTTTTTTAAACAAGAATAAAGATTGAGGGTTCTAATTTTGAAATTATAAAGAGAGTTTTAGTGATTGATAAGGAATGGGGTCGACATGTAATATGATGTGTATGCCTATATTTTTGTTTTCTTTTGCCATATCATTAGAGCTCTCTTTAAAATTTCAAAATTAAAACTCTCTATCATTATTGTTTTAATAATTGCTATAATAAAATTTTTTAAAATAATAAATTATACTAAAAAAATTACTGAAAAGAATAATTACCAAACCCATCAAAATGATCCCTCCAAGAGCATTTTCAATCCTAGAAAATGCTGTTGTCAACTTCAACTATTGATGTGGGGTTTGTGCCTTTATCTAGTTCTCATATGTGAACGGTTACTTGCAAGTTGGAAGTAGTGCAAAATATTGATTGACTCCATATTTTGAGCAATTTCATGTGGTTAATGTTGTGTCAATTATGTTCTGATTTTGATGAATTTCTAATTTTGAACTATTCATTAAATTGAATGTATTTAATATTTAAATATTTAAATTATTTTTTAATTTATATACTGTTATGAAAATAGAGAAAAAAGAGAAAAGAGAAACTCTATATTGAATTGAATGAATAATACAATAGGAGAAGCCTGTATATATAGGCAGAAAGAAAACCTGGATAGGTACAGAAAAAATGGAGATAAGCATAGAAGGAGATAGAGATAAAGAGAGATACAATACAAATAGATAAGATACATCTATAATAATATACAGCTAACACTCCCCCTCAAGCTCAAGGTAGTAAGTCAGATATCAATTTGAGCTTGGAGAAGAGATTAGAAAAGCGGCCTGGAAGATGAGTTTTGGTGAAGAAGTTGGCGGTCTGATCAGCAGAGGTAATAAAGAGAAGACGAACATGGCCACTAGTAACATGTTGTCGTATGAAGTGGCAATCGATCTCAATATGCTTGGTGCGATCATGGAAGACATCGTTATGGGCAATCTAAATAGCACTTTGATTGTCACAATAAAGATTAGTGGCAGCTGAATGAGAAACACCCATGTTAGAAAGAAGCCAACGAAGCCACACAAGCTCCTGAGTAGTGTTAGGAAAAGCACGATACTTAGCCTCGATACTAGAACGAGCAACAAGGGTTTGCTTCTTGCTACGCCAGGAAATGAGAGAGGTGCCCAAGAATAAATAGAACCCAGTAGTAGAACGACGATCGGTAGGATCCCCTGCCCAATCGGCATCAGAAAAGACATGCAGCTGTAGAGAAGAGTGAGGGGAATAGTGAAGACCATGAAACAAAGTTCCTTTGAGATAGCGCAAATGCGAACCAGAGCAACATAGTGTGGAGAGCGAGGAACAATCATAAATTGACTGACAATGTGAACAGCATAAGCAACATCTGGACGAGTAACTATGAGATAGACAAGACTACCAACTAACTGACAATATAAAGTTGCATCTGACAATAGGAGGCCGTCAAGAGGTGTAAGACGAGTTTGAGGATCAATTGGAGTAGTGACAGTCTTGCAATCGAAAAGGCTAGCATGGGCCAAAAGATCAGAAGTATACTTGGCCTGAGTAAGAAAATAACCAGAGGAATCTAGAGAACTTTCCAAGCCAAGGAAGTAGCTAAGTGCACCCAAATCTTTCATCTCAAACTGGTGATGGAGAAACTGTTTGAGACTAAAAACACCCACTGTGTCATCTCCAGTGATAATCATATCATCCACATAGAGGAGAAAGAGAATAGTACCGCGCTCCATCTTACGGATAAACAAGGCAGAATCAAGGGCATTGGAAGAAAAACCAAAGTCACGAATGGTAAAGCTAAACTTGGCAAATCAGGCACGTAGAGCTTGTTTCAAACCATATAAAGCACGGTAGAGTTTGCAAACCTTGTTTGAGGGAACAGAAGAACCAGGAGGAGGTTACATATAAACTTTCTCAGTGAGATTACCATTGAGAAATGCATTCTTGACATCCATCTGAGAAAGGTGCTAGTGGCGAGCAGCAGCAACGGCAAGTAAGCTGCGAACTGAAGTAAGACGGGCAACAAGAGCAAATGTTTTCTCATAGTCAATTCCATATTCTTGACTAAATCCCCGGGCGACAAAGCGAGCTTTGTAACACTTAATGGAACCATCAGAATGAGTTTTGATCTTGTAAACCCATTTGCAACTAACAGTACGCTTGCCAGGAGGAAGATCAACCACATTCCAAGTATGAGTTTGATCGAAAGCCTGCAGTTCATCAGTCATAGCTTGTTGCCAAAGAGGGTTAGAAGAAGCTTCTTGATAAGAAGTAGGTTCATGAGAGCAAAAAGCAGTGGAACCAACAATATAATCACGGAAAAGAACAGATGGTTGCCTTATCCGGGTAGAATGACGCTCAGGTAGAGGAGGAACCTCAGTGGAAATAGGTTCCGGAGGAACCTCCACTGGAGCCGGAGAAGGCATAGGGCCATCAGCTGACACATGATCTTCAGGATGGACGATAGGCGTAGGCGGCTGTGGAAGCATGGGGCCAGAATTTGCATCAAAGTCATTAGAAAACAAATCTATAGAAATATTAGTGAAGACCGGTAAATGGGTGGACTGTGGTAGGTGAAACTTAGAAATAGTGGAGAACATTTTGTGTTCCCAGAAGACCACATGACGAGAAATACGAAGACGCTTGGAGATAGGATCCCAACAACGATACCCTTTATGTTCAATACCATACCCCAGAAAACAACAAAGATGAGAACGAGGTTCTAGTTTAGTGTGTTCATGAGGCTGAAGTAGAACAAAACAAGCAGAATAAAAAACTTGAAGAGTGGTATAATCAGGAGGAGAACCATACAAACGCTCGTAAGGAGTTGTGTTAGCTATTATAGGGGTAGGGACTCGATTGCTGGTATGGATGGCAATGAGGGCAGCTTTCCTCCAAAATTTTTCAAGACAAGAAGAAGAAAGGAGAAGAGCCCGAGTAGTGTCTAGAATATGACGGTGCTTTCTTTCGGCTCGTCCATTTTGTTGGGAAGTGCTTGCACAAGATCGATGAGAAAGAGTACCATGAGCTCGAAGAAAATAAATAAAATCAGAATCCAAGTACTCCTTAGCATTATCAGAACGAAAAAGCTTAATAGGACAAGAAAACTGAGTGTGTACCATAGCAGAGAAATCATAGTAAATCTGTTTAAGTTCAGAGTGATTTTTGAGAAGAAAAAGCCAAGTATAGTGAGAAAAATCATCAACAAAAATCACAAAATATCTAGACCCCCTCTTATGGTAGGTGTGGGGGAAGGTCCCCAAATTTTTGAATGCATAAGATCAAAAGGAGTAGTAGAAATAGAATTACTTTTATTAAAAGGTAATGCAGGTTGTTTAGCAATTTGACAAGATAAACAATCGACATCGTCAAGACAGACACGACCTAACTGACCACTAGAAACTAAATTTTTTAAACGACTAAAAGAAACATATCCTAAGTGACAATGCCAAAGATGAAAAAGAGACATAGTAGATGCAGCAGCAACAGGAGATGATTTGTGCAGACTGCAAAGATGGATAAACTCGAATAGATGTCCATGATTATGGCCTATCCCAAGGATCTGTCTCGTCTGAGGGTCCTGCACCAAACGACTATTAGCAGAAAAGGTAATAGATAGACCAAGTTCACATAATTGACCAACAGAGATAAGGTTCATTTTAAGAGAAGGAATATGGTAAGCATCAGAAAGAGACACAGTGGAAGTAGAGATTTGGCCAATATGACTAACAGGCATATGAGAACCATCAGCAGTGTGTACAGTGGGAGTAGAACATGATGATGGCAAAGAAGAAAATAAAGTGGAGTCATAAGTCATGTGATTACAGCATGCGGAATCAAAATACCATGAAGAGTTACATGAGGTTACTGAAAGAGCAGTAGAAGGAGGAGTACCCGATTTGTTGAGCACCTGGTGGACAATGGACTCAACATCATCCATAGAGAAAAAAAGGAGCAGAAGAACCCTCAGAGGCAATAGCAGCAGAGCAAGAACCGTGGTTAAATTTGGACTGAGACCCAGAACGAAAAGCCCCTTTTTTAAATGAAGTAGTGGAGGGAGCTCGAGGACAATTGCTTTGGAGATGGCCCAGAGCAGTCTTATGACAAGTCAAGCATTTGCGAACCTGGCAGTGAACAAGAGAATGATTAGTGGCAGCCTCGCTATGACAATAACTCAGAGCGCCCTAACGCCCGGAGGGTTAAGTCCTGCCTGCTTCATATTGGGGTCACTACAGTTCAAGGACTCAAATGTCACGGTTCTTAATCTTGAACCAAAGAGTCCAAATCCGACAAATCGATTTTGAAAACAGATTTTTTTTGAAAAGAAGTGCCAAACATGGACTGCTTCGCCAGATACAGAGTCGCCACCTAAATGTTTTTTAATAGGAAATTTAGGAAACCCTAACTCGGTGCCAAAGGCCACGTGTCCGTCATCACCAAAGTTGCCTCGGCTCGGGAACTTGGGTACGATTGCGGAAGGTCACCTCGTCAAGACTTCGCCGCTTCGGTCAAAGACCTACTTACTAACCATGATATCTGATTTTGAAAACATTGTGCGTTCTTATTCCGCTTATTAGCCTAGGTTACTATGTGATATGCACAGCATACAAGTATAGACCGGGTCGCCTGAATTGGGACAAAACATTTCATGTTCATTTTTGAAAGATGGTTTGCTACCCGCAAGTAGGCTTAAAATGCAGATTTTGCCACCCTCGGGTGGGCTTAAAACACTTGATGAATTGTTCCAATTCAAATAACCCAACCTCCACCCACAGGCATTCAAGCCAGTTATATCACATAAGCAGTTAGCCTCACGGTAAGCATGCTATTCATGGCAGTCACTCACATGCATGCAAGGATGCTAAAACATAAAACTCATCGAGTACTCCAAGTCAAAACAGAAACTCATTAGAAATCATGCATGATCCTAAATATACAGGATTGCCTAATGCAACACATGCAAAAATGCAACTATAGCAGGCTCGGTTATCCTAAACATGGCATATGGAATGCTACAGCTATCATGTATTCAACTTGGAATTGAAATAAAAATGCAGTTAGTATGATGCGCCGAGCCCGGTGCATGTAGAACAGATGAATGAATGCAAACATGCTATCATACTGTATGCTAATTGAAATATGCCCTAATCTAACCATCATAAGCAGATAAATAAAAAGGAAAAAAGACGTGGGATTGGAAGACATATATCACACTCACGCACACTTATTACAATTATGCCCCCACGCAGAGGGTCTGAATAAATATACAGTCCCAAATAAAAGAATAGTACAGTCCAAATAATGTACAAATTCCTAATTAATTAACAAATTAACTAAGAAAGCTGTAAAATTGGCATGCAAGCCAGGGACTGCCTTGATTCTGCTCCGGGTGATGAATGATGCATGTTCGAGTTGCCTTTGTGCGGAAATCCATGACGATGCCTCAATTAGCCTCTATTTGCACCTGTTCTTGAAATGCGTGCCAAGCTCCGAAAAGTTACTGATTCTTCATTTTGCTGCAACAGAGAGCAGGAAAGGGGCATGGCAATGTATTTTCACAAATGTATGCATATCTCGATCCTCGTGCCACCAATCACGCATATCAATGCATGATGGCCGAGGAGTCAAATTACACAACTCAATATGAAACGAATGCATATGAAAATACAACAAAACCTAACTCCATCATGGATAATCCGGAGTGTCGGTGACTGGGAAATTGAGACACGTTCCGTCACTCGGAGTACGGAACGCATTCGCTTCTCGTGCTCAGCTAACTCCTATCCCGAACACGATGCAATATGCATGATATGCATGAAATGCAACTAAGATACAACCTAACATGCGAAAGGCTATGAAATGGCATACACGATGCACGAGGAAACATGGCATACACAATGCGCTAATATACGGCCTAGCATACGCAATGCTATGGAATTAAATGGCATACACAATGCAATATGGGCTTACACCAACACAAGTGGACCTCGGCCACACTCACATAGGAGGCCATAATGATGAAAATGAGGCAACTCGAGATGCGTGCATGCGTGCACGCAAACCGAGAACCGAACCTACGGCACGGAATGCCACTCTAACAAGACATGGCAAAACACAAAAAATGGCATACTATCATGCAAAAATCAGAGGTAATATGAGATTCAAAACAGCCCCGAAACCCGGTAAAAAGAAACCCGATGCATGAAACGGGTCCCGAAACACGGGTTTTGGCGCATGAAATGGCCTGTAACTATACAATGCATACATAATTTGAATATGAAATGAAAATACAGAAGCAAGGAAGCCCCGAGAAAAGAATTTTTACAGTTTAAAGTGAGGCCAAACAGTGGGCCCAAGTAGGGCTAAATTAGCATACAAAAATGGCTCCGCAAGGGAGGTGATGAAGCAATTCACAAATTATGGCCCCAAACAGAGAAGGGGCCTTCTACAATATTGAAGAGGGGCCAAAAATATGAGGTTTTACAGTTTATGACAGGTCCCAAAAACAGATACAAGTATGCCAAAGATCTCATGTAAGAAATGAGCCAACAAAGGGGCAAAGAAGCAAGTGGTGCATGGAGGTCTCAAACAAGTGAGGGCCCTTCAATAATGTTGAAGAGGAGACCAAAATAAGGCTTTTTACAGTTTAGCACCAGCCCCAAAACAGTATACAAATAGGCTCAAAATATCATGCAAAATGAGGCCACCAAAAGGGCTATAACATGAAGTATACAAAGGGTGTCTCAAATAGCTATAGACCTTTAATGAAAAATGAAGAGAGGGTCAAAATAAACCTCTTTTCAGTTCGGACCAAGGTCCAAAAACAGAAGCTCAATAAGCTAATAAATCATGCAAAAATGGGGACCAAAGAGGGGTACAATGGCAAGTGGTACATGGAGGTCCCAAACAGTGGTGAGCCCTTCTTCAATGTTGAAGAATGGATCAAAATAAGCTCAGTTACAGTTTATATCATGCCTCAAAACAGATTATATATAGGCCAAAAATACTATGAAAAATTATGGCATAAAGAAGGGTAATGAAGCAAGTGCAAGATGGGGGTCCCAAACAGGGTAGGACCCTTAATAAAACAGAAAAATGAGCTCAAAAATATGACATTTCCAGTTATGGCTGGAGCTCAAAACAGTAAGCAAAGAGGGCTAAGAAATGGTATAAAAATGAGCTAGAAAATGGGGAAGTGATGCTTACCCTTGAAGACTAAGCCTTGGCTGCCTCTTGGACTGAAAAATGGTGCCTCCTAGCCTTTGAGAAGAGCTCCAAGATGCTGGAAATGGAAGTGGTAGTGTAGTGCTAGGTAGTGATGAAGAAAGGGGAGTAGAACTTGGTTGTTTTTTGAGGGTTAAAGAGAGAGATGGAGGGAGGTATGTATATGCAAGCTCAAGGAAAATTTTCTAACCCTTGGACCAATGCTAGAGGCCAGTTATATGGTCCAAAGAGGGGGAGAAAAGGAGGGAAAAAATTGGGAGAAAACAAGCCAAGTTTTCCCTCAAAAGTTGTCCCCCCCAGATACAGATTTTTGGGGGAAAAAAAGTATACAGCTGTAATGTACTCACCCTGAGGAGCAAGGCCGCTGTGTTTTGAGTCAGTGGTGGCCACCCCCCATGGCCAGCCGGCCAGGGGTCAAAAAGGCCAAGGTGAATTAATGGCCGGCCACCACAAATTGGTGTCCTCCCAGATGCCCTCAACACAGCCCTGTGGTCCAAAATTGGAAGAAGTGAAACAGAAGAGAGAACAAGCCATTTTTCAAAGGGGTTCAAAAGGTTCAGATGGAATTACTGGCCGGCCATGTGATATTTGTGTCCTCCCAGATGTGTACAACACAAATATGTGATTTGGAGCTGAAGAAAGTGGCCTTAGGGTGGTCAACATTGGCTTTGAAGTGAGAAAAATGGGCGTCGGAGGGCGATGAAGGAATATAACTGGTCGCTGAAATAATTACTGGCCTCCTACTCTTCTATGACCTTCTTGGTGATGAAACAGAGGTCTCTGCTAAAAATGAACGAAAACCGATGCAAAATGAAGGCTCGGGGGCCGAAACGCGCAGTCTGAGGCCCCGAAAACTGACTGTTAGGCACCGGGAGTGGTGTTCGACCACGAAGTGGGTCTCTCAGACCACAGTGTCCCTCAAAAGGGAGTAAATAGAATGCATGCCAAAAACCGGAGCAAACGGAGGTAGTTAGGCAGTCCCGAACCGAGGCACACGGCTTGACGGCTCCAAAAACCAGGAACCGGGCTCCGAAATGGAAAGAATGGCCTACGACCACAAAATGTAGCCCACGGCCACTGAGAGATGGTCTACGAGACCTCTCCCTCCCTTTGGGAAGAGAAGCAGAGAAAATCGAGCTTGGTTCGCAAACCGAGACAAGGCATAGAAAAGCCTGGAAGTTCGGAGGCAGGGCTCACGGCCGAGACTCTGAAACCTCTGGACGAGCACGATATGCAACATCACTAAGCACTCAATCGGTGACGTCTGAGTCTTAAGGTCGGTAAAAAATGGGGTGTCTACAACTACATATGAGTGGTTGTGAAGATAAGGAGCTCTGAGAAGATGGAATAGCAAGAACAGAATCCATGTCGTGAGATCTGAGACTCCCAAAATGAGTCTCCTCTGATAGGAGCTCAGTAATGGCTTGCTCTAAAGTGGGCAAGGACAAACGATGAAGCAAAGAAGCACGTACGGGCTCAAAAGTGCTATGAAGAGCCATAAGAAACTATAATAGTCGCTGGTGATTCCGATAAGTAATAAATAGCTATGCATCATCAAAATGAGCCCATGGAGGTTTAGAAAGAGCGAGCTGGTCCCAAACGGACGATATGTGGGATAGGAAGTCATTGAGAGACTGACCAGGTGCTTGGCGCATGTGATGAAGAGTCTGCAACAGTTGATATTGATGAGCATGGCCAGTGGTCTGATAACGTTCCTTCAAAAAATCCCAAATTGCTTTGGTAGGAGAGGCAAGGGAGTCATTGTCCTGAAAGCGTCCAAATTGAAGGTTAATGGAAGGAACTGAGGTAGCCCGAAACCATGTCATAATTTGATAATTATTACTTTCCCATTCGTTAAGACGGTCATCAAATGCAGAGTTCGTCTCATCTTCCTTTTGGTTAGGTTTGAAAAGAGTACCAGTAATAATCCGCCAAAGGCGTGTCCCTTTAATGAAGCTAGAGAGAGCTTGGGCCCAACTAACATAATTAGACCCATCAAGTATAATAGGAACAGATTGGATATTGTCAGTACAACCCATAATTGCCAAAACGGAGGTCACCAACAGATTCAGAAGCCCAAAAAACCTTAGGAACAAGTAGGGCAGACGTCAGCACTGTGTTGTGATGATGTCAGCAGCCAGCCAAGGGCTAAAAGAGGCTGATGTCAACGGCTAAATAGGGCTGACGTCAGTGGCTAAACCAAACAAGGCACGCGGCTGAGAGAAGCCAGGCGAAAGCCAATGGAAGATTGGCTGAGGTAGAAACCGAGGACAAAGCGGCTGAGGCAGAAGTCAATGGGCGAGCCGAGGCTGATGTGGAAGTCGATGGATGAGCCGAGGCTGATGCGGAAGCCGAAGGGCAGAAGCCGAGGGAAGTCGGCTGAGACGATGCGTGTGGGAGCATGTCGAGGATAGAATCGAAGCAAGCCGACACGCCGATCTTTGGATGGCTCGTGAAGGCGCGTGTGATGTCCAATGGTGGTGATTCTGGTGGCGTTTGCTTCCTCTTGAAGAGACAAAGAGTTTGGTGTAGTCCAATCGTTGAAACAGAGAGGAACTAGATACGCAGAAGCCAGCAGAAACCAATCGAGGACAGAACCAGAAAAAAAATGAGGCTAGAAGAGAACCTAGGCTCTGATACCATGTTATGAAAATAGAGAAAGAAGAGAAAAAAGAAACTCTATATTGAATTAAATGAATAATACAATAGGAGAAGCCTGTATATATAGGCAGAAAGGAAACCTAGATAGGTACAGAAAAGATAGAGATAAGCATAGAAGGAGATAGAGATAGAGAGAGATACAACACAAATAGATAAAATACATATATAATAATATATAGCTAACATATACAATTATTTTATAATTCATAGTTTACATTTACATGCATAAAATTAAAATGGTAGTGCTAACAAATGTTTCAATGGCACAGGAAAAAGATAAAAATAAAAATAAATTGTAAAACTGAAGGCAACTTTCATTAATTTTATAACTTGTTTTAAACTACAATCAATACAACTATTTTCATGTTTAAAAATAAAAAATATATATATACAAAAAAACTGGCATGCTATCCTAGTATCTTTCTTCTTAAATGCAGTTATTTAATTTAAGGGTAAATTGTACTTCAATAATGTTTGGGGGCCCGAAATGCTTGGCTCGAATGTGGCTTGAAATTCTTTTTTCCTCAAACATTTTCCTTTCTCTTTTCCCTCTGTTTGACAAAGGAAGAGAGAAGAAGAGAAGGGGACGGCAAAGGTGGGTGGATGGGTGGAAGAGAAGAAAGTGGGAGGGGAAACAGAGACAGAGAGAGAGCCGATGATGATGAAGATCGACGATGATGATCTGTAAGGTCGAAGATGATGAAGATTGGTTCGAAGATGGTTCGAAGATGATGAAGATCGGTTCTGAATCTTTGATTTGTTTTGAATCTTTTTTTTTTTTTTGGCTGATGATGATCGGTTGATGATGATGATGATGATGATGAAGATCGAAGATGATTAAGATCGACGATGATGATCTGTTCTGAAAAAAGAAATTGATTTGTTTTGAATCTTTCTTTCTTTTTTTTTGCTGATGATGATCGGTTGATGATGATCTGAAAAAAAAATTAAAATTTTTTTTTCCTTCTTCCTCTTCTCTGCTTCTTCTTTTCTCTTCTCTTCTTCCTCCTCTGTTTCTCTTATTCTTCTTTCTTCATCTTCTTCCTCCTCCGTTCTTCTCTCCTTTCAGTTATGGAAAGAAAAAAAAAAAAAAAAAAGGATGTGCCAAAACGGCACCTCGAGCCATTCGAGCCAGAAGTGATTCGGGCTCTGTACCGGTGCTGATTATACTTACCTTTCTAGAAATTTGAAAAAAATAATAGTTAGCCTCAGATTTTGACCTAATTACATTGACCTCTCTCGAGCTTTTAATTAATATAACACTTGGATTATTTTTCATCAGTAATTTGTGAGTCACCTGGATGAAATGAAATAATAATGTTGTTATTCTTTTCTACTAAAATATATATTTATCATTATTTATTTTTGTGTCTATCCACTATCTGTATTAGTTTTGATGACTTTAACCTTATTAAAAAAAAAAGGGCAAATTACACAAATAGTCCCTATAGTTTGGGACTTGTGTCACTTTGGTCCCTGATTATTCAATTGTGACACATTTGACCTTGAATTTTGAATCTTGTTCCAAATAAGGACAATTGAATATATAATTAGATTTTTCAAGGGTAAAATTGTCAATTTGATAAAATATAAACTAATTTGACAAAAATAAATGTCAGACAAATAATTTTGAATTTTTAAAAATTATTTCTACCTACTAAAAATAAAATTATGTAAAATTGATAAATCTTTTAGACATTTATTTATTTTTTTTACCAAATTAATTTTTATTATATGTTTGGACGATGATCATGTAAAATTAATTTTAAAAAATTAATCATGTAATTTTTATTAATTTTACATAATTTTATCATTAGTGGATAAAAATAATTTTAAAAAATTTAAAATATTTTTTTGACATTTATTTTTATCAAATTAGTTTATATTTCATCAAATTGATGATTTTACCCTTGAAAATTTTAATAATATTTTCAATTGTCCTTATTTGAAATAAGATTCAAAATTCAGAATCAAATGTGTCACAATTAAAAAGTCAGGGACCAAAGTAATACGAGTCCCAAACTATAGGGACTATTTAGTGTAATTAACCCAAAGAAAAATTTGTGTAATATCAAATTTGTGGAGTTAATTGTCAAACCTCATGGAAGGTGAGTGTAATTTACCCTTAATTTAACCATATAGCAATTCATTGAAAAAAAAAAAAAAAAAAACAAAACAAAACAAAAATCATTTATTTAATCTCTATTAATTGGCACACAAGCTTGATTTGACTTGCTTTTTTTTTTCCAACAAGGTTTCACCTACAAAACAAGTATTGCATTTTTTTTTTTAATATACAAGTATACCTTTGCTCTTATATATATATATATATAAAAGTATATATATATATTCATCTGATCCAATTATGACACAGGAATTCCCATAAAAAAATTTATGACAGAGGAATAAGAGACATATTCTTTAAAGTATACCATTTTTCAAAATTGCATACATACACCGTTCATATGATTGTAGATATATTTTGAAATACAATTTCTCTTAAAATAAAAGTTGACCAAGTTTTTTTTTCTTTTTTCTTTTTTCATTTCATTTAAATTTTGAATCCTAAGTTTACTACTACTATTTTTTGAACCCTGTATTTCAAACATATGATCATAATTAAGTGGCCCACATATGCATGTCACAAAGGGGCCCCAAAATAAGTAAATGGCCCACACATAAGCCACAAATGGGGCCCAAAACTAGTTACGGCCACAATTTAGGAATAGAAAGTTAGGGGTGGTTTGGGATGTTCTAAATAAGTGTACTTTTTGATTTTTTTTATAAAAAGATGTGTAGAAAAGTAAAGAGGAGATGTTGATTGATGTAATTCAAAAAAGATAAAAAGATAAACTAAAATAGGTTATGTCAAACAAGGCTTTAGAGCAACTTCTTGGCTAATTGCTAAAAGGACAATGTCAAAATTAATAATTTATTATAGTGTCAAAATATTACTTTTTTAGTAACGTCGTTTTAACGATGCAAATATCATTTTGGCTGAATTCAAACCATTGTTTATTTTTATCCTTGGACATTTCACATTCAAACCATTGGATCTGAACCTCTTTTAGAGTGAGGTAAGCTAGCACTATAGATATGCGGTATGCGGCGGAGATCGAGTAGTTTGAGAGTAAAATTATAAATTGAATGGTTAATTAACGGATTGGTAAATTGACAAATCACGATTAGACGGTTTTGGATAGATTGACGGATTGAAAAATATTCTAACCTATTATCAAGCATTTGCATAATATATAATATTAATTTACATAAAAATTTTCATATATATAACATAAACTAATTTTACATAATATTTTTTTATATATAACTATTAATTTGTAATAAATTTCACATGTTAAGTCTCTCTCACATTTATTTTTACTTTGATATTTTGATATTTCATTAGAGGTTAGAAAATATATATGTATAAATTATAGCGGAATAGAGCGATTTCGAAGGCAGATTATAAATTTTAAAGTTTAATCCGCAATAAGTAGGTAAAACGGTGCTAATTGATGCCGATCGGTACGATTTGAGTGAATTAATCAGTATTTTACACTAGCACAAATCACGTTACCAAACTTTGTGTTTGTGCTATAATTGATACAAAATTCAACAATATTTAGGCCAAGTTTGGCATCTACTAAATAATACAAAAAGTCAAAAAGTCATTATCTTATTTAAGTCACATCATCTTATTTAAATCACATCATCTCTCTAAAACATCACATCAAACCCAACCCAAACCCAACCCATATAAGCCAATAAGTCAAAGGCTTATTTTGGGAAGATAGTAAAAAGTGATTTTTTGACTTTTAACCAAACTTTTGGCTTTTTTAGACAAATGATTTGGGAAGTTAGTAAAAAGTGACTTTTGATTTTTTTGATTAATGTTTGTTTATGATGTCAAATCACAATAAAATGACCAAACTATCTCCATTTATTTAAAATATTTATAACTTCACCTATGTAACACTTTTTGACCCATGCTGGGTAAAATTGTAATTTTACCATTGGCTACAAACTAACTTCCCAAATGATAAAAAAATGATAAAAAAGCCAACTTTGGGCTTTTGCTACTAATCCCAAAAAAGTGGCTAAAAATCATGTTGCCAAAATATGCCAAAAAATATACTTTTTTTAGAATATTCCAAACCAACTCTTATTTTCATTAAAGTTGTATTTAGATCATAATTTTGGATAGAGATTTTTTTTCAAAAAAATATACGTAAAATATGAATAAAATATAAATACATTTTACTTATATTTTTCTTTTTATTTTTTAAATTTCATCTAAAAATAATGATCTAAACACAACTTAAAAATTTATCGAATAAAATTATTATAATTTGACAATAATAATTCTAATGGCAACCACAAAAGTTGCTCATAGTAAAGCTTTAAAATTAGCTAATAACTATTGTTCATTCAATTGTCACGTGCATGCAAATCTCTGCAAACCACAAATAATGTACTCTATTCTTTTGGAACAATACAAAAATTGTTCCTTTTGATCACATAAGAATTATAAGATTCACTTCTGTAATATTATTGTGAGTCATGTGTTGTCTTGTCTTGTGATCATTGATGTTGACCCCAGGTTTGTCCCCACACATAAAAGACTTGTTTGAATGGGCTAAATTCCAAATTTTCTGATTCCATGCTAGGGCCCACTTCAGTTTTGAACCAATTATTTTGATGCTCAGGTGAGACCATTTACCAGACCAAAAACAAAAAAACATGTACTAGATCCATAAATAGTAACATTATGTACGTCACAGTGAAACTTTATTTTATTTTTTAAATATTTTTATTTTAAATGTGATTTTTTTAACTTAATAGACATATTTAATAAATATTAATTATCAAACTTAGAATTTGAAATAAGGGTATTTTGATAAATTAACTATGCACATGCCTCGATTTTACGTTACGCATTTGTCTTTTTAGCAATAAAATTAGACATTGAAGAAGGCTCTAGCCAAATGACGTATTTTTTTATATATACCATTTTAAAAATTTTCTTTGATAGTTAGCTAATAAATAAATTTATTGACTAAAAATAAACTCATAAAAAAACTAATGTTAAAAGGCTATTTTATTTCACACATTAACTTTTTTAGCATTTCTTCTTATTATTATTGTTATTTTGCAGTAGTTAAAGTGGACTTTTTGATGAAAAATTAATTTGTCAAATGAATTAAATTTTTTTTTTTTTAGCAAATAACCTAGTTTTTAAGCTTGCAACCAATGAAGCCTAGGATGGTGTTGTGGATGAGATTTAAAGGCCTGATGTCAAATTGGGCCAGCCCAACCAAGTCCATGGCCACCTTAGATTGACCTAGTTTCAGAACCCAATTAGGAATTCCCAGATCCAATGCCAAAAGACAATATCTGTAAGACATTCAAAGTTTCTTCATGGTAAAATTTGGGAATATGTATATACCTTCCAAACATACAGGGCATGTTTGTTTCAACGAATTAGAGAGGCAAGATTTGGACTAAAAAATACCATGTTAAAAAAATGTCCCATCCAATACCAATCCAGCATTTCGTTGGCGCCATTGGCTCGGTAAATAATCCAATCCGACAATTAAATCTCGTTTGACATATACCTCATCTAAACTTTTATCCTAAAAATTGAGACTTTATGTAGATTGATATATAAACCAAGATAAACCAAGATAAACCAAGATAACTGCCTTAATGAACTCAACCTTGGTATTGAAACATGAATAAAATATATAGAAGCTAGACTAGCCAATAATATATGAAAATCAAAATTCTTCATTAATATAAGCTGTCAAAATGTCTGCCAAAGGATAATATAATTTTTTTGTGACAGCGATACGCACAATCAACATGGTCATCAGCAGTACTACCTCAGAGTGCTTTATTTTCCCCCAGCAATCTCACTATGCCAACCTGAAAACCATCACTGACTACTACCACCACCTTGTAGTCTCTTCCTTTCAAAGTCAACCTAAATAGCAGGAGAAAAATAAAAATTGAAAAAGAAATTGGCATAAGTGAGCTAGTTTAATAAAAAAAAACTATGGGGGTGTTTGACAAGTTGTCACTGAAAAGGGGGCTCGTTAGGAGGGAAATCACTCTGTCATAAAAAAATGCCAGTCTTACCATTTTCCTCACACGGTCATTGGCAGCGGGAGTTCCTCCAGTAACAGATTCGGGGAGATATGGACTGCAAACACGCACATCATTCAGCACAATTATGGCAGTCTTGTCCCAGCGCACTGGAAGTCTGATCACAAGCCCATGGTATCAATATCAAGACGATATGATTAAATTGAGGAGATGATAATAGCTCTTTGGAGAATGTTATAAAGTGTGGAGAAAACATTCACGACACTAGACCATAATGCAATTAAGAAACTCCATATTGTTATTTAACTAGAAAGCACAATTGTTTACGTATCCAGGCATAACCCTCAAAGCAAAATTGAAGTAATTCATTTTCAAGTTTACAAAAATTAAAAGTTAATTTCAGGAAAACATGGGAGCTAAATAGAATATGCCCTTTTCTACAAACAAATGTAGGTTAAAATGTATAATTGTCACCCAATGCCCTAATAACTTGCTAGTGCATAATCACCCCACCACAAATTATTTAGCACCAAGTCAAAAGGATTGAGAACATCAACCCCGGGAACATTCCAAGATGCAAGCATGGCCATGATGGAAATGAAGTCTGTGAGTTCCACCCTATCTGTCACTCTTTACATTTATACAAAAACAGTAAATAGAATAAATAAATATTTTGATAAATCCTTTGCCTGTCAATGTGATAAAGGCACTCACTACCAGTTATGTCAACAGAACATAGCCAGCAGCACCTAAAACTAAGCAAACTATGAGATTAAAACCAAAATCTGAGCATCTTGATATAAAAGTCAAAAAAACTGACTGCCCTCTATCTTCTCATTAAAGTTGATCTGCAAAGCTACTGCTTTAGACTAATGAGGGAAGTAAGAACAATAAGCATCACAAAAACTACCACTAGACCATGCTCACTCCATTAAAGGGTCAGCAGGCAATTGGTTTTGAAAGCCTCCATAGTCGGTACACCCAAGCACGAACTACTAGGTTTTGTGACAGCCAAACTTATCTGTCTGCACACAGATAGTTCAGTCTTCTAAGCATGATACTTTAAGCAACGATGAAAAAAATAATGTTCTTTTCTAACAGCATATTAAGTAGCCCATTCAGATTTTAGACTTAAATTGACTCCTACGTTATAACTTATTGCTAGATTTATGACCTGACAACAAAACAAGTATGATCAAAATGTTCAAGGAAGCACTAAATTGGGCTCATACACCAAAGGACAGGTTCAGTTTTGAACTTCCAAGTACAGAAATGGTTTGCCTTATTTTGTTCGATTTGAATGAGCACTAGATTGAGCTCATACAGAGTTTTTCGCTACATCGTTTCACTATTTTCAAGGACCAGTTTAATATCTATCATGATATGAAAATAGTACTAGTTTATTCAACGAAAGATCTGATCTATCCCCAAGAATACCTAGTAGAAAGCATAAAAGATAGCCACGTGACATTTTCCATAGACGTATATCGGGACAGGTGAATTAAAATGCTTTATGCTTCCAGTGTTGATTGGTCAGTACTTAGCGCACATGCTTGAAAAAAGATAGCCACAAACTTGGTCAGGTTTCACAGCATGAATGTTCGGTGCAGAAATTGCAATTACCTACCATTAAAGTGAGGCAAAATGAATCTCAAAGAAGCTAATAGATCAATGAGACGGTTCACCAACAAAGACTGACAACTGTATGAGTGCAAAGTAATATGGTCGAACTAACAAGAACAGGCGATAACTGAAACCATATGTGGTATGATATGAAGCTATAAGGGAATATGTGGCCTTAGATAAATGGAATTGAAAGCGCAAAATTGAGCATATCATGAAGATATTTACACTATTGAGAGAATAGGTCGGAATCAACTTAAGCCAAGTCAAAATTTGATGACATACAAACACTTGAACATGCATGCTTTCTTAATTACCTCTTTTCCATCCAAGCTAATGTACCTAGTCTTCCTTGTTCATCCGAATATGTGGGCTCAGTTACCCGGACCAGACATGATGAATTTTGAATTTTGACAGAGGATGTGTCTCTAGATGAAAAAAATTCATGAAAAGAGATTCTTGTGACGCAATAGGAAATTGTTAACTTCACCAGGGTCATAAAATAGTATGCTCAGTGCTTTTTCTTTTTCCTCAAGTCTTGAATGTAAGATCTGAATCTCATAGAATAATATGTTATAGTTCAAATACTGTGAAAGCCAAGTTTGGCATCCCAAAATAAGTCCATACTTTTTATCTTTTTATCTTTTTTGGATCACATCAATCAGCATCTCCTCTCTACTTTTTCTACACATAATTCAATAAAAGTCAAAAAGTGCACTTATTTAGTCTTCCCAAACTTGGCCTTAGTAGTCATATGGTGTCTCTGCCTTTCTCGGCTTCAAGCTTTGGTTTCCTCTTAATATATAGATACACATATTATGTACATATAACTCATCCCAGTCTTATGCCAATGATGATGAGTATATAAAGTGCCATTACCCCATCAAATTTTGTGGTTCTTGAATTGTGCCTCATTGCGCTTGGCTTTGTTTATGACTTAGTGAAAAACTGAGTATATATAAATATGGTCATGCAATATACACACCTCAAAAGGGTGTATACCATGTGCAAGTTACGACATTCGTATTGGTGATTACCACAAATGTCATAACCTATGAAGCACGGGTACTCAAAAAATGTTGCCGTATAAGTACCGAGTACTTACTGAGTGCGGGTACGCATACCAATACGGCTACACGCGTACTGGGTACGGCACAAACGCACCGGGTACGTTTTATACGATCAATATAATCCTGGTACACAATGGGTACGCGATAGGTACGTTTTTGGGTATGCCAAGGTAAAAAATGGAATTTTCTGCAATTTTAAGGATACCAGAGCAATTTTTTGGTCCATTTGAAAAAATAAATAAATAAATTTGGCGTTCTTTTGTAATAATTAAAACATGAAACAAATTGAAATTACGGTTACTTGTTCTATTCGATTATCTCCTTCCTTCAAAGAAATACAGTCGGCTCCAAGAAGAGAGAAAACAATCGGCAACTCTGAAACTCCTTCGAAGGTGCTGATTCTCTCCTTCAAAGAACACAATCCGGTGAGTTTCTCTTCGATTCTTCCTCATTTTCTTCCTCTTTCTCTCGTTTAATTTTTCAAATTTTTTGTCTTGCTTTGCAGCAAACGAAGAGTCTATCCTCTATTTTTTTGGTTTGCTTTTCTTCGATTCTTCTTCCTCTTTCTTTCATTTTTTTTTTTTCAGATTTTTTTTTTTCTTACTTCGCAGCAAACAAATCTGTCCTCCTTTTTTTTTTCCTCTTCGTTTTTTTGATTTGATTTTCTCTTTCTTTGATTCGATTCTTCTTCCTCTTTCTTGAACTCTCCTTCATTTTTTTCCCCTAATATATGTATATATTTTTTTGGGCAAATTTCACTTTACCCCCCTATGTTTTGAGCCGGGTGTGGATTACTCCCTGACATTTGAAAATCACTACATAACCCCCACGTGGTTTGTAGACCAAAATGCATCGTCCTAACAGGCTGTGATGTTCACAGGCCCATGAAGAGAATAAGCTATATTTTATGACCAAAATACCCCTTACACATCTTTAAATTTACAAAAGCTTGCCATTATTCTTCCTCCACCTCTCTCACAGAATGAACAAACACTTCTGAAAAAAGGATGTTTCTCCAAAACTAAGGTTGTTTAAATTCTTTGAACAAACACATCTTTAAATTTAGAGAGAGAAACTCCCAACCCACTTTGATTACTAAGTTTTTCTCAATCAATTGCCCTTGCAAGAATTATAATCCAGTTGTTGAAGACAATCAAGAAGAGGAGAATAAGAGAACATAAGATAATGAGGGGAGGAAAATTAAAAAGAAAAAAAAAAAAAAAAAAAAAGTGGATACATACATACACAAATCCAAACCCATTTGTATATATATACATATATATATATATATTTTTCTTGATCATGTGTACATACATATACATATATATATATATACAAATTTAAACCCATTTTTCTAATTATATACAAACCCAATTCACATATACCAGTCCAAACCTATTTTTCTGAAACCCATTTTTCTTGATCATGTGTACAGCATATATATACATAAAACACATCTCTCTGTTTCTTCAATCATATACACAAATTCTCATATATATATATATATATACATATTTGTGATCTTCATATTTGAGCTGAAATGGAGAAAGTCATTGCAAACAATGTTTCCACTCTCTCTGGCTTTCTCTCTCTCTCTCTACAGTACTTTTTTTTCTCTCTCCTCTCTAGAATGGCTTGCCGGAGGATAAGTGCGGGGAATTTGGATCTAGAGAGGAAGAGGAGTAGGGGTCTTAGGACCAAATAGGTGGGATGAGGCTCGTGTTGTGGACATTAGGCCGGAGTAGCAAAAGTCATCGGAAAATGCTTGATCTCCGGTGCTAAGATTTTCTCTCTCTACTGTTATAAAAGTAATTTTAATTTAATTATATAATATATATATATAAACATATATATAGCTATCATGGGTTGAAAGTTGGCAATGGCAACCATAGGAGAACGTAAGCTCTAAATCAACAAGAAGATGAGGGTATTATTAACGTATATAGATATACATATATAATTGATATATATTTGCAGGTTTAATTCAAAGAGAGAAGAGTAAGAAGATGAGATTGAGAGTATAATAGTCAATTTACATGTTCTGTTAATAGAAGTTAGGGTGCGTTTTGGTCCACAAACCACGTGGGGGTTATATGGTAATTTTCAAATGTCAGAGGGGGTAATCCGCACCTGGCCCGAAATACAAGGGGGTAAAGTGAAGTTTGCCCAATTTTTTTTGTACATTCCCTCCCCCCCTCCCCCTCCCCCTCCCCCTCCAACAAAACCGCCACTAGAATTTCATGCAACTTGCAAGTCTAGAATGACCGACTCTGTTATTTAACTTTGCCCTCTTCTTATTGTTGTAGACTATAGTACACACAATCAGAAAATTGTTATTTAAATATTTGAAAAATTATATACTCCAATGAAGTGAAAAAATTCACAAATTAGTTTGTTAAATGGTTATATAATTTATATCATAAGAATATGAGTTCATCAGGAAGTATAGGTTCAAAGTGCCTCTGCAAGTGTCCCTTCCATTGATAGTGATCAAATTGGGGATGAAAATGCTCCTCTTTGGGGTTACATTATGAAAATAACTAAAAGGGGTGAAAGAGGAAGTGATAATACCAAATTTCGGTGTAATTATTGTAATATTGAGTTTCAAGGTTCATACTCTAGAGTCAAAACACATTTGTTGCTACTTTCTAGGTATGGAATTAGAGTGTGCGCATTTGAGAAGATAGGCCTGATCTTTTTGCTGAAATGCAAAAAGCAAATAAAGAAGCTGATAATAGGAAAAAGATGGCAAAGCCTAAAGATGTTCCCTTACCATCTCCCTCTTCCCGAATTAGTTCTAGCGTAGAGGTGGTAGGGGATGTTGGAACATTTAGATTGAATGGTTATGAACCAAAAATAAAAAGACAAGTGAGAGTAGTGCCTTAGATAAAGCATTCAATCAAGGTGCTAGAGAACATTTGCATTCTTTAATTGCTCACATGTTCTATTTAGCTAGGTTGCCCTTTCATTTGGCTATGAATCCATATTTTGTGGGTTTAAATTTGCTGCTGAGAATCAAATTATAGGGTATCTCCCTCCTGGTTACAACTTATTAAGGACTACTCTACTTCAAAAAGAAAAAGCAAATATTGACAGTTTGTTGGAACCAACAAAACAATCATGGAATCAAAGGGGTTGAGTGTAGTTGCCGATGGATGGACCGATGCACAAAGGAGACCTATTATCAATCTCATGGCAGCATCTGATGGTGGAGCTATGTTTGTAAGAACTGTTAATTGTGAAGGTGAGTACAAAGACAACTATCATATTGCTAAATTAATTAGTGATGTGATAAATGAAGTAGGCCCTCATAATGTGATTCAAGTAATTACCGACAATGCTCCTGGATCAATCATTCAAAGTAATTATCCAAAGATATTCTGGACACCTTGTGTAGTACACACACTTAATCTTGCTCTTAAAAATATTTGTGATGCTAAGGAAATTGGAGATGTTGTCTATGCTTATGATGAATGCCATTGGATTACAATTGTGATTGATGATGTGATGTTCATAAAAAATTTCATCATGAATCATTCTATGAGATTGGCAATTTTCAATGAATTTGTGCCTTTGAAGCTACTTTCTGTTGCAGATACACGCTTTGCATCTGCAATTATTATGCTAAAAAGGTTTAAGCTTATATATAGTGGCTTCCAAGCAATGGTGATAAGTGAGAAATGATCATCCTACAAAGAAGATGAAGTCGGAAAGGCGGCTCTTGTTAAGGAAAAAGTGTTGAATGATATTGTGAGATGCTTAGATCTTGTGACACCAATAAGCCATGTTTACATCTGGTCTATGAAATGTGGGATTCAATGATTAAGAGGGTGAAGGCATCCATTTATAGGCATGAAGGAAAGTTAGAAAATGAAGAGTTGGCTTTCTATTTTGTGGTGCACCAAATACTAGTAGAGAGATGGACAAAAAACAGTACACCACTTCATTGTCTCGCACATTCTTTGAATCCGAGGTATAACTCATTTTTAAACTCTGTTGTTTTTTTAGATGAGAAAAGGATAGAACTTAGTTATGCTAGACATCATTTTTAAACTCTTAATAACTAAACATAATTCACTTTTTATTTATTTTTTTCCCATGATTTTGCAATCTAGGTATTATAGTGGAATGTGGCTTCACGAAAATCCCATTCGTGTTCCTTCTCACAAGGATGAAAAAATTTCTGATATGAGAACCAGGTGCTTTAAGAAATACTTTCCACATGCAGAAGAGAGAAGGGTTGTGAATACAGAGTATGCCACATTTTTAGTTTTTTTGGAAAGTTTTGGAGACATTAACTCAATATGTGATAGAGGAGAAATGTAACCAATGGTTTGGTGGTTGGCACATGGCTCTTCTGCACTTATGCTCCAATCATTAGCAATGAAATTACTTGGCCAACCTTGTTCCTCTTCATGTTGTGAAAGGAATTGGAACACATACTCTTTCATTCACTCCATGCGAAAGGAATAAAATGACTCCACAACGTTTTTAGGATTTGGTTTTTGTGCATTCTAATATTGGCCTTCTATCAAGGAGGAGTCAACAATACACAGAAGGACAGAGCAAGTTATGGGACATTGGTGGAGATGTTTTTGATTCATTGGAGGTCTCTGATTTATTAGAAATTACAAATCTTTCACTTAATGAGCCGGAGATGGAAGCCATATTGTTTAATCATGAAGTTAATAATTGGAATTTGATGGAATTGAAAGTTGATGTTCTATGTTTTATAGTTTCATTAGGGTTATCTTTTATTTTGGTTTAGTTTGTTTTTAGCACGAAATTCTCTTTTCTAATTTCTTCTATGTAATAACATTAAAATAGCTCGTCGATTTACTTTGGTATTGTTGGAAAATGATTTACTTTTTTTTTTTTGTTGTTGTTGTTGTAATTTCTCCTTTTAATTAAGTTATTGAATTTTAATTTGTATGTTGGCTGTTTAGCTATAAATTTAAAAAAAAAAAATTTGGCATACCCCAGCCATATCCATACCTTCCTTTTTTTAAAAAAATTTACCGCATCAGCGCACCCACACCCGCACCCGCACCCGCACCCGCACCCGCACCCATGCCTCTTAGGTCATAACTAAATCATTTTCAGTCATAACTAAAAAGCAAACACCACATAAGATATAACTAAAGATCTTTTGGATCATAACCAAAATAATGGTATAACTAACACCATAATGAGTTATAACCAAATCATAACTAAAACCACAATAATAACTTGGGCATATGGTACAAACCAAAACATGTGTGTATCATAGAATTTCCCACATATACATATATATAGATATAGATATACATATACATATATTCAGACAATTATGCAAATAATTAAAAATTGCACACCATTAATGACTAAAAATAATATTTTCAAGGGCTTCGACTCCACCCTCCCCTCCAATGTACCCAAAAATAAAAGATAAAATTGATACTGTCAACAACAAAATTATTGAAAATCATGGCTTCTCTATAACTAGTATCATTCCATGAGAATAAGCAACCATAAAGAAGGAAAAAATTTAACCCAAAATACAAAAACCCAAGTTAGCATTATATATATGAAAAAATAAATAAAAATTCATTAATAAAAGGGTAAAGGAATTACGTCTTAGACAGTGCATCAAAAATGCTTTGTGCTTCAGCAGTAACACCCACCCCAATCCTCTCCACTTCTCTCTCTGCCTGTCTGCAATTTCACCACACCACACAATAATATTAACAGTGACAGAGAGATGACAAGAAAGAATTCCAAAATTTGAAAAACTGGGTTGTATTCATAGACATAGATAGAGCTTACCTAATGGCGGAGTCTTCACGAGATTGGAGGGAATTGAGATCAAGATTAAATTTTTTGGGATCAAGAGGGTCCTCGGCTTGACCCAAGTACTTGAAGCTTTCTATGTAGTTGGCTTTCAATAGCCTTATGTTTCGAAGCTGTCCAGATCCAGATTTACCCTCTTGTGTCAATCAAACACACACAGTTAAAGAAATCAAATTCAAAGTTTTGAATCAAAAGAAAAACACATATTGATTGATTGAGAGAAAGAAAAAGGATATGAAGGACGAGAATGTTGGAAGGTGGATCGAAGGTGATGACTTGGGCTTCGAACTCGTCGCCGAGAGTGGTTTTGATGGAGAGAATGCATCCCACTGAGAAATCATCGCCGCCGCTGCTGTGTGCATCCATGGCCTTATTGGGTCTCTGATTCCTTTGGAGGTCTCTGTTTGCTTCTACAACTCTACTCTCTACCACTTGAGTTTGTTTGGTTTTAGAGTTTTTTAAACAGTTTTTTTTTTTTTTTAACTCTAGTTTGGGGACTTTGTTTATTGGATAAAAAAGTCACATCTTTATCAGAATTTATTTTATTTTTAATGATTTTTTTTAAAAAAATTATGTTAGTTTTTTTTTAAAAAAAATTTATTCATTTCGATAGAAGAATCTTAAAAAATTTTAAAATCAAAATAAGCCAAAAAGAAACTCTACTATTTTATTTTATTTTTCTTTTTTGAACTTTTTTAGATTTTTTTTAAAAAAAATTTAGTTCGTCTCATGGACCTAAATTTAGAATCCTAATTTTTTTAAAAAAATTTCACTAAAGGTGAAAATAAACGGACAAAAAAAAAGTCACTAAATAAGTAAATCTTAGAGTATCCCTATTAGATTACTTATATTTTATCCTAAAATATTATTAAAAAATTTATTCCTTATTTTAGAAATTACTTTTTCATTTACTTCCTCCAAGAGACTCTCTATTCTTTCTCTATTCTATTGACAAATTCTATATTTTTTTCTCTATTCTATTAAAATATAATTTTTCATTATAAATTTAAAAAAAATAAAAATCATAAATGTGTACTAAAATTCCTAAACTAAACAAAGCAAAGCAAAAAAAATAAAAATAAAAATATAAGTGTGTTACAATGACTTCCTACACATAGAGGGGCACTGTAGTAATTCTTGTTTTAGGAGAGTGTTTAAGGAAGTTACTGGAAGTGTATACGGGACATCAAACCCCTTAAAATAGGTAAGGAGGAGATATAAGGGTTCTATTAGGGATGCTCTTAAACACCTATTTTACAAATACACCCTAAGATTTGTTTAAAATAAAAATTATTCCATATGATTCTAAAAATTATATCCTAACTCTTCAAATTTCCAATCGTATAAAAAATAATCATTTTATTAATAAATTATCAAGTCAATTAACAGTTTTTAATAATATCATAAATATATTTAATTAATAATTCAGCTTATTTTATTGTTATATGGAAGGGTAATTAAAAATTTTATTTTTTCTGTTAATTTTATTAAATAATTTTTTTTGACAATGTGATATTTGTAATTTTCATAATCATAAGGGCAATCTGTATTTTAAATAAAACCCAAGGATTGTATTTGTAATTTACTTTTTACTTTTTGTTTTTTGTTTTGTTTTATTTTATTTGTATTTTTGTTATATTTAGTGATTTTTTTCTTTGTATTGTACTCATTTTCTTAAAAAAATTTAGACGCACTTAATTTAAAAGAAAAATTGCAATTCAATGGAAGTTTTCAAAAAATAAAAATAAAAATCAAATTATTGGTAAATTTTATCAAGTTTAATAATTAAATTTATAAACTTATCCATGAATTTGTAAATATTTTGTGAAGATCCCACTTATTTGCAATTTTTCCTCATTTAAATATACTTAAAATGTTAAATATTTATGAAGAAATTTAAAAATAATTCAATAAATACAAAAAAAAAAAAGGCATTGAATTTTGTATTTTATATATTTATTAAATATTTTAAAGATTTTTGTATGAATTTTATACTTTTAAATATATTTAGATTAAGTAGATCTAACACAACAAATTAATTATAATATTCAAAATTTTCACTAAAAATAAAAAATATATAGATTGAAATTCAAAAATTATTTTTAAAAACTCTAAAAACCAAACAGACTATTTCGCAAATGCAAACAATTCGTTTTTCCAAAAAGTGTAAAAAGTTAAAATTATTTTAAAATTATAAAAAGTATTCTAAATTTAATGAAAAGTCTCTTGACATTTATCTAATTTTTATTTTATTTTCTTATGCCTTACAAGAATATTAGTTGACAAAACTCTTATAATTTTAGCCATCCTTTAAAAAGAGTTAATTTTAAAATGAACTCTTTTTTTTATTTATTTTATTTGAATGTGGTGATTGTTAAAAAAATAAAATAAAATATTTATAGTTTAGATGTAACATTTTGTCTTATTGACTAAATTAATCTATTTTGTCTTTTTGTACTATTTAGGCCCGGTGTTTTTGGCCTTTTTTTAGGTAAAATTCATAAAAAGATAAAATAGATTAAAATAGTCAATAAGATAAAATGTCACATCAAACTCA